>CM062813.1:613160606-613488095 GCA_031772625.1 Pinus tabuliformis
TGTGCCATATAGTAATTTATCTTTTAAGAATTGCATTGGCAACAACATTCGTGAAGACTGCACTCTGATTCCATGAGAGATCAACACTGTCCATTAAGGTAACCATTAAATATGGGGCGTGTTGATTCCTAAAAATGGTAGGACAAGCGCTCAGGTTCTCTCTTCTCTCCTCAGTCGCCCTCCTTCCCTCTTTGTGCTTTCTTTAGGGGCGTTCCTTTATCTTTTGCTTCTCTGTCCCTTTCATCCTCATTCCTGACTCAGATAGTGTTCTAGGAGACCCTGGTTTCGACTCTTTCTGAGTCTAGACTTTCCCAGGTCTCTTTCCCTAGTACCACTGAATTTGGCATTACTATAATTATGATGTTAAGGAAATGGAAGAATACATACTTCCAACCTGAGTTGACGCAGTTGCATCCATCGGCCTGCGTCCTCATCCTACGTCCACCGCCTTTCTATGCTCTTACTCTCGCTCTCTCTTTCTGCATGCAACTATCTTCTTTCTCTCTTACCTTTTGTTTAACCTCGCTATCCCTACTCCCTTTCATCACACCTACCACCTGTCCTCCTAATTTTCTCGCCACCCTTTTCCTTATTCCTACTCCTCAGAATGATGGCCCTCTGTCCCTTCGAGCTCTTACCCTCATTAACTCCCTCGTGCCTCAAGCTGCTCCTACCGTGGGTTCTTCTCTATATTCCTGCCACTTGTTGGCATCTCTTCGCTCACTCTTTCGATGGCTCCCATGCCTTCCTCTTTGCCTTCTCTTCGTAACCCCGCCTGTCTTCTTTCGGGTCTTTCTCCCTCCCTACCTTGTCCTTCCACCTACCCTTTTTGTTGTCCTCTTCCTCCACATCTTGATGTGTTCTCTGTCCTTGCGCTCAAGTGGATGGTCCTTGACATCTCCACTTCCTATCGTCACTTGGCCACCTCCTCTTCTCTGTGACAGCCCGATCAGGGGTTTTGGAATGAAATATTGGTGTTAGAAATGTGCTTGTGTTTGTACTAGAATAAAATCTGGTATGCAATAGATTTCTTTTGCAATGTAATATTGGCATTGGCAACGTGCTTGTATTTGTGCTAGAATGAAATATAACCTGCATTGGATTTCTTTTTAAATGCAATATTGTTGGAAATGTACTTGTGTTTGTGCTATAATGAATTCTATCATGCATTGGATTCCCCCCCCCCCCCCCCTACAATGTTAGGGTTGCCAATGTGTTTGTGTTTGTGCTAGAAGTAAATAAAGCGTATGCTAGATATCTTCCACCCTGCAATTTTATTTTTGGCAATGTGATTGTGTTTGTGCTAGAAGAAACTCTAGAATGTGTAATATTTTTTTACTTTGCAATTTTTTTGAGAGTAATATGCTTCTATTTATGTTACAAGGAAATTTAGCATGTGGTGGATTTCGTTCGCCTTAGAATATTGTTATTGACAGTGTGCTTGTGTTTGTGCTAGAAGGAAATCTAGCATGTGCTAGATTTATTTGACCATGTAATGTTGCTTCTAACAATATGCTTATTTTTGTAGTAGAAGGAATGATATTGATTGTTAGCTTTCATTTGAGGTGCAATGTTATTGTTGGAAATGGGCTTCTACTTGTGATAGAAGGAAAGCTAACACACATTATATTTCTTTCATAATGCAATGTTGTTATTAGAAATATGTTTCTCATTATGCTAGAAGGAAGGTTAGAATGTGTTAAATTTCCTTCATCTTGAAATGTTATTGTTGAAAATGTGTTTGTATTTGTGATACAAGTAAATATTTCATGCATTAAATTTTGTTCACAATGCAAAATTATTGTTGGAAATGTGATTGTATTTGTGTTAGAAGGAATTATAGAATACACTAGATTTCTTTGTTCTTGTGCAAAAAGGATCACCCTCACAAAGGTTAGTGCTTTGATATTGTTATTGGCAGTGCATTTGTGATCATGCAAGAAGGATACCTAATAATTACTAACTTTCTTCTAAACACCATTACACTTATGCAACCAATGCACTAGGAGTGACATTGTATCAATAATCACAATGGTTAGAATTATAGATTTTGATGTGCCCTTTTATTGAATTTGGAACAATTTATGAATATCAATGATAGTGCAAAAGAATTGTATATAAATATATGTTGTTGTCGGCACTACATTTGAGCTTGCGTTGGAAGGAAAGATAATTGTATGGCTTTCCTTTTCACACAAACATAATAATCCAATCATAATTATTTGATCCATGGAGAATAATGTGATCTTTGTATAATTTTGAAGTTTATGAATAAATTTATTATTGAGGTATACTATATTTTTCTTCTAATGCAATTTCTTTGCTTTTAGAATAAAAATTAAAATTATCTAGTATTTACAGTAGCAAAAAATTTATTTGGAAGAGAACCTCTAGTTTGGTTTTCGATTATCAAGTTCAAACATCAAACATCCTCACTAAGTGAAATATAAATATAATTTTTCCTTCTCATGGGGATTTTAGACATCTTATGTAGCATCGATCTTGGAATTTCTCATATTTTCCAAAGGACCATGTTTTGGTTCTTCAACTTCTACATATTTCTTATGATCATTATTCATACACATGCATCAAAACTACAAGTGTCATTTCTAAAGTTAAATAAGAAGTTGGTGGTTTGATATGAGTTGATATTTCTCATTCTATGATACTATCTACATCTCTAACTTCCTGTTCTTCATATATATATTTTTTTTGTGTAATTTGTATGTAAAGTAATTTTTAGTAATAGGCACTAAATGGTGGGAAATAATGTTTCATTACATACAATATGACTACCATATTATTTAAATTATTGCATCTATATTAATTTTTCGTAAGTTGTGTGTTTTTTTGAAAACATAAAGTCGCACTTTACATGGTTCAACCTATTAATTACAAATTACAATTTAGTTGTTGTTATAGAATTTATACAAGCTATAATGGAAAATATAATTTTTCCAAAAGGGGACTATGTTTATTTCCTTATTAATGATCAAGTCATTGGGCTAGGAAGGGTCAAATCTATAGAGTCTAGAACTTATTATATCAAAGAAAGGTTTAATGCAGGTTGTGTTACAATTTTGATAATTGGTGTCACTCAACCACATTTGATTGATGAGGATGTTAATGAAGAGGACATACATCCATGGAAGATCATAGATTTGAGACACAGCATATGTAAATCAAAATATTGAAGTATGTGTTAAATATTGTTGATAGTATAATAGTTGTTTTCTTAAGTAAATACTAACCTTATTTACATTTGTTTGTAGGTGCAAATGTTTCTTCTACATTTTCTATTGGAGATAAGGTAGATCTTCTGCAACATGGAGTGAAGGTGGGCGAGGGCTCCATATTCAATGCAGAGCTTGGGCATAAAGTGCATGGAAATATGGTAAAGAAAGGATTCATAGTGGTTAAAATTGATAAGGTGTTAAAAGATGATGCTCGCCTACCACATCCAACAGTATTTGAGCATGCACTAGGGGGTGCATTGGAGTCTTATGAGGTTTGGCCAAAATCAGATTTGGAGCCTCACTGTCATGATCATGCCATAAATCTTCCCAAGATAGGGGTAGATTCATATTTACAAAGGTTTCTCTTACAAATGAATGCATGGGAACAAGCATGTGCATTGCCAAAGGAATTCTAGTTAATGTCCGCGAGGATGACATTGTTGAGGGTGAAACACTAGGTGAAATGGAATTTGGTGTTTTTTTGGAAGAGGTAGATGGAAATTGTGGGATATGTAGAATTGGGGATAATTCTATACATTGTTTGGTTATATGTCCAATAAATAAGTTGGTGGAAAAAAAAGGTGTGATATTAAGGGTCAAGGAAAAGTACAAGGAGCCACCCAAGAAAATGGTGATATGGGATGTTATAGAGGACACAAATCCCTTAAACAAATGGGATGTGTATCTTTGTAATGAAAATTATAGAAACTCAATTGATATGCATGTGACAAGGTTGTATAAAAGGATTAAACGAGTTATGGATACAAAAAAATTTGCAAAATGTCAAACAAAAGTAGATGAAGAGAAAGAAATTCGACTTTTGGCAGCAAATGTATGTTGTAGAAAATATTGTCTTCAACATGTGGATAGGAAGGCCATTGCAAGTGCTAGAAGGGGTATGAAAAATAAATAAAAATGGTATTAGGGAATTTGTCTTGAATTCACTCATGTCAAACACAGTCATGTCAAAGGCCATGGCCTGCCATCTATTGCTAGAAATGTAAAGGACATGAGATTTAATGGGAATATTATTTGTAAGAAAGCATGGTATAACATACATAAGATTCCTCAAAGCACATTCTATAACTGCCAACAATATTTCCAACATGGACATATTAAAGATATTCATGGTAACGCCAACACATGCAAAGGACGAGCTCACACAACAATAGAAATATTGCACAAAATTGTAATGGATAATTTAGACTTTTCACCAAACCAAACACATTAAGTTGAAGAAGATGGAACATATTCTCCTTTAAGATTGCTTCCTTCGATTTACACACAAAATTCTTTGTTAAAAGAGATTAATGAGGCTCTTCACAATCTCAATTACCCATCAATATCATAGTCAACAATGAGTGAAATCTGGAATACTAAGTTTCGAGATGTGGCATTTTCAAAGAACACCAACTTCAATAAATGCAGTGAATGTATTGTGTTGAAAGCACAAATGAAGTCAGCAACTACAGAATAGTTGGAAGAAAAGGCACGAGGTAGGCTGAACGAACATAACAAGATTGTTATGTGTGGAAGATATTACTACTATTCCCATAGAATTATGTCAAAGCGATTTCCAAAGGAGAATTTTAGCATTATGCATGATAAAATGGAAAAAACAAAGACTTCAATCCCAAGGCTACATATCGAATCAAAATCTATTGTAGGAACAAATTTAGGTTTGTCATTGATAGGTATGCTTACACATGGGCATATGACATGAGGTTTTGGCCATTTCTCCCTACCATTTGTACATATGGGATCACAATTTACTATTACATCCCTTGCAAAGTGTTTAAGGGACCTTGAAGACCCATAAATGGATATGTATGGTGATCTACTTTATGAAAGTGGAAGTTAAAGAAGCCCACTTACAAATGCATTACTTGACACCTTTATTTACTCAAAATGTCAAGTGTACAAGGATGATTTTATATCTAATGGAAGATCAAAAAGTCAAAATGTTGATTTTAAACCTCTGCCTCCACATTTTTTGTTATAATTGGACAATGCAACAAGTGATAATAAGAATCAATATCTTTTCATGTTTCTATCACTTTTAACTACACTTATTGTCTTCATCACTATTGCAGTTGGGTTCTTGCGAGTGGGGCACACCCATGAAGACATAAATGGAACCTACGGAAGAATGTCTTCCAACCTAAAAAGTAAAGATATTTATTCTTTATTTGAAATGATGGATACATATTGCATAATTGAAGAAAATCGAGTGTTTCCACCTACACTTATTGGCAAGGTATATTACTTCAAAAGTTTCCTTAATGGATACATCAAGGATGGAAAAATGCACTGGCTAGACATCTTAATGTCCAATACTTCCAATTTCTTGTACTCAATGATGTTCCAATACTAAGGTACAAAGAATTAATTAGAGGATATTAAGTGGTCAGAACCACTTGAGTTATGGAATATAGATGATGAAGGTCAAACTATAATTCCCATAGGGAAGCCATATTTCTTAGCTTCCAAACAAAATGATGTCTATTTAAAAGAACTAAAGGAAGGGATCACATCATACATAAAAATGTGGAAAGACACTATTGGGAATGAGGATTCACCAATTGTTACAAAGGAATGGAAAAATAAAGTAGTGTATTTGGAAAGAGTTCTTGATACATTAGATGGAATCTATAATGATCATAGAATAATAAATGAAAGTGATTCATTTTCCAAGAATTTTTGGCCCATGAAAAGGCACATTGTTGATGTTGATCGTAATACACTCCAAGTAATATCAAGTATTATGGATGGAGATTTTGATAACGTGATAGATGAACGAGTATATGTTGGACCCAAATGCAACAAGCCAAAGCCAACATTCAATATTATGATTGAAGTTGATAAAGGAAAGATGTTGCTAGTTAGATAAGGAAATGAGGATGCAGGAAAGATGATTTGGATGAAAAATCCTTCTAATATATCTTAACGGATAATGAAAGTGAGAATCTTCATGTAAAGGTTGTTTGGTGGAAGCCCATGTCAGGGAAATACAATGGAAATTTTTTAGAGCAATATTAGGTACCAAATCCCAATGACACAAAACTTGGCTCTATTCCAATTAATACCATAATGTGGGCATGGATGCCAAAGAAAAAACATTGCAAGAAGACCAAGATAAATAAATATGGTGTAGAAGCCATTCTTGATCTACTTGAGCGAATATCTTGAGATTAAGTTTATATGGTTCATGAATGTAATTTTTTTTGAAGGATCTATTAATATACACTCAAACACACTTTTCAATATTTGTTGTATATAAATTATTCTCTTCATATTATTTTTGGAGTTTTATATTATTTAATATTTCAATTTAATCATGTGTTGATACAAATTACATGACAGCGCTATAAAATATTTAAGTTTTCAAATATTTATTTGACCAACATGACTTTTCACCATATCAAATATGCATAATCATATTCAATAATGCACTTGAAAACATATTCTAAACTTGGTCTATTAAAACAATAGTGGAGTACCTAATTAGTATTCTGTTTAATATAAACCATTTAAACACTTAATGAATAAATGCTAGACACCTGTAATAATGTTTGAAGTGAGTTTTCCTTAACATTCTTTATTATAATTGAAATAAATCAAATTTTCTATTTTGTTGCACTCTAATTTATAAAAAAATTATTTTTATCATTGAACAACACAACTAGAATTACAAAATATATCCTCTTATAGATTTGGAAGTGGTGCCAACATTGTACTAGTATAATAAATTTTTACTCAACATAGGAAAAGTAGTTAGTGTCAATTTAAAATGGTCAATAATAGTAAGAAAAACAATATTAATATATTGTTAAATAACTTTATAGGTAAGATTTTCTTTACAAAATCTATTATTCATGAGTAAAATTTCATACATAAATATAAATATAAGTATTAATGATAATATAAATAATATAAAGAATCTAAGTTTTAGATTAATGCTAATATGTTCTTTTCAATATAATATCTTTAAACACTACACGAATAAAAACTAAACATTTGTAATAAATAGTTTAGTTTCCTCTTGTATTTGAAAATTATCAAATTGCACTACTTTGTTACTATTCTAATTCATGATTGATTTTGATCATTAAAACGATTAGTAATTGTTCTACAACCGAGTATGCGGGGATGTGTAAGTTTGTTTGTCCGTCTGTGCCCCTTTAAAATAAAAATTATGTTTTAAATAGAAAAATAAAAAAAATGAATATGTTGTAAAGTAGTTAACATAAAAGTGCGAATAATAAATAAAAATAAATTATGCTACTACTCGCATTCAACATTTAATTTGATCCTAAAAAAATATTTTCTCCTCAACTCTAAAATGGTGCAAATTTCCTACAATAGTATGAAATGATGATGGTGATAACGATGATTATCATCCACTAAGACCAAATATGGTATATAAGAAGGCAAAACGATATTACCCAAAATTATTTCGAATTTTATTGTTATGCTCAAAAAGCATTAAAAGAAGTGTTTCAAGATCATCATAATTATGTTTAGTTAAAAGATCAAGAAGGTTGGTAGCGTCACAAATATTTGGAAATTTAAATCCAATATGAGTATAAACTCGATGGTCTATGAGATTTTTTAAATCTTCAACGATATTACTAGTGTTGCAAAGGTGATAGACTTTTAAATTGTGCCAACATTGTCTTAGTAATAATTGTAACTTAACATGTACATGATATTTACTATATCGGATTATAATTAAATGGGTTAATAATAGTAAAATACACATCATTCTTTTCATAAAATAGCTTTAACAAACTTATATTTTAATACAAACCATAAAAATATTAAAATAGATAATGTAAGGAATCCAAAATTAAGACGTGAAAGATTTTCTTTTGCAAGTTTATATGAATTTGTTTAATAAAGTTTATCATGATAATTTTTTCACAAAAAATGATGAATATCTACATTAAAATTAGTGAACTAAGTGAATCTCTAATTCCCCATTTTGACAAAATTTAATCTAGTTAAAGTTACATATTCTAGATCCATTGAATACTTCCAAATTTAATGAAATATGTGTTTAAGGTAGACCCTAGCAAAATTAAAGCCATTAAGGAATGGAAAATCCCCACATCCATAAAGCATCTCCGAGGATTTCTCAAGTTGACAGGGTATTATCGCAAGTTTGTTAAGAATTATGGGAGAATAGCAGCACCTCCAACAACATTATTAAAGAAAAATGCATTTTCATGGACTCTAGAAGCAACAAAGGCCTTCGAACATCTTAAAGTGGCAATGCGCCAAGCACCAGTCTTAGCTGCACCAGACTTCACAAAAACCTTTATTGTGGAATGTGATGCTTCAGGAAATGGAACTGGTGTTGTTTTAATGCAAGATGAAAGACCCATTGCTTTTGAAAGTCGTCCAATCAAGGGAAAGTTTTTACACAAAGCTATTTATGAGAAGGAAGTGTTAGCAATACTACATGCACTTAAGAAATGGCAACCCTACCTAATGGGAAGACACTTCAAGGTAAAAACAGATCATGATAGCCTTAAATACTTTTTAGAACAAAGATTATCCTCTGAAGAGCAACAAAAGTGGGTCACAAAGATGTTTGGTTATGACTTTGAAATCATCTACAAAAGAGGGAAGCAAAATGTGGTGGAAGATGCACTCTCAAGAAAGGATGAGGATGTGGAAGCATTTTTGTGCGCCATTTCTATTATCCAACCAGATTGGATAAACAAAGCAAGGGAGGAATGGAAGAATGATGGAGAAGTGTGGGCACTTATTCGAAAGTTACAACAAGATTCCAATACATCTGATACATTTAGCTCGCAAAATGATTCGTTATGGTACAAAGATCGCTTATACCTCTGTAAGAATTCCCAACTCAAACAAAAGATTCTTATGGAATTGCACACTTCTCCCTTAGGAGGGCACTCAGGATTTTGAAAAACTTATCATAGGGTTAAGAAGGAATTTTTTTGGGATGGCCTTAAATTAGATATTCAAAATTTTGTGGCAGAATGTTTGGTTTGCCAACAAAATAAAGTTGAAAGAATTAAGACCCCGGGTCTATTACAACCTTTATCCATTCCAAGATAATGTTGGGAGGAAGTTTCAATGGATTTTATCACAGGTTTACCCAAATTTGAGGGAAAGAGTGTCATCATGGTGGTAGTTGACAAACTTACCAAGTATGCACACTTTTGTGCATTATCACATCCATTTAAATCCAGTACAGTTTCTACTGCATTTATGGAAACAATTCAAAAGCTACATGGAAATCCAAAGATTATTGTAAGTGACAGAGACCCCATTTTCACTGGAAATTTTTAGACAGAATTTTTTCTTGTCTCGGTTCTCAGTTAGCTCATAGCTCATCTTATCATCATCAATCTAATGGGCAAACTAAGATAGTAAACAAATGTTTGGAAGGATATCTATGTTGCTTGGTATTTGATAAACGGACACAGTGGGTCAAATGGTTGCCTCTGGCTTAATGGTGGTATAACACTTCGTTCCATACAACAACAAAAATGACCCCATTTATGGCACTTTATGGATATCATCCACCATCCATCACATCATATTTAAGAGAAAATTCTAAGGTTCCAGCAATGGAACATCACATCGAGCATCAACAACATGTCCTCCAACTCTTCAAGGATAACCTCGTGTTGGCGCAAATAGAATGAAACAAGAGGCAAATCAACATCGCAGCGAAAGAAGTTTTGATGTAGGTGATTGGGTATTCCTACAGCTACAACCATATAAAGAAATGTCCCTCAAGCAAGCTAAGAAGGATAATAAATTATCACCAAAGTATTATGGTCCATACAAGGTGTTGCAAAAGATTGGTACTATGGCATACAAATTGGAGCTTCCTACAGCTTCTCAAGTGCACCCAGTTTTACATGTTTCATGTTTAAAGAAGGTTATGGCGACAAGCTCCCAGTTCAAACAATATTGCCAGAACTTGACGAGGAAGGAAAAATTATATTGGAACCGGAAGCAGTCACAGAAACAAGAACTCGATAGCTACGAAATCAATCAATTTCGGAGTGTCTCATCAAGTGGAAGAACTTATCCGCTGAAGGTTCCACATGGGAGGATGAGAATTTTATACAGAAGCATCTAAAACTACTCAAGCATTGAGGAAAACACTTTTTTGAAGGAAAGGGGCATGTTAGGTCCCTACAATACTAGTGATTACCCCATTACTATTATAGTTGTATCCCTTATTAATATTGTTGTGCCCCTATTGTCCCCATATTATTATTACTATGCCCCATAGAATCCCTCTATTGCTATTCTTGTGGCTTTATATTACTATTGTTAGGTCGGCTGGGTTATATTGTGACTCCTTAGACTCCTATATATAGAAAGGAGGTTTTGTCATTCGAATCATTGAAGGAATCATTCATTTGTGTAATGTAAAGGAGGTTGCCCCCTCGAAGAGGCTGAATTCTAAGGTGTTGATCTATAAAACCTCGAATGGAGTCTTAAGATCAAGGCTCTTTTTTGGAATCCTATTCTTTAAATAGACTGCAATATTAATAGCTTCTTCCCAAAAACCATTAGATAGGTTCTTACCTTTCAAGATGTTGCATGCACACTCCACCAGAGTTATGTTCTTCCTCTCTACAACCTCGTTCTGCTGTGGAGTGTGGGGTACTATAAACTACTGAATTATTCCATGGTCCCAACAATATTTGATGAAGTTTCCAAGCTTGTATTCTCCCCCTTATTCTGAGCAAAGAATTTTGATGACGTTCCCTATCTGTTTTACAACCATACTTATAAATTCCTTAAAATATTCAGAAGTATGACTTTTATTTTTGATAAAATATACCCAGACATATCTTGTACAATCAACAAAAAATAATAAAAAATAATATGCTCCTCCTAATGATCTTGTCTGCGTCGGTCCACATATATCAGTGTGCACAAGTTCGAGGATATCTCTCTTTCTTCTATTTAAACTTGAGGGAAATTCATCCCTGTGCATATTTCCAAGTGAACATCCTTCATAATCAACATGTGCATTTTTTAAAACGGGGAGTCCATTAACCATACTTTGTTTTTGTAGCACCAATAAGTCATGAAGATTTATGTGTCTGAATCTTTGATGCCAAATATTCTCTGATGTCATCGTTGTTGAAGTAAAATCTTGGTGTGGCATGCTTGTAACATTTAACTTGTAAAAGCCTCCAACTCGTAATCCAGATGCAATTGGTTTTTGTTTATCCAGCAAATCCTTTATGACACAATAGGTTTTAAAAAACTCTACTTTCATGTTCTCATCTAAAATCATAGAGACAGAGATCAAATTCTTTTTAATGGTTGGTACATACATCACATTCTAGATGCGCCTGATATTGCCATTAGGCGATATTACAGGAATGTCTCCATGCCCTTTAATTTGGTACGCTCTACCATCACCAAGGTAGATATTAGCACCATTGTTGGTTTCTTTAAAACTTTCAAACCAGTTCTTATTAACTGTCATGTGAGTGGATGCTCCAGAATCCACAAACCAGGTCTTGGCCTCATCAATCTCAGCAGTAAGAGAAGAATTAGACACAAACAATTTGAGGTCATGATTCTGATCTTCATCAGCAAAATGGCTTGTATGATTCTTTTGTTTGTGTCTGGCTTCATCGAACTTATTTTTATAACAATGTTTAGCAATGTGACCAGCTTTACCACACTAAAAACACTTGGTTCCTGAATCAATTATGGTTGAAGACATATCTTGAAGTGGCTTTCTATGGGTGTACCACCACCTTTCTGTCCTTCTCCTGGTTTCCCTCTGAAACGATTTTTCTTCGCCATCAATGCGAGATCTGCATTCTTAGGCTTTAGATTCATATGTCTCTCTTCTTCTTGCATCAATATCCCTATCAATTCTTTGAAAGTGGGGGATTTCTCCCTCGCGTTCAGCCATGTAATAAACATATGATAATCATTAGTCATACCATTCATGATAATCGTGACAAGGTCAGTGTTTGACACTTTCTCCCCTATATTGCTCAACTTATCTCCCAACTCTTTGATCCGAGAGATGAATGCAACAACTGATTCATTCTCCTCCATTCTAATGGATGGAATCTTACTCTTCAATAAAAATAAGTGATTTGTATTCTTTATCTCATACAAATCTATGAGAGTCACCCAAATATCACTTGTAGATTTTCACTCTCTGATGTGAGGGATAATGCAGTTTTTCACTAACAATTTCAACATCACCTTCTCTTTGTTCTCCCTCTTCTCCCAATCCTAAATTGTCGTAGTTGTGCCACCTCCGATTATAGTTGGTTTGGCTTCATCCCCATTTGCAATCGCCCACGCACTTTTCCCCTCAAGCAGTGTCTGCAATTTGAATTTCCAATTTGAATAATTCGAACCATTGAACTTATTTCTCTCATTTAGGTACACTTCTACCATATGATTATTCATTGTGACCAGATCGATCTATGGATCTACCTCAATCTCCAACAGTCGATCTGGCCAACACTAAAAATTACATAAGCGTCTAAAAAAAAATGAAAAACTTACGAAAAGGGGCAATATCTGAGGCGATCTCCAAGACTCGGCTTCTGATCCGATCCTCAATAGGATCTCAATAAAAATCTCCCAACTGATCAACAGGATCTACGCATCCATGATCTATAGAGACCCAGATTTGAGTCGATCCACAATGATCGATCCACACAACTAATCTAGAACCCGATCCACTACACTAGCGTGGGTTTACAGTGTCAGGTCTACGCTTTCTGCCCGCATTGTCAAAGCTTGGTCTAAGAAAATTGCCGATTAGTGCATTTTTCGATCCCAAATTTTGTGCTTCTCCCTTCTTTAGCCAACGTGGGAAAGAGGGAAAAAACCTGTGCTCTTGCAATTCTGCACAAGAGAAAAAAAACTGCCTCTCTTCAGCCACCAAGGCTCACGACACACCCAGCCACCACGACTCTTGATTTAATTAGCCACCAAGGCTCCACTGTTGTCACTAAGGCTCTCCATCCACTAAGGTTCCATTGCTACCACTAAGGCTCTCCACTCACTTAGGCTCCATTGCTACCACTAAGGCTCTCCACCCACTAAGGCTCTCGATTTTTCCATTAAGGCACTCCAGCCAGTAAGGCTCTCAATTCTTCCACTAAGGAATTCCAGCCACTAAGGCTCACCAGCTCTAATAGCATGTAAAAAAAATGGGGGCTGATACTTATAATCTGAAACTAACAGCTCATAGGTGAGCAAGCTACACCTGGAGACTGCCCCAAGTAGAGAACGCTCTATTTAATTAATCATAAAATCATAAAATCAGAAATATATAAGCTTACATCAATTTAGGGAGATTAGAACTGACCCCTAGAAAATAGGAACTAATCCTAATCTAGGACATTCGTACAACCGAGAAACAAACTCTCTCCATTAATACAATATTCTCCATTATTTTCAACTTTTATTTGTCTGATCCGATCTTCTCTTTCCACTTGCATGCAATTCGAGCTGGAGATCGAGGGAAGCATCATACCCATCTCCCGCCTCCCACGACCATACGAATAATGCATCCCCAGAACAACAGTAAGAAAAACATTCAGCAATAAGTCCGACATCATTAAGAAACAAGATATCATGAAAATGGAATGAAACTTGGAAGGAAAATCATTGTTTTGTAGATCCAGTGCCTAGATCTGTTAGTGAAGACAATGAGTATAACCCATACAAGATCTTAGATCATGCCTTTAGATTAGGGAAGCCAAATTTGGAAATAAAACCATTGCCGTCTATCCCTCTCTCCAAATCCGTTTCCTGATGGATACCAACCACCATCGCTTGTCTGGATTTGATCTCTATAGAACAATAAATGCTTCGTGAGGTGAAAATAATTTGGATGCCTGTGGTAGCATAGCCCCTAGCATGGAATACCTTGATACTTCTCTTCACATCCTTTGCAATCTCTTTTTTGTTCCATGATGGCACTACTGCACCTCGATCCAACGCTGAACTCAATAAGACATAAGCCAACGGAGCAACAAATCAAGTTTTTTCTTTTCGCCTCTCAAGGATATGAAATTTATGTAATTTAAAAGGAGATTAATAATAATTTTTATTTAAAATTTGTTGGGATAAATTCTTATAATAATTATCGTATTTATAATATAGTTATAATAATATTTTATAATATATTTATTATTTTATATTATGATTATAATTACATATTTATTAACATTAATATTAAATCCATATCATTTATGCCTATTATATCAACCACATTTATTAATGTGGTTGTGCTAGTTATTCTAGATGTTAATGAAATTTAAAAAATTGTTGTAATGATAAATGCTATTTAAATTAATTTAAAATAATTAATGATTTTGGTTGTTCAAGTTCTAAAAACATTGAGAATACTGAAATGACTTCAATAATTTTTTAAAATCCACTTCATTGAGCTAAGAGGCTCATTCTACAACCCAGTATGAGGGGATGTGTAAGTTTTTCCATCCGTTTGTCCATTGAATTGACATGTGCCCCTTTAAAATAAAAATAAATTATGCTCTAAATACAAAAATAATGTCGGCTATAATAAAAAAAAAATTAATATGATGTAAAGTAATTAGAAGTAAAAAAAAAGTGCGAGTAAGATGTTTAAACCTTATACTTTTCAAAAATATTTCAATAAGATATTTAAATAAATTGTTTGAAGATCTATGCTTATCTATATCTACTTCATTCACATATATATATATATATATATATATATATATATTAAAATAAAATATTCAAAGTGTGCTATTAATAAATTATTTTAATACGAATTAATATTGACATATACTTAAAAATTTATTAATAATAAAAGAACTATTTTAATTTGCACTCATAAAATGTGTCGATTAGTATATATTATATAACATTTCAAAAAATATGTATATATCATGAAAAAACTAACTTTTCAAGGTTAAAAAATTTATTTGGTCATATATATACTCTATATAGCATTCAAAAATACAATTTAAACAGTGAAAATTTACACACTGTATTTTGGACGCTAAAGAAGTTTGGATGTGAAGAAATTTGATCCCTCTCCGATCATGTTAGATTCATACTCAAGATTGATTTTATGTTGGTAATTTTCGACTTCCAATCTAATGGTTTAAAGAGAATATGTCTATTAATGGTTTAATGAGAAAGATTATAATGTAATGTAAGAAAGATTAAATGTCAACATTTTTAATGTGGCTATATTATGACTAATAATAATAATAATTTCTAAATTCATGCTTTCGTGATCCATAATGAATTATGAAAAGTCTTTCGGTAGAAATCACATAATATAATTTTTTGGCCGACGAACCAACTAGTGTGGTTCATCATCAGGACTAGTTCTCGTTGCTAAGTACCTTGCCAATTGGTCAAATCTCATAGATGCTCTTTTTCTTACCTGATGATGAACCACATTGGTTGGTTCGAAACGCATTGGCCAAAAAACATTATGTTATGTGATTTCTACCTAATAATGACAATAATTAAAAAAACAACACAATCTTCCATGTTCTCTTTTCCTTCTTAGTGCAATAAAGTGGTTTGAGACACGTAATAAAAATAATAAAATTTAATTTGTTATATATATATATATATATATATATATATATATATATATATATATAATTAATAAAATTAAGAACAATTTTTAGATAAAAGAAAATCATAATAGTGTGGGCCAATACCATGGGCCATTTAGGCTTTTGATTATTATGTTATGGATCTAAGCTTTTAATTATTATGTTACAATACCATGGCTTATCAATACCATGTGAAAAAGCCATAACTTATTTCACAATCAAAATATTTTAATTTAATTTTATGACATTTCTTAATTAAATCTAAAATAGAAAAGGTTATAATTACTTTTGAGATATATCTAAACCCTCCATCCTCGCGACTACTAAAAATATTCCCACAAAGATGAAATTGATGCTTTTATAAAATTAAAAATTAGAATACTTTGATATATACATACATGAAATTTATATAATATAAATAATATTATAAAGAACTGGGATAGATGCATCTTAACGAAGGATCCAAGCCAAGAGAGAAATAAAAGTGACTAACAATAATAGAGGAAGGATACCGCATGATTCTTTTATGTTTTTTATTATTGTATTTTCTTTGAAATGATTGATCCAAAATATAGGTTTAATATTTTACAACCAATTATGTTTGAGAGATAGAAGACCAAAGACATTGAGAGATAGAGGTGGAGAGAAAGGGGCTGATAAGGGGGAGATGAAGACGTAATGAGGGAGAGAGGAAATGAGGGAAGAGAGGGAAATGAGAGGATAGAGCTAGGGAAAGAAGGGGAAGAAAGAGACAGAGAGAGAGAGACATAGATATGGATGTGGGAGAGAGGTGTAGAGAGGGAAGGAGAGAAGGATGGAGATAGTGATAGAGTTGGAGGGTGGAGAGAGAGTTTGATGGGGGAGAGATAGAGGGAGGTGGAATAGAGGGGAGGAAAGAGAGAGAGGACTTGAGAGAGAGAAGGGGGGAGAGAGAGGGAGGGAAGAAAAAAGACATAGAGAGAGAAAGCTAGAGAGGGAGAGGGAGTGCCAAGGGAGAGATAGAGAGATAGTGAGGGAGAGAGGAGAGCAGGAGAAAGAGAGAGAGAGAGAGGAGGAGAGAGAGGGAGGGAGATAAGGGGAAGAGATAGAGAGAAGGAGAAGAGAGAGAGGAAGAGGATGAGGGAGGGATAAGGAGAGAGAGTATGTATTTTTTTGGGGGTGAGAAGGAGAGACAAAGGAGGTGAGGCAAGGGGAGATAGAGATATAGATGGAGGGAGGAGAGAGGGAAGAAGAGTGAGGCAGAGAGAGAGAGGGAGGAAGGGAGAGAGAGAGGGAGGGAGGAAGAGAGAGAGAGAAAGTATGTTTGGGGGGTGAGATAGAGAGACAAAGAAGGAAAGACAATGAGAGATATAGATATAGATGGAGAGGGTAGAGAGGGAAGAAGAGAGAGACAAAAAGAGGAAGGGAGGAAGAGAGATAAATATGGAGAGAGAGAGAGAAATGGAGAGAGAATGTGTATGTTTATGGGTTGATATAGAGAGATAAAGAAGGAGAGACAAAGGGAGATAAAGATATAGATGAAGAGGGAAAGAGAGAGAGCGTGACATGTGTTTAGGAGGGGGGAGAGAGAGAGGGCATGACATGTGTTTAGTGGATATGGAGGGAGGTATAGATATAGATGGCAAGGGGAGAGAGGGAAGAAGAGAGAGATAGAGAGAGGGAGGGAGAGGTGGAGAGACGGAGGGGGGAGAGAGAAGGAGAGGGGGACGAAGATAGACACAGAGATGGAAGGTGGAGAGAGAGGGAAGAAGAAAGAGACACACAAAGACAAATATAGACATAGAAGTTAGATCTAGAAATTCATGAATATTTAGGTTTTTCACTAAGATATAGATGTATAGAATTAATATATGAGTTAAACATATATACTTAAAAAAATGTGACAAGATTCTCAACCAACTAGATTCACCCCCACTTTAAGATGCAACTACATACTCTTTTAACCGCGGATCTATCATGCGCCGAGAGGGATCAAATCCCTCCCCTCAAACTCTACACTCCAAAAATATGGTTTGCACCTTGGGAGATTTGATCCTCTTGACACATGATTATCGAAGATTAAAATGAATTTGGGCTAGTTATATATAACATCCACCATATTAATATTTTAAATTAAAGGAAAAATCACGGTAATATTTTAAGAAAATCCTAGTGCGATGAAAGGTAATTTGGAAGAGACGAAATTGGAAGACATTTCTCATAGATTCGGATCAAACTTAAATGCAGAAATATTGCATGCCTCAGTTTGTAAACGAGATGGGTCCCATATAGTTTTTAAAAAAGTGAATAAGAATTTTTAGGGAATGTGACATCCACAATTGGACAGGCGGGCATACGTGGAAACTTCCTGCATACATTTTAAAACACGAATCACATCCACCCCCCACATTTACTCTTATGAATTTTAAAGTTGTGAATTGTGCCGTCACGTACAAGTTTCGTCCATATCAATAGAAAAAGTCTATTTAGAGGTTTCTATTAATAGAGATCAAATCAATGACATCAAACATAAGATATCGGTCAAATCATTTTCGTGTTAAGTGGTTTGAACTCCATGTGCACCTTCAGGCTTTTGATTTATGTGGTTCCCGACAAGTCCGTTCAGATGTTTCTATCTGGAAAGATCATGTCAATGACTGGAAGCGTAGCTGTCGCCCTTATTTTTGAAGTTCATTTACGAAAATGTGCAGTCCATGTTTGTTCACTACTTTTTTCCACGGATTTGCCAATCCATAGCTGCTTTTCAAATGCGGAGCCCACGTTCTCCATTCTGAATGGTCCGATATCTTGTGTGCCACATTTACTTTGAAATAAAATAATTCAGTGAACGAAGTATTGCGTCCATACTTTATGACGCAATATATTGCGTGCCAAATCATCTCCACTCGACCGCTTAATTACTTTGAATGAAGAGTGCAACGAGCAACGAACATAACACCGAAAGCATAAATTATGAACATGTTGATTTATCTAAAGGAAAAAGGCGGATTCAATAATGGCCTTTTCTTTAAATCTTTTTATTACTTCTTTATGGTATCTTTTTTTAAGTAGAATTTTTTATTAAAATTTATATCAAAAAATTGAAATATAGGTGTCTATATTTAATCTTTGTGTTTCTATGTATCAGGAATGGAGTTTACCTAAAGTGGTTTCTATCTCTCCTAATGAATCGAATCTTCAAAGTTAAGAGCAAAGGTATCACGTCTTTATTAGTTCTCTCCTAATGAATCGAATCTTCAAAGTTAAGAGCAAAGGTATCACGTCTTTATTAGTCCCTGCCACTGCGGGGCTGCAGGGAGTATAGTAGTCGGTTTTTAGAGTGGCTATTAATTGACACAGAAACCAATCAATCTTTGTGTTTCTATGTATCAGGAATGGAGTTTACATAAAGTGGTTTCTATCTCTCGTAATGAATCGAATCTTCAAAGTTAAGAGCAAAGGTATCACGTCTTTATTAGTCCCTGCCACTGCGGGGCTGCAGGGAGTATAGTAGTCGGTTTTTAGAGTGGCTATTAATTGACACAGAAACCAATCAATTTTTTTCCCGTTAAAGCAAAGTTTTAGTTTTACATTTGAATGGATATTGTTTCTTATCCAATGAAAGACTTAATTAGACTTTGCCGTCTTATTTGGCCTCATATCGAGGCCAAACTCAAAATAACTTAGGATATATTTTTTAGATTGCCCAACAATTCTATAACATAAAGTTTCTGTGTTTTAATATTAGCATTAGTTTTGTAGCGTTTAATGTTAGAGATTAATATAACGCTTATGTGTTTTAATATTAGCATTAGTTTTCTAGCGTTTAATGATAGAGATGTTAAGAGATTAATATTGTTTTTTCAGTGATCTCAGAGATATCACATAAAACAAAACAAGTGGCATGGAATGAAATAGCCTCTTTTGTCGAGTTAGGTTCTTCCGGGGGTCGCAGTTCAGCCAAAGATCTACAGTTTAGCTGATAAACTCATGGTTCCTCTTTAGCCGAGTTAGGCTCTTCCGGGAGTCGCACTTCAACCAAAGATCTGCACTTGAGCTGATAAAATCATGGGAGTTCGGAGCTTCCTTATTCATGAGCTGAGTTGATATAGATGGGAATAAGAGAGCTCCCTCTGAAGCTAGTAAGTAGTTGTTCACGGCCAAGCATACATGGTCTCAACTTGGCCTTCAGCGAGAATGCAACAACAAGCACGCCCACATCTTTGGAAAGTAGGCTGAAACGTCCAGTACGCCCACATCTTTGGAAAGTAGGCTGAAACGTCCAGTCTCTGACTACTGCAAATTGGTTTTAGGTACAATTTAATATATTTTGTTGTTAATGTAAAATTCGTGTTCTCATTTACTCTCTATCTCATTTGATCTAATTAGCTTAACCTCCCTCTTGTTAATTTAATTAGTTTAAATTTAATATATTTTGTTGTTAATGTAAAATTCGTGTTCTCATTTACTCTCTATCTCATTTGATCTAATTAGCTTAACCTCCCTCTTGTTAATTTAATTAGTTTTTTATTGTCTTTAAACCGGCCTGCAGAAAATTTACTCTCTATCTCATTTGATCTAATTAGCTTAACCTCCCTCTTGTTAATTTAATTAGTTTAACCTCTTTCATGTTAGTTTATTGTCTTTAAACCGGCCTGCCCTTCTGGTTGATTTTAATAATTAATTTAAGTTTCATTTCTCTGTTGAAACAAGGATCACTTGTATCTAGATTTTTACTCTCCCTTAGGTTCGGCTTCAAGAACTAGTTTTTACATATCACTCCTTTTTAATATTACAAGAGTATAATTTGACAAGAAGCGGCTTCAAGAACTAGTTTTTCCATATCACTCCTTTTTAATATTACAAGAGTATAATTTGACAAGAAGCAATTTATTAAGTAAACCTTGCAGAGATGGGAAAGTCAACTATTTTGTTCGGGTTTGTTGGGTCATGCAAACAAGGTCTGCTTTTTTTGTCTACTATATTTTGTCCACTATATGAAAAAAAATGCTCATGTAACAACATAACAAGCTGCAATATAAAAATCAGCAGTACGATGTAGCCCTCTCATAGAGAATTTTTCATCTCTTCTCTAAGCCGTGGCCACAATTTTTTTACTAATACAAATTTACCAGTGTCTGTTAATGAAAAGAAAAAAGCATGCCGTCTGAATCAAACAACCATTAACCACAATAAATTGCGGTAAGAGATGTCATATTCCATGGTATTTACAGTGAAATACTCTCACCAATTTATTTAATGAGTTCAACTACTTTAGACTCAGCAGAGTAAGAATCCATGAACAACACTTTTTATATAGAAACCCTAATTTGGATTTATAGTTAAACAAAACAAGCCCTAACATCCATACTTTCTTGGAAGCAATTATGAACAAAATGATAAATTGCTTCAGTATGAAGCGTAGTGCTCCTCTTAATTCAAGTTCAGGAATGACCCTAACATCTATACTTTTTTGGAAGCAATCATGAACAAAATGATAAATTGTTTTAGTATGAAGTGTAGTGCTCCTCTTAATTCAAGTTCAGGAATGATTACCTTTGTTGATGGTTAACCTGCTTATGTCTTTTTGCAGAGATTTCTGGATTACCTCTTAAATCCGTCCTGCTAGTGCTCAAACCTTCGTATCCAAACAATTTATTATTATAGAGATGCAAATAACATCAATCTCTAAGAACTGGTCTGTGCCTCTTCCATAATCCCATTGCTCCTCTTGACACAATGCATGCTAAGTGGTCTCATGCAAGTATACTAATGTACCTTTGATATTCAGTCTTTTTTAATTTTTTTCTGCCTTTTATGCGCAGGCTAAAAAATAGAGACCTAGATTGGAGCAGTCTGTATCATAAGAACCATTCCTTCCTTGCTCACGAGAGGTCAGCCATCAAATACCCCTTATCGGAGGGTCCTTTTAGCGCTTCAATGGAATGAACATTACTCGAAGAAAGAGGACCGGTTTGTCCTCAGACACACAGGCTCTACAGGCCCAGTTATGGCCCAGTTACAGCTCTATAGTCGGTTAGCATTGCAGAGACCTCTTCCCTATAGAAGCTATCTGCATCATTCTAAAATATTCTAATGCCTCATCCAGAGGCTCTACAGGTCCAGTTACCGCTCTAGAGTCGGTTAGGATTACAGAGATCTCTTCCCTCCCTACAGAAGCTGACTGCATCATTCTAAAATATTCTAATGCCTCATCCACTTCTAATGCCTCATCCACAGGCTCTACAGGCCCAGTTAGCTCTCTAGAATCGGTTAGGATTACAGAGACCTCTTCCCTCCCTACAGAAGATGACTGCATCATTCTAAAATATTCTAATGCCTCATCCACCAGCGCCATCGACACAAAGCAATTTTATGAAGCAGCATATGGCCACCTTACGATCCATCAACTTACCAAGATGAGGGTCTTACCACTTCTCAGCATGAAATTTAAATCTGTGCATGAAATTGAAATCTGTCTATCTTTCGTATCCAGGCTCGGCGGTTTTTCATGCATACAAGTGTCTTTTGGTAGCTAGCCGGTGTTACCTCGGTGTTTAAACACGTATACACTCAATCTGCTGAAGTTGAGTAGCATCAAGCCTAATGTCCAGGCCCCACACATTCTAGCCTCACCCGAACAGCTCTTGTTTTCTAGCATATCGGGTTGGAACAGCATATCGGGTTTTGTCAAGCGAGCCAACCTCACCTCATTAAGTGGGACCGCCTACCCGCAAACATCTCTCTAGCAAGCTAAATCCTCTTGCCACCTAGTAATCCAACAAGATGATTCCATCCCTCGCCTCTTATCCTAGCCGATGGGTCAAGCTTGAATGCACTTTCTATGGGGCATCTTTCATGTTCTGAAAAGTATTTTGTTTTCCCTTTGCAGCGTATGGTCGAAATCATGTTCATTGGATCATCATGTCACTGGTTTTAACTGAAACTGTTTTATATTTGTCAGTTTGAGGAAGGACCTTAAAGGCTGATAAGTTAGAATTATTACAATTTTTGCCCACCATGTGATTCTGTTTTTCAAGTTCTCATTTATCTTTATCAGAATAAAATTACTAGCATGATTCCAGCTATATTGAGCATGCTGCCTAATCTGGTTTCTCATGACAGGAGCTTGTGATACAAAGCACAAATTTGAGTCTCTTCCAGCAACTTCTACCGGGGTGGCGCTCCTTCCCATGAACCGGAGCCCCGAGCTACCCATGAACGTAAGACCCAATTGTTTTTTATTGGCAACCACAACCACTTGCTAAAAGAAACAGACACAACAGACAGGGACTTGTTGCCTTTGCAGCCTTTCTTCTTTAAAATGAAGCTGCACATGGGGGTTTCAATACAACGTCAAAAGTTGAGTTTCATGGCTCAAAGCCTAGTAATGGTTTTTTCAAAATTATAAATGAAAATAAATTACATCATCCGCTATATTAAATTCAATAAGAATACTTTTTTTTCTATATGGAAGACTTTTTCCTTAGGTTCCAAGTTAATGTAAATTATTTTTGAAAATATATTAGCTTTGAAAATGATATATTAAACTTGAAAGCCAAGACATTTTCTATAAAGTAAATTGTTTAGCTAATTATAATTTTAAGGATAAAGATTAGTTACAATAAAAATGGAGGGATACTAAGAAGTGGGTAGAGGGACTGATGCCAAGTTTACATTCAACAATTATTTATTAAATGATTAGTCATGATTGAGATGGAGAGTGAAAGATTAGTTACAATAAAAATGGAGGGATACTAAGAAGTGGGTAGAGGGACTGATGCCAAGTTTACATTCAACAATTATTTATTAAATGATTAGTCATGATTGAGATGGAGAGTGAAGTGTTTGATTTAGGATTTTATGGTAGTGGAGAGTGAAGGGTTCAATTTAAGATTATCTAAGGGTATGGAAATGGATGGGACACTAGGGGACGTGTAAAGGAGGAAGCCATTATTGGTTCACTATCCATCTACTTGGGGTGGTGGCTTATCTTTATGAAGGTTTGTTGGGCGAGAGGGATAATGGATTATACAAGGAGATCCAAAATGAGCATTAAGTAGATAGAAGTATAATGCTTGTCATTTCTGAAGGTTGATGGGGTGAAGTCATTAGCACAACTATACAATGCCATGATGACTAAGGTGTCTATTAATGCATTAATTTCCATTGAGAGGATGATTTCGAGATGGTCGACATTGGATGTGACCATAAAGAGAGATATTATGCAACAAAGGAGTCCAATGAGTTAGGATTGCAATCCTGAAGGTGACAAAGGTGAATCCTAGGGTCAAAGCACTAATGGTAGAAGGGATGACAATGACAACACTATAACTAGCAATAAAAGAACCCAATCTTCTTAGTGAGGAGATGCACAGTACAACATCATGGCATCAAATTTTGAATGGAAATTTGTTGATTTAAATGTTATAAAAATAAGTAAAATACCATGCAAAATTAACCTAATAAATTTATATTTTATATACTTAAGTTTAGGGAAGGTAAAAAAAGAAAAGGTAATCATACTGAAAACTCTTTTGCATTGAAAATATAAAAGAGATCAATCATCTAATGAGTTGTTAGGTGAGTACAATGAATAGTTTCAAAATGGACTTCATTAACATTAGCGTTCAATTAAACAACATTCATTATATTTTTTAAATTGGAAAAGTTGTCAAATAATTCCTAATCATCCAAATAAATTTATACTAGATGCAATAATGATTTCTTGTTCATTTTTTCCTTAGAAAAAAATCATTCCTTTTCATTCCATAAACAAATAGAAAAGGTACATGCTACATATAGAAATAAGCACTCAAAATAAATTATGTCTCTTGAAAATAATAGGCATATCAATTTACACACTTATTGGAATAAACAACCCAAGTAAAAATGACGTATTAGAGGGGGATTATTCATCCACAAATTTTCCTTTCTGTCACTTCAATTTTTTCTTAACTATAATCCATCCTAGCATATTGGTTACCCATTAAGATAGTTTTAAAGGAGCTATATTTAACCCTAAATCCTTGAAATATGAGTTGTTAGATTCATATGATCTATTCATGCTCTCCTCATTTTTCATATTAAAAGGAATGATTAAATCCTCCATGAAATATGAGTTATTAGATTCATATGATCTATTCATGCTCTCCTCATGAGAATTCATGTGTAGCTACATCTCTTATATACTTCCATTGTCCTACCTCCTTGTTCTCCCTCCATTGAAGGGAGAAGTGATTCCTCCATTGAATCTTCTAGGAAAGCATCTATATCCTACATTGGAGATGTTTATTAAATATTTTTTCATGATGATCTTCTAAATAATTTGAATGTGTGAAACTTATTAGTTTCATTTTGGTCCCTCTTTCCCTTTAATGGGAGCTAAAACTTGATGGTAGGATTCCTAAATATGACTTGTTTGTTGACTATTTTGGCACTAAGAACTAGTATTCTCATAATCTAAAATGCGAGTCTAGATCAATTTTCCCCTTTCTAGGTTTATCTGGTCTAATAAACCCTTGTTACTAATATGAAAAAAATTCCAACATATTCCAACACATCTAATTAAATCTAGTCTAAAAATGTTTTTATAAATCCACCTAATACATGCCAATAATTTTTTAATAAAACTAAATGCCACAAATACATTGGAAAATTTGAGAGAATTCCCAAAAATGGCATTGTGGTGGAATTCATGGTGTTATAATCAAATTTTAAGAACCATGGAACAACAATTTGAGGTATTATACTTTAGCACCAAAACCACTTCTCACAAATTTTCTAATAATTAGTGAAATGTGTAAAACGAAGAATGAAGAGAGTTTTAAACATAAACATACATCACTTTATTTTTTTGAAAATGGACTAAATTTATTGATATCTAGCTAAGATATAGGAGGTTGTAGTCATTTAAATCGATGTATTACCTAATTAAATGCAAATTATGAGAGTAGATAAGAGATATCCTAATATAATACTTTTAGCACTAGCATTCAAGATGATTTCTCCACTAAATAGAAAATCCTTAGATATAAAATATTCAAAAAAAGGAAGAAAAAGTGACTTAGTGGCATACCATTGCAGATAATTCACTATTGAACCATAGGAATCCCATATTTTATTTTCTTATATTTTACTTTATTCAATTTAGTAGTGTTCAATAATTTAAGCTATAATGTATCAATCTTCCCCTTAATAGGCCTCTTTGAAACTTGGTTTCTCTACATGGCCATAACTTACCAATAACATGGTTAGAAGCTTTGTCAATAGAAGCACAATTAAAATCCATTTATAATTTTAAGAGGGGCCTATGTTGCCAACCTCAAGAATTACTCTTTCTTCATTTTCATATATAAGACCACTTGTATAGCTTGTAGTTTATGGTGGGAATGGAGAATGAAAGCTCCTTTTGTGAAACCATCATATTAACCTATGTGTCTTTTCTATATCTACATTTATTAGAATGGTATACTTTGAGTGACTCACAATAGGTTAGAATCTAAGTGAGTGAAATGACTTCTTTAATTGCAAGGATAAGGAAGATCCCCACAGAACATGCATTAGATAGCTCACCACCTTATATATGGTGAAGTTCTTGCTAGAATGTCATGACCATGCTATATCCCAACATATCTTTCAGATGGATTGATTTTTATATTTTCTAATCTATCTTTATTATGTATATGGGAGGTTAATGATGTGTTAGTGAAAATACTAATAACGCCAATAATAGAGTTAACATTTGTTGCTCTAATTTTCCTAATTGACTTGAATGTGAAATGCAACTAGGAAATTGATATAATTCTTCTTGGGCACCTATACATTATGGAGGTTGGATGTAACAATATCTAAGAAACATTATTCAAGTGGATATACAACTTGTTCTCCTATTTGATAGTGCTTTTGGAGATTAGATAGTCATGACCACTTTGGATTTGAGCATAAAATGCATTTGTACTCATTAAATCAAGTGACATGTTTCTCACCACCTTCTATAGCAAGAAAGTAAAGACTAGAGCCGAGTTGTTGCAAAGTTGCAGGTTAAAGTAGTTTGGCCGTACTAAAAACACATTCGGCCAAACTTGTGTTTGTCATCAACGCCCGTTAAAATAAACAAAAAAGTAATTCGACCGAATTAATTTAAAAGTTCGGCCAATTTTTTTTAAAAGTTCGGCCGAAAATGTGTTTATATTTTCCGTCGACCGCAAAAATGAAATGATGTGACCCTCCTAAAAAAATGTTTCGCCTGAACGATATAAATAAATAGAGTCGAAACATTATTTTCACACTCTTTCCTCATTTGGACTGAAATTTTAAACTAAATCTTTTGGG
This sequence comes from Pinus tabuliformis, assembly GCA_031772625.1. NCBI lineage: Eukaryota > Viridiplantae > Streptophyta > Pinopsida > Pinales > Pinaceae > Pinus > Pinus tabuliformis. The sequence goes on from CM062813.1 coordinate 613,187,770, forward strand.
CTGAATTTTTTAAGGAAATTTCTTGGGTTGAATTTTTAAAGTGAGTTTTTGGGGCTTAATTTTTAAAGTAAGTCTTTTGGGCTGAATTTTTAAAGTGAATTTTTTGGGCTGGATTTTAAAAATATACATAGATTGAATTATCAGGGGAAATCAAAGAAATTGCAAGAGAAAATATGATCGAATAAGAGACATTGAGGCTCATAGAGAATAGTCGAGAAACTATTACAAAAGAAAGAAGGAAGAACACTTAAATATTGAAAGGGAAAATCATTCTGAACTAGAAGTTGAAGCAGGTATGTAAATGAAAATATTATAAATGATATTTAAAATTTAACTAGTGTATTGTGAGATTTAATTTTTAATTGATGAACTAATTTGAGAAATATTTTGCAATGTAAACAGAGAGATATATTCCTCATATCATTGATGATGAGATTGAAAATGTTGAAAGAAATTCAAGTGAAGAAGTTGAATCACCATTGGGTATGTATATATACCTCATGTGTATTATTGAAATTATACATATTTATTAGTTTCAATTTCATTCAAACTCTATTTTTTAATTTAATTATTTAATGTATATTTGTACCCATTTACATTAAATTCTCATATGTACAGATGAAATCAATATGAATGAAGAGACGTTAGAAAATGGTGACACTGACACATATGGAGATAAAAAAGCTGACCATGTTATACAATATCGTGTTAAGCTCATTATTGATAAGTTCTTCAAAGATGAAAATGTGACAGTTCAAGGTCAAATTTTGAGAGGTCTCTTTACATCAAAGAAATTAAAATAAACTACAACACTATTGGGTATTCGAAAATCAATGAAAGATAAAAAGATGAAGGAAAATGTGATTCAAAATATACATAGTGCTTTAAAATCAATTGGAAGATCTAGAAATAAAAGTAATATAGATGCACATAGAGCAATACTAATGGTAGTGGTTTCATCAAGTACTAAAGAAAATCGTTTGGTAAAATCTATGGAAAAAGCATTATGGACCTCATGAAAAACATTGCACAAACATAGGAAATTTCGATTGCAAATAGGCTCGCTTGTTGGACAGTTATTTGTAGGCAACCATACAAATATACACTTGGAGAATATGTTAAAAAAATAATATTTGAATATTGGATGAAAAATTCACGTGTTTCACCAAAAGAAAGGGATGTGATGCAATGTAGAATAACACAAAATCAGTATGAAGAACATGCAAAACATATCTTGGACACCACTCAAAGTTGTTCAATAAGTTCATAGAAGAGAACCGTGGAATAAATGTCTCAATTAGTACTTTTGTGGAACAAAAACCATGGCATCTTAAAACTATCACTATACGCAACACTTGTTGTTGTCATTATCATGTGGAATTTCAATTATATTAGGACACCTTCCTTAGTTTTAGCAAAACATTTTGGAAAAATTCACCTCCTCTTTCCACTATCCATGATTTCATATCCAAAATTCTATGTGCAAGAGAAAGTCATGAATTATTTTACCAAAAGAAATGTGTTGGTGGTAAAAAATATGATCATTGTGGAAATTTGACTTTATTTCACAACAAATATTCTATTGATATAAATGATCAATCATTGTCTAACCTAAAAGTGAAATGGAAGAAATATGAATATATCCATACATTGATTAGTTCAAATAATTGTACAAGTGCTAAAAGGATTGATTTACAAGAAGAAGAAATTTATGTGATAGAGTTTTTGAATAAATTTGAGAAAAATTTATAAGTACACCAAGCATTCACATAGAGCTTGATGGCAGGACCTGCAATTCAAAAAATCCCGTGAAAGTTTTCCACCAGGGACCATTTTGTCAATAGTTAATTTTGCAGAGAATTACACATTTGTTGCACAAAATGAAATACAGAGTGAATATTATCATTCTAACGAAGTCTTTATGCTTGTCCATATTCTATATAGACATGTTGAACAAAATGTTGATCATATGGAAAGCATGAGTGAGAATCAACATGTTATTAAATAATATCACTTTTATATTAGTGATGATCGTACACATGATACACATTTTGTACAACATTTTTTTGATAATATTTATGACTAATTGAAAGGTCGTGGAATAAATTCAATGAACATTGGATATGGTCAGATGGATGCGCAAGTGAATTCAAATCTTCACAATCACTCTTTTGGTTGTGTTGTCTTCATAATAAAACCAACATTAAACATTGTTGGGATTTCTTTGAGACTGGTCACAGAAAAGGAGAACATGATGATGTAGGGGCATGTATAAAATGAGAACTTTGATGATATCAAATGGATCACTCTACAAACTGACTTTTCTCAGTTGAACAAGTTGTTCAATGGTTCGTTGTTGCACTAAGCCACGAGACTAACCCATCAAGGGAGGTACAAAGGTATGTACATATATACAAATAAACTTGTATATAGTTTTAATATACAATAATTTTTATTAATTTTCTATTTTTTAAAATTTAAAAATTATATAGTTTAAACAATATCACGATGATTATCTTTGATATATAAATTGTATTTTAAATAACATATTTAAATTCTTGTTTGAATTTACTATAGGTTTTTTTGGCATACTAGAGTCCAAGATGTAGATAGATCATTTACATATGAAGCTGAAACAGTAAAAGGGACTCGAAAATTGCATTCAATTAAAAGAAAGGATTACCGAAATGTGTTTGCATTTGATAAAGGAAAAGATTATTGTTTTTGTCCCGTTTGCATAGAGGACACACAATCTAATGATGTTTGTGAAAACAAACATGTATGTAAAACCTTGGAAACATAAAAAACTAAATACAAAGGGGAAAATGTTAGTTGTAAGCTTCGAAGAGATGGAATCAGAGGAGACTATAGTATCATCTTAAGGTTTTTAAAATCATTGTGTATAATTATCTAGATAATAGTTAAAATATAGAGATCTAGAAATAGATAATAAAGTCAAGTCCATGTTGATAAAGTTAATTTCATGTTAATTATGATATGAATTTACACTTTTTTTTTATTGTGTAGGAGATGTTTTTGCTGTAGTTACACCCATTAACAACATAGAAAATGTCAAGTACTTTTTGATGTGGTGCACTGAATGAAAGATAAAGTTATTGGAAGACTATGATGATAACAATTTTATATATGAAAGAGGGTCTATTATACTTAAATGTTATTTTTTCCAAGAAACTCATCAAACTGAGAGTAATGTTTACTTTCAAGACTATCAACCTGATGTCATAAGTTGTCAATATAGTCACTTGGTGTGTGCAGCACACATAAAGTTGATAGAAGTTCAATAAATAAGAAAATTGAAAGATAAAAAATGGAGAATGTCAAAATCTGACCATGAACGGATCATTGAGGATGGAATTCCATTAGAATTTTTTTAATTGAAATGCCCAACAATTTCTTCTCCTTGGATTCATCTTTTAGAACTTAGAGTTAAAGTACATTGTTAGCCTTTCTTTTTGTGCACTCTTAAGTTGTACATTCTTTAGAATGTGATGATGTGAAAGCAATGCTCATTAGGTCTTGTATTGAGTTAAAAAGTTATATGCATACTACTTGTTATGTAGTTGTATTGAGGATTTGATGCTACTGATATTATGTTTGCATGCACGATAAGTAATTCATATGTATACATTCTTTGGTCTTAAATGATTTCATACATGAATGCAAAATGTATTAGCCTTTCTATACATGAATGTAAAATGTACATACCATATTTTACAATGCAATTTTAAGTTATCATTGTTTTAGACATCTACAACAAATTATAAGATTCATTCAAATGAAAAATGTACCATGTTTTGTAATTTCCAATTTTACTAGATTCATTTTAAATAAATTGACAAAACAACTTTAAAAAAAACCTAAGAATCATCTACTAACATTATAGGAATGATTGAATGCAAATTTACTTTCATTGCTACATATTCATGAACTTAAATATGTAAAACATTTAAAAGAATCAAACCATGCATCATGCAAATTGTGGGCCATGTTTTATAATGCAATTTTATCTAGTATGTTTGTGCATTCAAACAACTTTATATTAAAAGTTAACTATCAACTAACATCCATAGTAGAATTTCTATACATGAATGCAAAATGTACATACCATATTTTATAATGCATTTTTTTTTATTTTTTTAGACATCTACACTGAATTAAAAGATTCATTCAAATGAAAAATGTACCATGTTTTGTAATTTGCAATTTTGATAGATTCATTTTAAATAACATGACAAAAATTTAAACAAAACCTAAGAATCATCTACTAACATTATAAGAATGATTAAATGCAAAATGTATCAACTAAAAGAAAATTTACTTTCATTGCTACATATTCATGAACTTAAATATGTAAAACCTTTAAGCATCAAACCATGCATCATGCAAATTGTACCATGTTTTATAATGAAATATTATAGTATGTTTGTGCATGAACAACTTTATATTAAAAGTTACCTATCAACCGATATCCATAGTAGCCTTTCTATACATGAATGCAAAATGTACATACCACATTTTATAATGCAATTTTTATGATTGTTTTAGACATCTACACCAAATTAAAAGATTCATTCAAATGCAAAATGTACCATGTTTTGTAATTTACAATTTTAATAGATTAATTTTAAATAACTTGAAAAAACAACTTTAAACAAAACCTAAGAATCATCTACTAACATTATAAGAATGATTGAATGCAAAATGTACCAACTAAAAAAAAATTAACTTTCATTGCTACATATTCATGAACTTAAATATGTAAAACCTTTAAGCATCAAACCATACATCATGCAAATTATACCATGTTTTATAATGCAATTTTAGAGTATGTTTGTGCATTCAAACAACTTTATATTAAAAGTTAACTATGAACCGACATCCATATTATCATTTTTATGCATGAATGAGAAAGGTACATGTACAATATTTTATAATGCAATTTTAAGTTATGATTGTTTTAGACATCTACACCAAATTATGAAATTTATTCAAATGCAAAAAGTACCAACTAAATGCAAATTTACTTTCATTTCTACATATTCATGAACTTAACTATGTAAAACATTTAAGCATCAAACCATGCATCATGCAAATTGTTCCATATTTTATAATTGAATATTATAGTATGTTTGTGCATGAACAACTTTATATTAAAAATTAACTATCAACCGACATCTACAGTAGCCTTTCTATACATGAATGCAAAATGTACATACCATATTTTATAATGCAATTTTTTTTATTGTTTTAGACATCTACACCGAATTAAAAGATTCATTGAAATGCAAAATGTGCCATGTTTTGTAATTTGCAATTTTAATATATTCATTTTGATGATGATGATGATGATGATGATAATGATGATGGTTAACGTCCACTGAGACCAAACTTTGGTCTATCGGACCTAAAGAAACGAATTATTTAATTTGATTTAAAATTTTATTCCAATGCTCAAAAAGCTTGGAGAGAAGCCTCCCGATCTCACTTAATTTTGACAACATAAAAGGCTAGGGAGGTCAGTATTGCAACAAAGATTTTGAAACTGAGATCTAATGTGGTTGTACGCAGGTCACTCTAAGAGGAAGTGATTTTCATCCTCGATGTGCGTATTCTCATAGAGATGGCAGAACCAATCCATCCATGGTGTTTTAGGAACTTCCCAATGACTCATTTCACTATGGAGCTCATGAGAGTTTGTTCTAGTCTTGGCTATATTAATTTTATTCTTTGAGCTAGTTAAAACAGAGAGATAGTTTGATACTTTTAAATAACAAGTGACAAAACAACTTTAAACAAAACCTAAGAATCATCTACTATTGTAATAATGATTATGCAAAATGTACCAAGTAAATGCAAATTTACTTTCATTGCTACATATTCATGAACTTAAATACTTAAAACCAAGATTTAAGCATCAAACTATGCATCATGCAAATTGTACCATGCAAAATGTACATAAACTCCAAAATTAGAATGTATTAAATCATAATAAAGTGTTCTAGATTTAAAATATGTCCAAAATTTATATCGTTATAAAAGTAAATATATAATAAAAAGATGTCAAATAAAAATATGAATCAAATCATAATCAAGAGTTTTACTTTAAATAAGTCCAAAATTTATATCACAATAAAAGTAAATATAACTTAAAAAGACTGTCAAATAAAAAGTTGCATCAATTTAGAGAATCTCGCTGAAATATATGATATATCAACCTCCTCGTGCTCTCATCTGAATCATGGGTGCCCTGCACAACATGTGTAATTGCATATATACATAAGATTCTATACTTTAAAATTAAATTTTAACATTTTAAAATTAAATGAGAATGTAATCATCAAAACACAAGTGCAATATTTAATAATTGTGACAATCGAATATTTGATACATCTCCTAGCAGGGAGGAAGAGGGTGTTGCTATGTCAAAAACATTGGACGAAATCAAAATCTGTTAACATTTAATTATATAAACATAATTATTTATTTTAAAAATATATCCTTACAATACCGATATAATAAAGGTAGAATAATAATTGTATCAACATGAACTCTTCAAATAAAACTAATATCTCTCAAAATATATTGATTGGAACCTGAACCTAGGACCGTGATATTATCAAAAAATTTGTTCAACAAACGAGTTAACTGCAAATGGTGATCATATGATACATTTGTGTTAGAATATATCTGAAAAATTAACAAAATGTATGTGAATTGACATTAACACATACATTACAAATTACACTAAAATATCCACCCTAACCATTAACACATACCGATCCCACACCCTCTTCCTCATGAACAATTAGGTCTTGCCAACCATTACGAAAACCCTTTGCATATGCTTTAAGCTCCTCAATATTCATATTATATATCTCATCATCTGTTTTATATACAAAATTAACATGTTTATTAGCTTGTGCTCTTTGTTGATTTAGACCGATATCAATTCCAGTCAATGCACTCTGGATGTTATCTGTAATGGAATCCCTTCCTTCTCTGACCAATTTGAGAAGTGACATCCATCTCTAACTGAAAGTTACTAGAAGAGGAGGTTGGCATACCAAAGGTGGCAGAGGGTGAGGCAATTCAGTATCATGTAATGCACCCTTACGATCACATAACCGACCTCTCCCAGTACCATAATATTCAAATGGAAGGTCATTATAATCGAGTTTCATACCCAAAAATAATTCTGCATAAAATAATTTTGCAAAATAAATTGGAACCTCATCATTCTGTGGCAACTTTCCATACGCTACAAGGAACCTATCATACAAATGGCTAGCTATATCAGAGTGCTTGAAATAATGCACCTTGAGCATCTTTCTTTTCATCCATTCTTTGAAATTAAACATAGATTTTTCATTTTATTTTGTAGCCCTTTTACTAACCTCGGGCCATTTATCTAGACCCAATACTGCTTCATTTATATGCCTCATCACATCTATAAATCAATCCGTGGTTGGACCAAGATTCTCATAAATATCAAGAAATGAGCTTATAGAGTGCACAATTATTTCTAATCTTTCTCGACTCTTTGTAGGGACCTCCAAACTCCCAAGATATTTCCTCAATTTTGAATAATGACTTTTGCACCTTTGTAATGTAGATTGTTGGAGGTTTGTTTCCCAAGGAAGCTCATTAGGAATATCAGATGGATAAGTGGTAGTTGGTGTATGGACTTCTTCTTGAATTTCTCGGTTTTGATAACATCTACTTGGAGAAACATTCTCACCCTCTACATCAATATATAAAATTACATAAATATAAAAATATGTGAACAAATGTATTCATACACATGCAAGATAGATATGTACACGCATATGTACATACAATTCATTTACATGTAAAATTTGTTTTAGCATAATTTTTTTATATATATATAATTTACCAAAATGATGAGGATCATGATGATCCAATTGAGATTGATGACCACCCGTAGATGTTTGGGCACCATCAAGCCCAATTACATGAGTTGATTGAACTTGTTGACCACGACAAGAATGTTGACCACCCTCACGTGATGACATAGTGAGTGAAGCTTCTAGAAAAAATAGAAAATCAATTCAATATGTATACATACATATGATTCTATCTATTTATCATATATATATATATACCATACCACGATGGTGTGAACGATGGCCCTCCATTGATTGGGTAGATACTCTTTTTGACCTAGTTTGAGATGCTTCTAAACAAATGAAATTTATTATAAATTAATTTAAATCTAAATTGATAAAAAATAAATTCCATATGTATACATACATATGATTATATTAAAATATAATTTAAAAACTTTCACATAAACATATATATACCAAGATCATGATGGACCTCCCCCGATTCATTTGATATTCTTTTTTATCAATGACCTCCCCCTCTAGTAGATTCATGAGACTCGATTGATGCTTGCCTCGAAGAATGATGTGGAAAATGATCATCCATGATATGGATATATATAGATATACAGATACATGATATTTAAAAAGTTACCTCATGCATTTAGAATTCTTTTTAAAATTTCTATTTAAAAAGATCAAGAATTCAGAAAATTGTTGTAACGCTTGAAGTTACCTAATGTATTTCAAAATATTTAAAAAGATTAAGAATATAGAAAATTGATGTAACCCTTGAATTTTCCTCATGCATTTAATTGATGTAATCCTTGAAATTACATCATACATTTTAAGATCTTAAAATTGCGATCTAAAAACATTGAAAGAATTCAGAAAATTAATGTAACTATCCGAAGCTCTTCATTTAAAATATACTCAAGACTTAAATCACAAACGTTGAAGCACACACATTTTGAAAATTAAATACAAAATTTTCTAAAACATGTAAAGTTCACCAAGTTGTGCTTACATAGTGGGGGCACACTTGGTAGAATTGAAAAAAACACATGGTCATTAAAAACAACACATTTATAACTAAAAACCACACACATATCAAAGATATCTTACATTGTCCATCAATAAATTTTGATGGAGAGATTCTTAACACTAATTCATCTTTCATGCACAAATATCGAATTGGCATTGCAATATACAATAGATCACTAGACATCCTATTATTATTTGCACAATGTCTTATGCTAAATGATTGAAATTGACTAACAATATTTTTTATTTCTCCATGCAGTTGTTTTAACCTCTCCTTTTAACTTGGTACATGCCTTTCATCTGGTTGCACACAAGTTCGGAATTGGTGAAGGCTACAATTCCATCGGATCCATACTCCCTAGTTGTTCCTAAGCCTTCTATCAATGCAATATAATATGCTTCATTCTTTGTTGTTCTTCTAGGTACATTCATTTTCCTTTGGAGGATTGTGTTCCTCACAATATTGCATAGTACACAAGTAATCACTACTTTCCCTGGATTGGGATAACAAGAAACTTCTACGCATAATCTCAATCATGTTTAATGGCTTTTCTGATCCTTGTAAAACTAAATTAAATAAAATGAATTTAATATATTTATTTATTGCAAATGCCTTAGTTTATGGGAGAATGATAATATATAAATACCTATTGTGATCGAATAATTGAATATTACAAGGATTTATGAATAAATTGTCCAGGGAATCTGGTAACCAAATTATCTAGAGATTAAGTGTGGTAACCAAATTTACTTGAAAGGTTTAGCTGGGAAAGTAAAAAATTCTCACTTTAAGGCTTGCACTCTTAAGTCTTAAGGTAAGTCTTAAGGCTTGAAATGAACTTAGTGCATGGACTAAGTATATAATATAGAACAACAATATCATTTCTATTTCACTACTATCACCATATGGAGATGCAAATAGAACTGGGTAAAATGAGTTAGCTAAAACTACTGCTGCTTGTGGATCTGTGGGGTTTACTGCTTTTGGCTTTATCTCTGCATCCCTTATAGCTTGAGTGCCTATGTCTGGTGTTGGTGGTACTTAACCCCTTACTCTCCCCTCACTGGAGATTATTTTCATCATGGAGGAATAGATACCGTGTAATATCATGATAAGTTTGGACCACCTGGGTCTCTTACATTGCAATAAAATGTTTGGTGATCTATTGGCAGTTCATTCAATTGTATCTACTCTCCCAGAAGCTACAATAAAGTAAGAGAGCTAATTAGTATGTATGAATTGGTATTGGGGGAGCTGTTTTTTGTGTTTGGTGGGAGCACTATTTCTTAAAGATGGGTCAGTTGGAACTATTATATTAATAGTTGTAGTAGTAGTTCTGGAGAACATCCATATATGAGGCTTGTAAATATATGCCTTGATTTCATTTAAAGAAGTTCCACAGAAATAACAGGACATGCATTTCAAAGAAGCGCATAAGAGGAAGGAAGCCATTACAATACGACATGCATCCTCCATAGCAAGCAACAATTGAACAACACTGATATGCTCATTCATAGTAGCCCCTTCAGACCCCCTTTCATTATAATATTTTTATACCATTTTTTTAAGAAAATATATTCACATTATATTAACAATGTATGTTTTTTAATGAATTGTGATGTACTAGACACTCTTTTTTATTGTTAGAAATGATAATATTTTTGGTATGATTGAGAGAGGTGACAAATGCAAGATCTTTGCAGGCATATGATCATATTCACACTTTTTTTGCATCATGTACTTATCTCAGTATTTTATGAAGACATCATTTAAACATTGGGTTTTATGATTCTTGCATTATTTAGGAGTAGATTGTGGAATCCTTTTGTGACAGATGGGAAGAAACTGGAAAATGGCATCTCAGGAATATTTTCATCTCTATATTCTAACTCATGTATTAAATATATGTTTTCTTATATGTAGTTTGTTTCCATCAGCACTTTATGGATTGAATTGTCTATGGTGTTTTGATGCGAGACAACATAGTTTTTTCTTCTACACTATGGATCAATCTAAGATTCACATTTAGGGAATCCTAAAGAATAAAATCTAACAACAATAGAATGTTGAACTATATTCAGAAAATGAAACATCTCGTCAAAAGTTGTGAAAGTTCTAGCGTTAAGATCATAAACACTATAGTTTGTTTGCAGAAAATCTTCAGGAATACGCTATGATTTTTGTCTTGGGTGGTAATTTCAATTGGGCACATCCTATTGCAAGCAAAAAAGAATGTAGAAGTCTGGCAAGAAAAGTATTTAGGATGGGAGAGATGGGAGAGAATGTTGGACAAGAAGTTGAAAATATGGCATAGAATGCACCATCACAAAAGAATTGCATGACAATTTGTAGAAGATAGAAAGTTTTGTTGAAAAGGCCTTGAATATTATTTGATGCATTCAAAAGAATAATATATAACACTTGTCACATGTACCTACAATGGAATTTTTTTTTCCAAATGTGATATTCACTGCATAAAATTACAATTACAATCAGGACACTCTTTGAATTTATAAATTACAAACAATAGCAGTTTCGTAAAATAAAAATTATAAATTTCAATTAACAACTGCTTCTGAAAGAGAAATAAATTAAATATAAAGAAACAAATTATGAATTAAAATCAACAATTATTTCTTGCATACGTATTCCAGATGACGAGGAGATTGACAGGAGGAAGAGGAAGAGGAGGTTGTAGAATTCCTCCAGCGATGACAATGAATGGCGCCAACCAATCCTACAAAAAAACCATTAAAAATTTATAAACAACATTAAAAAATCTAGTAAAAACCAACAAAATTGAAATAATCTCCATGCCAACACATACGATGTCGACAAACCAATTCCTCCAGTGCACCGATAGCATAGAAAATTCCTCCAGCGACGAATGAACAATAATAGTAAACTAAAAGCACATAAAATCTTTTTGCAGCCTCAGGGTTGTGATATATATAAACATTAATTCGACCGAATTAATAATTCGTCCAAATTATTGATTCGATCGAATTATTATTTCGATCGAATTAACAATTCAACCGAAAAAATTTATTGCCGATTTTTCCACTTCCGTCCAAAAATATATTTAATGGTCATCCTTTATGTAAACGGAAATAATAGTTCGGCCGAAGAAAAAAAATTGTTCGACCGAAAAAGCGTGATTATGAATTTTTCAGGGGCGTTTCTCACTAAAATGTTACCAGCTTCACATGTTTACCCGTTAACAAAAGATTCATTTTTCATTCACTCAAACCTTTATGACCAATTTACATTGTATGGCCCTAATGCTTTGATAATAGGTATTTGAATGGAGGATGGGCAAGCAATCTGAGAAGGTGTGCATTGTTTTTTTTATCTTTAGTTCCTGCACAAATAAGGAGGAGTTTTCTATCTCATTAGTAGGTGGAAGAAATATGATGATTGGGTAGATAACTAACATCGTGAATGCATAAAAAAATTTATGTCCATGATTTTTATAGTTTTATAGGGAAAACAAAAAATACCAAGTAGGATATGAGTAACTAGTATTTGGCAAAAAAAGGTTTTTTTGACGTATTGAGCTGAGAGGCTCATTTTACAACCCAATATGAGGGGGACCTGTAAGTCTGTCCATTTGTTCGTCCATCCTCTTAAAAATAAAAATTATGTTCTAAATAGAAAAATAATGTTGGCTATAAAAAAAATGAATAGAAGTAAAAAAATGTATGGGAAACATGTTTAAATCTTATACTTTTCAGAAATATTTCAATAAGAGATTTAAATAAAACTATGTCAAGATCTATGTTAACTAATTTATGTCAATATCAACTTCACATATATCTACATATAAAAAAAAATGGTAAATTAAAACATTTTAATGTTCTATATAAACAAATATTCAATGTGGGTTATCAATAAAATATTTTAATAAGAATTAATAATTACATATACTTCAAGATATATTAATAGATAAAAAAATAATGTGTGTGATAAAATGTCTTGATATACATGTGATGTAAAATATTTTAATGTAAATCACATATATATTATATATCATTTTAAAAAAATTATGTATATATCATTAAAAAAATAGGTTTTTATGGTTAAAACATTTATTTGGTCCTATATATACTCTATTTAGCATTCAAAAATACAATTTAAACAATGAAAAATAAAACATTGTATTTTTCACTTTAAAGAAGTTTGCACTTAAAGAAATTTGATCCCTCTAGGCTCATGTTAGATCCATGCTTAAGATGGATCTATTTTGGTTGAGCTGAGAGGCTCATTCTACAACTCATATGAGGGGAATGGTGTAAGTTTGTCTGTCCATCCAGTCCCCTTTAAAATAAAAAATAAAAAAATAAAAAATTTTGTTCTAAATAGAAAAATAATGTTGCCTATAATAAAAAAAATGAATAGAAATAAAAACAAATGTATGAGTAAGATGTTTAAATCTTATACGTTTCAGAAATATTTCAACAAGAGATTTAAATAAAACTATGTGAAGATCTATGCTATCTAATTTATGTCAATATCAACTTCATATATATCTATATATAAAAAAATAGTTAAATTAAAACATTTTAATGTTCTATAAAAAAATATTCAATGTGGGTTATCAATAAAATATTTTAATAAGAATTAATATTGACATATACTTAAAAATATATTAATTATAAAAAAAAAATTTTAATTTGTGTGATAAAATGTTTCGATTTACATGTGATGTAAAATATTTTAATGTAAATTACCTATATATTATATATCATTTTTAAAAAATTATGTATATATGATTAACAAATTAAGTTTTTATGGTTAAAACATTTATTTGGTCCTATATATACTCTTTAGAATTCAAAAACACAATTTAAACAATGAAAAATAACACATTGTATTTTTCACTTTAAAGAAGTTTGCACGTGAAGAAATTTGATCCCTCTCGGCTCATGTTAAATTCGTACTTAAGATGGATTTATGCTTGATCTACAACCCAGTATGAGGGGGATGTGTTAGTATGTCCTTCCAACTGCCCCGCTTTAAAATAAATATTAAAGATTAAAAATTTGTTCTAAATAGAAAAATAATGTTGCCTATAATAAAAAATGAATAGAAGTAAAAAATTTATGAGTAAGATGTTTAAATCTTATACTTTTCAGAAATATTTCAACAAGAGATTTAAATAAAACTATGTGAAGATCTATGTTAACTAATTTATGTTAATAACAACTTCATATATATCTATATATACAAAAAATTTGTTAGATTAAAACATTTTAATTTGTGTGACAAAATTTTTCGATGTACATGTGATGTAAAATATTTAATATAAATTATGTATATATTATATATCATTTAAAAACAATTATGTAGATATGATTAAAAAAATATGTTTTTATGGTTAAAACATTTGTTTGGTCTTATATATACTCTATTTAGAATTCAAAAATACAATTTAAACAATGAAAAAAAACACATTGTATTTTTCACTTTAAAGAAGTTTGCACGTGGAGAAATTTGATCCCTCTCGGCTCATGTAAGATCCGTACTTAAGATGGATTTATATTGTGTAGGTTTCAACACTGTAAAGAAATTACCTGCAAATGAATTCTTCAAACATAAACATAAATAATGGCGAGAACATAAAACAAATATACACAGAGATTTTCCCCTAGATCCCAACCCCAGGGATGTGTTAGTGTGTCCCGGGACTACCAAATTAATTTTTCATTATATTCTTTTCAATGTTACAATACATATATATACATCTCAAAGCATTCATAAACCCCAATCCATTAACCCTGAATTAGAACATAATCATAGTTCCATTGACCAGATCTACAAAATACCTTGGGCAGAAAACCATCATGCCCAAAAGCATGTGCAAAACCCATGAAAAACATCATGGGTAGGCCCAGCCACCATATTTGGGTCTGCCCCCCATCCTTGGGTCTGCATAAAAAAATAAAATTCACCGCCACCCCTGTGATCCCCCCACTATGCCCGACGTAACGTACAGTGTGTGATGTTAGTCGTGGAAAGAATATAACACACACCTAAAATTCTCCCACTTGTTTTCTTTCCACATAAGGGGTCACATGAGAGCTTCATCATTGGTCCATCATTGCAACACCCTTTGTTTCTCTGTGCCAAGAAAATTTCTCAGTGCTCACGGAATTCGTCAATGCATCTACAACATTATTCAAAGTGTCCACCTTTACCAAAAACATGTTTTTTTCCTCAACCATATCCCTCACAAAGTGATATTGAACATCAATGCACTTTGTATTTGAATGATAGGCAGGGTTATTTTCCAAGAAAATTTCACTTTGGTGTTCATAGTTTATCCTTATAGCTCACTGTACCAACCCCATGCTTGAACACAATCTGCAACCAAACGGCTTCCTTGCTTGCATGAGTGGCTGCCATGTATTTTGCCTCTATAGTTGAAAGTGCCACTATAGACTGTCTCTTTCTCATCAAACTGACTAATCTTCCAAATAGGTTAAACACATACCAACTTTTAGATATTCTTCAATCCATATCTCGAGCCCAATATTCATCAACAAAGCCATGAATGTCCAAAAATTTGTTCAATCCTGGTCTTCCTTGGTAGCACAAACCATAATCACTAGTGCCATGCAAATACCTGAAAACCCACTTCACTGTTGTCTAATTCTCCTTCCCTGGTTTTGACATAAACCTACTCAATACTCCCACTGCATGTGGAATGTCTATTCTAGTATAGACCATTACATACATTAGGCTACCAATTGCACTCGCATATGGAACACGAGACATGTCCTCTTCCTCTTCTTGTGTCTTGGGACACTGTTCAATAGATAACCTTACACCTACAGGACTAGGACCCTTCATCGGTTTACTATATTGCATATTAAACCTCTGTAATATTGTCTCAACATATTCCTTTGGTTTAACTAGAGCTTCCTCTTTGCCTGATCTTGTTTAATTTCCATGCCCAAAATATAGTTTGGACCGCCAAGATCCTTCATATCAAATTCAAAGGATAATTGGGTCTTCAAATCCTAGATATATTTATTTTTTTTCCAATCAACAACATATCATCCAGATACAAGACCAAATAAGTAACACGATCACCAATTAATTTAAAATACACATAGTAATCCGCTTTTCTCCTTGTGAAACCAAGTCGCCATATATATGTATCAAATTTTTTATACCACATTGTTGGTGATTGTTTTAACCCATACAGAGAATTTTTTAACTTGCATACTAGTTCTTCCTTACAATTCACCGCAAAGGCTTCAGATTGCTTCATGTAGATCTATTCTTCCAGATCCTCGTGAAGAAATTTTGTCTTCACATTCATCTGTTCTACCTCAGAATAAAAAGCAGTAGCAACAAATAAAAGTAATCTAATATAAGCTAACTTGGCAACAGGAGAAAAAGTATCATCAAAATCAATTCTCGACACCTTGGAATAACATTTTTCTACCAACCGAGCTTTATATTTCTCCACCTTGCCTTCTACATTCCTCTTCTTAAACACCCATTTGCTTCTAATGGGTCTCCTTCCACTCGATAACTCCACCAGATCCCAAGCCTCATTTTGGCCAAATATGCCATTTCATCAAACATGGCCTCTTTCTAGAGTTTTCCATCCTCTAAATCCACTGCCTCCCTGATCTAGGTGGATATTGGTGGCCACCCACCTATTCCACTTAGACCCCCACCGTTGTTTCTTTTCAGTTTCCTTAATTGTAGCACAAATTACTATTTTTGGCAGTATTTCGGGTCCTAGACTTCCGAAGCCGTTTTGAGGGACTAAAAGATATTTTTAGGAAAAATAAACAGAGTGGAAAAATCCCAAACTAGTTTGCTAGTTTTTTTTGCACCTCCTCTTTGAGATCTTCGAAATAAGGTATTATGATAGCCAAACAGAGATCGTATACCGAAGTTATGACCCCAGGAGGTTGATGTAACAATTTACCCAAACGGGGCACACAGTTTTGGAACTTCATCTCCTAGGGTTAGGTTTTTCAATGTTTAGGGTTTTCCATTGTTTCTCAATAATAAATAGCCTTTTAAGCCTCATTGTAACACAGTTATAGGCATGTAGCCGCCACATCTCTTCTCATAGATAGCTACCATTGCCTGAGCTATTTTATTTTTATGTACGTATGTAATCATATTTTAGTTCTTTGATATTAATGAAATGATGATTTGTTTCTACTGCATCTCTGTGTATATGGGTATTTTTGTATTTTCTTGCATTCCTGCATAAGTCTGGATCAGTGGTATCAGAGCGGTCTGCTCTTTCTCTGTTTTTCTTTGCATGTCCCAAACGAGCTCAAGGTATAAGGAGTTAGGGCTCGATCTGGTTGAAAATTTGCAAGACCAGCCTCGCAAAACCTAAAGGGCTCCCATGGTGGAAGAAAATAAAGATGAGAGGGGAGGAGATCCTTTCAAAATACTGCTCGGGGAAGCCCTCGAGCGACAGAGGAACACAATGATGGATAACATAGCCCAGATCCTTCGACAGCTACCCATAGGCTACACATCTTCATGCAACAGCCACTCTAGAGGCACCACTCTTTTTAAGGTACAAGTTCACTTTTATATTCCCATACTTGAGGGCCAGATATATGTAGACACCATAGATAAATGTTTAAATCTGTTGGAAGGATATTTTTCAGTTCATGACTTTTTCAATCGGGAAAATATTACTTTTGTGCTTCTCAAAGCCACCTCACACGTCAAGGAATGGTGGGAAACCTATTATGAACAAAAGGACGAGAGTGAATCCTCACTGTTTTCAGCCGCACCCACTTGGTATTCTTTCCGAGACGCCATCAACGAACAATATTACCCTATTGGGAGCTATGAATATAAATACATAAAGTGGACCACGCTATGATAGGGAAGGGACCAAGATATGCAGAGTTTACAAATGTTTTCCATACCCTTCACATGAAGCTAGGTATCAAGGATTCTAAGTGGCATTTGGTACTTAAGTACCATAGCTATCTACATAAGTACATCCAGGATGAGATGGAGTTCCTGGACATCTCATCACTCAGCACTGAGTACTGATACGCTATCAGGATTGAGAAGAAGTTTAAACAGAATAAGAGAGACTTTGGATGTGTGAATCTGAAGTAAGAAAAAGGCAGCCCCAAACAAGAGAGAAAAGGACAAATCTAAGGTGGGGTGACCTAGGACAACCCACCTAAGCCGCAAGAAAAGAATAATACCACAAAGGCAAAGAAGGACATGGGAAAATGGTGTGAGTTCCATAGTGCTCCACTCACAACAAAATTGAGTTCTAGGCCAAGCAGTCATTGGTGGCTGAGATGAAGGCTTCTGAATCAAATGCATGTTCTGACTTTAAGTTGAAACTCAAAAAGGGGAATGAAAAAGGGAAGCAGATCATTGACACGAAGCCTAGTGCCACCATAGCCACCACTAAGATCCATAAGAATGATCTAGAAGTTCTAGAGGAAGGGAACGCCTCTTCCACTCACAGATGTGGGTGAAGGGTTCTCCATTGTAGTGCATTGTCGACATTGAGAGCCAAAAGAACCTAATTTCAGTAGAGGTCATGAAGTGGCTAGGCCTACCGACTAAAACACATCCGTAGCAGTACACCATGGGGTGGATTCACGAAGGATGATATATTCACGTTAGCAAGCAGTGTCGCCTTCATTACATCATCAAGCCCTTCACAGATGAGGTGCTGTGTGATGTTTCTCCTCTTGATGTTTGTGATGTATTATTATAACAACCATACTTATGGAAGCGACATGTTATATATGAGTCTAGACCTCGCCCTGTGATTATTACTTTGGGCGATAAGTTGTACAAGATATCGGAGGCAACCCCACCTACTACCATCTCTTTGATCACTACAAAGTAATTTAGTAAGATCATTTCCCAAACTAGGAAATTTGTTTTCCTTATGATTCGCCCTTAGGGTAAAAAGAAGGTTGTGGCCACAACTTCTAGACAAGGCTCCTCCGCACAAAAACAATAGATGGACAAGGTTGTGGAGGAGTACAAGGACATTTTTTGCTCACGTACAGGTGTACCTATGCACTGTTGGGTCAAGCACTCCATCAATCTGACCCCAAGCACGCCGCTACCCAATTGGTCGATCTATTGATGCTTTGTTCTAGAGAATGATAAGATCAAGAGGCAGATTCAGGAGCTGTTGCATAAAGGTCACATCAGGCCAAGCTCATCACCCTATGGGAGCCCGATTGTATTGGTACAAAAGAAGGACGTGACCTCGAGACTCTGTATTGACTATCAGGCACTAAAAAAGATCACTGTCTGGAATAAGTACCCAATCCCATGGATTGATGACCTTTTGGACCAACTCAAGGGGGCCAAATAATTTAGCAAGATTGAATTGAAGTCCAGTATGACTAGGTGCATATCGAACCCTCCGATGTGTGGAATATTGCCTTCAAATCCAAGGAGGACCTTTTTGATTGGTTGGTCATGCCTTTCGAGTTGATGAATTCCCCCACAACCTTCATCACATTGATGGATGACATCTTGCAACCCTTCACCAATGCATTCATGGTGGTGTATTTAGATGACATATTGATCTTTAGCCAGAGTTGGGAAGAGCACCTCCACCATATTTGACAAGTCCTTCAAACCCTATGACAACACAAGTTGTGCGCTAGTTTGGAGAAATGCACTTTTCGCATGACCGAGGTTCAATATATTGGATGCGTCATTAATTAGTAGGGTGTGCATGTGGACCTAGCCAAGATACAAGTCATTCAGGATTGGCTAGCCCCAACGACTCTAACAGAGCTCTGAAACTTTCTGGGTCTTGCCAATTTCTATCGCAGGTTCATGTTGGGGTCCTCTCATATCACCAGGTCTTTAAGTCAAGTCACCAAGGGTGGAGCAAAAGAAAAATTAT
The DNA here is from genome assembly GCA_031772625.1 of Pinus tabuliformis. Lineage (NCBI taxonomy): Eukaryota > Viridiplantae > Streptophyta > Pinopsida > Pinales > Pinaceae > Pinus > Pinus tabuliformis. The sequence goes on from CM062813.1 coordinate 613,207,577, forward strand.
TTTGGTCTGAATCCCAACAGAAGGGATTCGCCAAGTTGAAGCATCGCCTCTACTCTGCACCAGTGCGCACATTACCGGACCTGCAACAACCATTTGAGATCGATACAGATGCCTCTAACTATGTTATTGGTGTAGTTCTTACTTAGTGAGGGAATTTGATGGCATATCATAGTGAGAATCTTCTAGAAAAAGTTTGAAATTATCCCACCTATGACAAAGAGATGTATTCCATTGTGCAAGCCTGCCGAAAATGGAAGAATTACATTCTAGGGAAGGAAAGGGTGATCCACACAGATCACCGACCCCTGTAGTTCATACAGACAGAAGGGAAGTTACAAAACAATCGTCGTCATAAATGGTTTACATACCTGCAACAGTTCCATTTGAATATTAAGTATAAAAGGGTAGCAAAAAAAATGTTGCAGACTGCCTTAGCTGACCACCGGTCATGGCCCTAAGCACTATGCTCGACTCTTGTGGGCATGATATTACGAGATGACTGCATTTGTAGAAGAGCAATCCAAAATTCGGTAACACATACCAGACACTCTTAAAAGGTAAGCAAGTTAAAAATTTTCACCTCCAGGATGCACTGTTATGCCACCTGTGACACATTTGTGTTCCTTCAAGTGAGCGTGCCAAGATGATTTGGGAGGTGCACTATAGTCGGGTCACTTTATATTTCAAGGTAGAGAAAATAGTGGCAGTGCTGCAGAACTATTTTTATTGTTCGAACCTTCAACACGATGTTGGGAAGTACATTAGATCCTGCACCACCTATGCCATTTCCAAACTGACCATTAAGAAGCAAGGCCTATATACTCCTCTGCCTACTCCTAGTCGACCTTGCGAATTCATCTCCATGGATTACATGTCAGGCCTTCCTTCTACTAAGCATGGCAATGACTGTGTTTTTTTGGTCATCCACAAATTCTCTAAGATGGTCATTCTAGCGGCCTGCAAGAAGAGTATCACAGCAAAAGCCACTGCTAAGCTCTTATTTGAATGAGTGTGGGTACATTTTTGGATCCCATAGTCCATTATCTCATATCGGGATAGTAGGTTCCTAAGTACATTTTGGTCAAGTCTCTGGTCGATGTTGACTACCAAGCTCACTAAGTCCACGACTTTCCACCCCCAAATTGATGGCCAAAAAGAGGTCATCAACAAGATGATTGTACACATTCTGTGTATGTACAACTCGAAGAATCCATGCACATGGGATGAAAGCCTCCCTTATGTACAACACAACTACAATAGAGCTCTCCATAGCTCAACTGGCCACAAGCCCTTTCAAGTGGTGTTGGGATTCTAGCCACTATGTCCCATTGAAGTGGCCATACCATTTGCAGCTACTCAGGCAGTTTCAACTCATGACCAGTCTGAAGCTGACAGGGCTAACAACTTCATTGAGTGCATTCAACACATCTTCCAACAGGTCCATGACATATCATCATCGGGTGCCACACAGGTTCTAGGTGGGTGACAAAGTTTGGTTACATTTGTAGAAGGAACACCTCCATTAGAGAACTTTTGAGGTTTACAATGGACCTCCTAAGAAAAATGTACAACCAAAATAAACTTTATAAGAACCAATAGGATTCAAGATGATGATGTCAACGATGGGGGATGATTCAACATTTTTGGGCTAAAAAAGGAAAAAGATTAAAAAATAATAAAATAATAAAACTACTTTTTCAACTTGTATTTACAACTTACCTCCCTAAGGTTTTACTCAAATTTCAAGCGGGAGTACTCGTTAGATGCAAAATTTAATTCCTCATCCAAGGAGTACCCATGTTGCATACTTTCGATATACCCTACTACACGAAAAATCATAAATACATGAAAAACTTGATTACAATCACGCTTTTTATGTATTTCTGATTTTTCGTGTAGCAGGGTCCATCGAAAGTATGCAACATGGGTACTCATTAGATGAGGAATGAAATTCTACATCCAAGGAGTATTCCTACTCGAAATTTGGGTAAACCCATTGGGAGATAAGTTGAAAATAAAAGTTTAAAACTAGTTATTTTTTCTTTTTTCCCTCTAAAATTTGATGATGTAATCTAATCTTATTTTATTATTTCCACTATTGTTTTATAATTTCCTTATGAGGCCCATTTTAGACCTCAAAATTCCCCTAATGGTTGGGCCCCACTGCAAGCTTCGCCCTCTCTGATATGGGCTTTACACCATCACTAAGGTTGTAGGGGACAATGCTTTCGAGCTCAACATCCCCCCATTCCTTGGCCTGCACCCAGTGTTCAATGTGGACCGCCTTCAACCATACTTTCCACCATTACTAGACACATCAGACATTGCAGAACAACTAACACAAACAAAGTTAAACCCATAATGCATGGAACAAGCCACAACTGATCAGATCATGGAAACATATATCAAGAACACTCACCAACAGAAGATCCAACTGTATCGGGTTGTCAAAGCTGGCCAACTCCTGCACCAAGGAAAGTGGCTCACCAGGACCAAGTTTAGTAGAAGTTTCCCCATCTCATGGAGGCACTGAATGTAATGGGGACCATTGCTTCCTAAGGGGGGAGGACTGATCCATGTGGATATTGTGGCCACCTGCCTATTCCACTTGGACCCCCACTATTGTTTCTTTTTAGTTTCCTTAATTGTAGCACAACTTACTATTTTTGGAACTTTTTCGGGTCCTAAAATTTTGGAGACATTTTGAGGGACTAAAATACATTTTTAAGGAAAATGGAGAGACTCGAAAAGTCCCAAACCAATTTATATATTTTCTTTTGGCCTTCTCTTCGAGTTCTTCGAAATGAGGTAGTATGATAGCCAAACATAGATTGTATGCCAAAGTTACGACCCCGAGAAGTTGATGTACCAATTTACCCAAACAAGGCCCACAATTTTGCCACTTCATCTCCTAGGGTTAGGTTTTTGGATGTTTAGGGTTTTCCATTATTTTCTCAATAATAAATAGGCATTTGAGCCTCATTGTAACATAGTTCAGAGGCATGTAGCCACCACATCTCTTCTTAGAGATAACTACCATCACCTGAGCTAGTTTATTTTTATTTATGTATGTAAGCTTATTTTGGTTCTTTGATATTAATGAAATGAAGTTTTATTTCTGCTCCATCTCTATGTATATGGGTATTTTTGTATTTTGTTGTTTTCCTGCATAAGTCTGGATCACTCCCTGACAATTCTGGGATCATCATCAGTAATATATAAATAAATATTTGAATAGAAAGCAGATGGACTACACCTTTCTAGATACCTTCTTTCTCGAACTGATCTTCTCAAAAATGGAGTTTGTGGCTCTTCTTCGTCTTATTCATGTTCTATTGTAGAGTTTGATTCTTCCTCCTTTAGCTCAAACTCTATATTCTTAGGTTCCTTTGGTACAAATTCATGTTTAATAACATATTTCACCTCTCTAAACACCACATCTCAGTTGTACACAACCTTCCTTGTTTCTGGGTTCCAAATCTTATAACCTTTTAAACCATCCTTATACCCAATAAAGAAGCACCTTTGATATTTACTATCCAACTTGGTTCTTTTCTCCTTTGGAACATGTACATATGCATCACAGCCAAAGACCCTCAAATGTGAAAGAGAGGATTTTTTACCAGTCTATACCTCATGTGGAGTCTTATCTTCCAATGTGGATGAAGGTGATATGTTAACTAGGTAGCATGCAGTATCCATTTCCTCTGCCAAAAATTATTGTCCTAACCCGACACCACTAAGAATGCTTCTTGCCTTTTCCATGAATGTCTTGTTCATTCTTTCTGCAACTCCATTTTGCTGAGGTGTGTATGGAGTAGTCTTCTGTCGTGCTATACCACACTTCCTATAGAACTCTTCAAATTCCTTCTTGGATAACTCTCCACCATTATCTGTCCTCAAAACCTTAATCTTCTTCTCTGTCTAATTTTCCACCAGAGCCTTAAATTCTTTAAACCTATCAAATAATTCAGATTTCTTCCTGAGGAAATATATCCATGTATTCCTTAAGAAGTCATATTTAAATGAGACATAGTACACATACTTACCCAGTGATGGAACTGATGCAGGTCCAAACACATCACTGTGCACAAGCTCTAATATCCCCTTCACCCTCTTAGCACCAAAGGGGAAACTCACCCAATTTTTCTTCCCATATACACAATGTTCACAGAAATCGAAATCCAGAGAGAAATTAGACATACCTTCTACCATACCCTTACCATGCAATATTCAAAGGCCCTTCTCTGCAATATTTCCAGGCCTTTGATGCCATAACATGGTATTTTTCCAGAGACCACTAAATTTTTTGCTCCACTTTTAGGAACCATATAATTGTGCACCCATCAATAACAATGATACCCAAAATCTTGTACAGAGTTCCAATCCAAACTCCCCGCATTAATACCAGTGCTCCCCGAACCATCTTGCAGGTATCTTTCTCGAACATTATTTTTACACCTACATCATCCATCTTTCTTATATAAATCACATTTCTGGCCAATGTTGGAATATGAAGAACACAAGGAAGTGTTCTAATCCTTCCACCTTGCAACTTCAACTTGACTTTTCCATGTCCGGTGATTCTATCCTTCCTTTCATCCCTTAAAAAGGCATCACCACCATCATATTTCTTGTACTCGTAGAACCACACACTATGGGGAGTGAAGTGAAAGGATGCACTTGAGTCAATCAACCATGCCTCATGATCTACATGTTTACTTTAAGAAGAAGGAAAGTACGCATCCCCACCTTCATCTGAGGTGGTTTTCGCCTTTGCAGAAGGAGCATCATCAGATCCCTTTCCTTTCTCAGAAACTTTAGATCTACAATAAGTTTCATAGTGCCCTTCCTTTCCGCATTTCCAACACACCTTTACAGGTTTTCTTGGAGATTTAGAGCTCCCTCTAGATTTATATCTCCCACTCGAGGGCTTATTTTTGTTTATGTTTTGGGACCATCATCATACAGATAAGGCATCTCCATTCTCGTTGTCCATATTTTTCCGTCTCATCTCCTCTGACAACAAGGATGAGACTATTTCATCAAACTTCAAGGTAGTTGTATTGCTACCTATAACAACAAGCATACTATCTTACGAATCTCGTAGATAAAACAACAAACTGATCCACTTATCTTCATCTGAAATTTTTATATCAACAGATAAAAATTGGCTTACCACATTATTAAAGGCGTTCAGATGCTCTGTTACCAAGTCTCCATCCTTCATCATCAGGTTATACAACTTTTTCTGCAGGAACAATTTGTTCACCAAAGACTTAGATTGGTACAAAATCCCTAACTTGTCCTATAAAGCCTTCGTTGTAGGTTCCCTTGATACATTCAACAATACTAAATTTGAGATACTCAACCGTATTGTGCTCTTTGCCTTCTGATCCAAATTTTCCCAGTCTTTTGTTGACATTGTCATTGGTTTAGTACCCGGATCTACCGTGATCCACTGATATTTATCCACCAATAGATCCTCCATCTTGAGTTTCCACAGCTCAAACTATAACCATTAAATTTCTCGATCTCTATATTTAAACTGTTTGCCATCTTCTTTCACCGCAAGAGTCGATCTCGCAGATCTCCCATTGAACAATGTCTACCACAGGCCCGAGAAAAAACCCCTCAGCAGCAAAGGCGTCCCCTTGAAGTTGAAACAACTCCGATACCAAATGTAGGTTTCAACCCTGTACAAAAATTACCTGCAAATGAATTCTTCAAACAGAAAAATAAACAATGGCGAGAACAAAAAACAAATATACACAGAGATTTAACCCTAGATTCCAAAACCATGACTAATGGATTGTTTTTTCATTATATTCTTTTCAATGTTACACTACATATATATACATGTCGAAAAATTCATAAACCTTAATCCATTAAACCTGGATTATAACATAACCATAGTTTCCTTAAAGTGTATAGTTGAACCAAGGTTTCATAAAGTAACCAGGCCATTAATTTTTTTCGCATAAGTTTGATTTTTTGAAGTGTATAGTTGAACCCTTTTGAAGGTTTCATATAGTAACAAGGCCATTAATTTTTTCGTTAAACAATATGGATTTCATGGATGCTTCATTTGAAATAGAATTATAGTATTTCAATGTTCCACTTTGAAAGAATGAATACAATTAATATAAATTATATAAAGGAATGGTTTCATGTTGGATGGAAATAAAATATTAAGTAAATGCAATTTCATTGATTTCGGTAATGATTTTTGAAGTAGTATCACACTTAAAATTGAAAACCTATATATTAAAGCGGAGAGTGAAGAAACAAATGGAGGTGGATGTAAATAACATGCATGAACAATGGTGACATAAATGAGCACAGGTGGAAAAAAAGGTGCACATTTATCAATGTAATATATATTGTATAACTGGTTTTCATGTTGTATAGTTGGTTTTTTTAATAGGTGGAAAATGTGCAACCTAATTAATATCAGCCCATATTATTATGAAACAATTTTGAGATTTGAGATTATAAAGATAAAATATTTTGACATTGTACATAAGTGAGTGTTTGTGAAAGAACACATATTGTAGAGGAAGTTATTAGTTAAAAAAGAAAAACAATTTTTAAAATATAGTATTAAAAATAAAATATTATTAGATTTTAGAAATTTTCGAATAAAAGGATCTTTGGAAAATCTTGTGGAGGCTAGGGTTATTTCTTAGTCTTCTAATATTTTCTTTGTTTACATGGGTTTTTTTGTAGATCTTTTCTGCAAATCATTTAATGGTGATTCATTGTGATTCAGTGAAAAAGATAGTTTCTTTTGTAGGTATGGCTTCCTATCAAGCTATCTCTTCTTCGATTTCATACAACTTTGTGCTTAAATTTGATCTTGGTCTTCCAATGGTTGAAAAAATTCCTTCCCTCAATGTTCCTATGGATCAGGAAGCTTTCTATTGTGAAAACTATTTTTTGGAGAATAACTTAGTTTGCAAGTTTGATGGGTATTGGCCATGGTTGGACAATTTACACAAATGGATCTATGAGACTTGGAAGCCCCTTTTGACAGACGAACTGAACATTTACGCTATGGCTCATAGTTTTTTCATTGTGATTTTTTATAATATAGAGGACAAGAAGGCCATTTTTGAAACTGGGTCCTAGTTTTAGGGTAGTGTTGGTCTCTTCATGCAATGTTGGACTCCTACTTTTGATCCAGTAATGGAATTAATCTCCATAGCACCATTTTAGGTAATGCTTCTGAACCTTCCCTTGCATTTATGGAATCCTACATCGCTTTCCTCCATTCGAAATGTGTTGGGAAAGTTTTATCATCGTTGTTATGAAAGAGAAAAAAATTGCAATACTACTTATGCCCGCATTTATGTGGATATTGAATTAAAAATGGTTTTATCATGAATATTAATTTGATGGCTCCAAGCTATGATTTGGTCCAAAAGCTCTACTATGAGAATATTTCATTTCAGTGTAGAGCATGCTATGAAATGGGGCATGTAATGAAAAATTTCCCCAAATCTTCTCAGAGTAACAAAGACTAGAAAAAAACCTAAAGGCTTAAAGGGCGGGAAGGAGTGCAAGGTTATGACTATACAATTTACAAAAAGAAAGAGCGTCGAGACCAAAAAAAACCAGAAAATAAGACCTCTATGGAATCCGACAGAGTATGGAGTTCACGGTCTTGTTTCCTGAGTAGCGCCTCAGTCATGAATGAGAGAAGGCCTGAAGATCCAAACACAGAACACAAAGGTGTTGCAAGGATGACAAGATGATGATATTTTTCCTACCAGAAGTGTTGTCTTTCCTGATACGACAGTAGCAGAGAGAAGGATTAGCTATATATAGTGTTTGGACTTTTTATGGGACAAGCACATATATTTATATTTATATTTGTTTATTGGTTCAAATTCTATGAATAATATCCTAGTTTGGAGACGGTACATAGGCTTCACTCAATGAACCTCTGACCTATCACGTGCATTCATGGCATATTAAACAATACCCCTAATTTGAATACATATTCGAAAATACCCCTAAAAAACAAATTATTTAACCCCCTACCAATATGAACCCAATACACCTTCCCAATTTAAAAAACCCCTATTTCCACTAGATATTGTAGGTATTCATTTTTTCATTAACATTTTTTATACCCCTTTATATTTTTTCATTAAATTTGAGCTCCATTTTTCATACCTGCCAATATAAAAACCCTTTAGCCTCTATATATCCCCTGATATATTATGCCATTTTCCCCAATATATATTCCCCAATATGAACCCACGTGGTATGGTATTTCTCCCCCATTAAATCCCCCATGGGAAACAAATGACATGACTCCTCTTGTCTACCATATCCACCTAGTTAAAATATTTCTAAAATGTCTACTTCAAGGAAAAGATGTCCATTTTTGAACGTTGGATTGTAGTAAACAACTGAGATAAGTGATATCTTGTTAAACTTTCGATAAAGCTCCATGGTTGTGTGTGGTTGTGGTCAGCTTGTCGTGCATCACCTATAAATATCATCTACTTGACCAATCCAACGGTGTAACCTCTAGATATTCTAGGGAATAGTGAGCTACTGGATGGCTTCACGGTACAACATTTTAAGTTGTTGGACATATGTGATAACATGTGGCCTGGAAAAAGGGAAGTAATTAAGTCCATCATTATTCGTTTGTAATGTTCTTTTTGTTAATTGTGGACAATATGGTAGGAATTACACTATTATTGTTGAAAAATTATATGTAAATTTTGACTTGCTTATGAACTTTTCACGTAGTGTGATTTTTGGAAAGTTTTCCATTTTATTTTCATATCTAATTTGTCTAGAATCTAGTAAGGATTGATTGAAATCACAAGTTTGACAAGTGATCTCTTCAAAATCAAAGTACACTAGGAGTTTTTGAGAGCTTTGAATACATATATGTAGTCAAAAAATCAGTTTAAACAACACAAATCAATATTTGGCCACAAATTGTTTCACCCATTCTTTCTAGAAATCTGCATGAAATTCCAAAAAATCACACTTAAAAACTTGTCTTGAAACATAATGTATAATTTCATTTATTATAACAAACAAAAAAATAATGTTGATTAGATTTTTAGACGAGGATGTGTTTCAAATATGGTAGATTGATTCGATGGCACTTTATTTCAAACAAATTCCTATTTTATATTTTAATTTATTATTTAAACTTTCAAAGAAAAGCGTAGAAAACTAAAATAATCCATTATTTAATCAAGAGTTGTCTTAAAGTCTATGATAGCGTCCATCATAATATTTTAAGATAATTTAGTGTCGAAATGGCTGCTAAGCGCAAACTTGTCATGAATTTCTTTAAATTAACTGAAGACTCCACTGTAATCTTTCAAGAAAATCCTATTGTGATGAATGGTTATATGGAAGAGATGAAATTAGAAAACATTTCTCATAGGTTCTGATCAAATTTTATGTAGAAATATTGCATGCTTCAGTTTGTAAACAAGAGGGTATCGTTCGAAAAAGTGAACTATAGGCTTTAGTGAGTGTGACGAGGCCTAGAATTCGACGTCTTGTGGGACATATTTTTGGTTTCAGAACATATTTAACACGAGTTAAAAAAAATTCCACGTCAAGTCTGACGTGTGGTATACTTCTGCAACCCATCAAAACGACATCTAATTTCATAGATAAAGCTTAAAAATCTAGAATACCTTATTTCATAGGTGTGAGGACTTGAGACCAGTAATAGGTACATAACACAGTTTGAACTTAAATCTATTTAAATGCTTCAACGTCCCACTACCTACTTACCATTAATGGATAAATTCTCCGGCTACTATCTGCAGCTCAAATTTAATCTGATGAGACATGAAATTGGAAAATTGCAATCTAACGTTTCTTACGGTTTACCTATTCCATGATCCATATTCGAAAATCACGTTGAATGGTGTGCAACTATTGTATCAGATGGAAATTTGAATGTACACCCTAGCTAATTGGTGGGTTTGTATTGGAATTTGGTGAACTATTGTAGCTTCACAACAAATCAAGTATCGTCAAGTTCTAGACATGGGGCTCTAGTGCTCCTCCCTAGCGGATTGAAGGTGTTAGAGTGGAATTTGTCAGCAGGTCTAGATGCCCAACAACCCAACTCGCCACTTCAAATTTCTCAAGTAACATTCTAATACATTAAATACAACCAAATTCCTATTCCAATACTTTTCTCCTCAAAAATAATTTGGTACTTTCGACATACAACTCTTTTATTTCTTCATAACTCAACCTTTTTTAGTCATTGAACAATAAAAGCAGAGTTGCCTAGTGGGTTGATATTGCAATTTGTATGGGCTTAGTGTCAAAGTTTCCTAAAATTTTACAATTTCCCAAACAATATGTCCATGTAAGTTTACGATATACTTTGTGGAATCAATCCTTCATATAACTCAATGAATTTAAACATTTATGATTGTGGGTTGAGTTGAATCTATGGGCAGAGGCATTTTATCGAGGTTGGCAGTGCAGAGGGTTGTATGAGGCAAGTGTCCACTATACATAACAACCTTGAAAACCGTCGAAACTATAGGAATGTAGGTGGTTCTATTTTTAGCCAGTAACCATGTCATCCCAGGAGCTCACAATATTGGTTGTTGATATGATTCATCCTCTCGGAGGTGTCTGATATCTCTTCCATGACGTTCAACTGTAAAATGAAAATACAAACATTAAAGTAATTCATTTGGTGTAAAATACAAAAACATAATGTTGTGGTCAGTAGACATCAGTTCATTGGTTAGCTATGGAGTGTTGAGTCCGGGTTGATTTATGCAAATTTGTAAAAATAGATACCATGTAAGGATAAGGATGGATGTAAGTTTCAAGGAAGTGGGCAACATGCTTAAAGAAATTTGGCAGCAACAGAGAAAGTGGCAGCATTAATGTGAAATCAAATATGAGTGAGTCACAACTGTGCAATTCAACAATCAAGTATGAGTGTAAATTATTAAATGGAAATGTTAGTTGTATATATACATTTTAAATTTGATTGAATATCAATTATATGACATTTTTAATTTGATTATAGGTTTGAATTATCAGACAATCCAACAACAGTCATAAAAATATATACATACAAAATTAACAATTACTTTTGTGGTTGAGCAACACTCATGAGGATATAGAGACACAATCAATCATTAATTTTAAAAATCCAATAATACTTATAAGGGACATAGATACAGAGGCAATTAAATAGTTATTGACTCGTAGAGACACAACCAATCATTAATTTTAAAAATCCAATAATACTTATAAGGGACATAGATACAGAGGCAATTAAATAGTTATTGAGTCAATGATTAATTTTATGGTTAAGCAATTGTCATTAAAAAAAAATACATTAAAAAAATAATTTATTTAAATATCTAACCATAAACATAAAAAATATAGATATAAAATAAAAAAATTAATTTTGTGGTTGAACTTTTTATAATTACACATTCATTATACTTATCAATCACTTATATCTATAAATATAACAAAAATTAATATAATAATAAAGATATTAATTATGTTTATATGTATAAATATAAGAAACAGATAACAAAAATTTATATTATTGTCTAATATAGTTAGACAATAAAACAAATATTATTTAAATTAATAATTAATACACATTAAAAATTTTAACTAATATTTTATATTGAATAAACTAAATGATATTATAATGTATGGAAAAATAGTCTCTTATGATTTGGGATTATTATCTAAATTTATTAGGTATAATGTGCACAATACCCATTTTCGAGGTATTTTTACTATAAATTTATTTAATTGTTACAATGGGTTGAGTATGTTTTTTTAAAGTACGAATTAGAATTTTCTTTATCATTAATAAGTTTTTTAATTATAAAAAATATAATTATTTAATATTAAAAATTATAATAAAAATATAAATTAATTAAAAAATAGAAAATTATATATATATATATATATATTACTAAAACATTTACCTAATAGTAAAAAATACATAACCTCATATAATAGTTAAAAAATCAAAATCTGATACAGATTATAGTGATAACTGTAGAAAACGATCTCAGCAACCTACATACACTATGACATGATACAACATTATATAAAGAATATTTTTATCAATACTAAAAATTATATAATATATTTACATTTCAAATATTATATGATATGAATTCTTTTATATAATGATATGAATTGAATTATTGGGGAGAAAATTGAGTTTTTTATTTTTTAGGAAATATATTCTACAATACATTCAAATTTGAAATCTGTAAATTTATAAGTTATCGATGTCATGATATTTTTCAAGAAACCTTTTTATTTTTAGTTGAGAAAGAAATTTGGTTAATTTGAATGCCTAAAACACCCTATCCACAAAAGTGAAGATGGCATGTGGAGGGCCTGGCAACTGTTGGGGAGGGTCTGGAAACTTTGGCATGGGAAGAAAGTTAGTATCATACTTCCTCTAATTTTATCCAAGGAGCTGAGAGTCATAGCCATAGATTACAACCATAGAATGAACACTAAATTTGAGTTCCATAAATAAAATTTCTAACACAAGCAAGTTGTTCAAATCATTTCAACTTACAGGGTTTTTATATCCTAATTTTTAGTAAACGAAAAGGTAAGATTTAATTTTGTAGGAAGCCATTTGATAGCTAGACATGAAATAAAGCATGCAACTCATGCTTGGATAGTAAGCCAAACTTTGATGTAAGTTTGGTTGAATATGCTCCAGAATTAGAGATACGTCCTTATCTCGACCATTAACAATTGTCTGTAATAAGAAATAATAGATATGCATTGTAGATAGATGGAAATGGTATTGTAAAATATAATTCTCATGCAATTTTCCCTTTATAAAAAGGGGAAGATTCCATCTGATTTGAAATGTTTCCGAGCCCTCGTATTCGTAGTCAAAATGTCTCGAGTTAATACCCATCCAAGTTAGTTGGGGAATAATAAACTGGGCAATGTCATATGAAGTTCAGAGGGATTTAACAAATTGGGACAAATAAATTTAAATGAATATATGTTCTCACATTTATAAAACAAACTAGGACAAATAAATACTCTATGACAAAGATAATGTCGAACGGAGCCCCATAAATTTATAAATATGGGTGGAATAGATAACCCGCGTAGTCTAATGCTTTTTGTATTATGCAGATAGAAGAATTTTCTTATATTTCATCTATGACCTTAATGTTATGGATTTTGTAAAATGTGTTTGGGACTGCAATATGTAGAGTTTGCTACAACAAACAGGTATTAGAGAGAATGAAACTATATTCAGTCAAACAAAACTATTACTGATAATCCATTTCTGTTTGAGTAGTTGTTTCTTGTTTCGTTAAACAAGGTCCCCATTCTTTATTTAAATTGTTGTATCAACATTGACAAATTTACTATTTATTGAATATTCTCTATTTTGATGAGAACTCTTGTGCAATATAAATAATTGTTAAAACAAAAAGGATAACTCGGGTAGCTTCCCAGTGAAAGCTCTATTTCTGGAAAGGAATATGAGTATTGAAATTAAACAAATGATATCTCGACTGAGAACTTACATGTCAAACATCGAGTTATAAAAATTAAGATGTTATCCTGTATTCATAGATGCTCTGTATTCTATCCTGCAAATTTCAAATTTGATTTGATAGGGGAGAAAGTGGAGTGCGAGGTGCTGGTGGCTCTTTATGCTTGGAATGGAAATTAAGTACACATATGTCACATTGTGAAGAGCATCCAGTTTTATTTGGTTGAGATTATAAAAACATCTACCAATCCCTTACTTCAAATAATATTAAATCAAAATATTTTTCCTTTAAGTTCTGTGTATATTTCTTATATTTTTCACTTATAACATATAATATAAGTATTATTATTGTCATTACATTTAACAATTTCTAAAGAAATATATTTTTGGTAATGGTGTTACACAATCTTTATATTCGTTTAGGTAGTTAATAAATATGTATTATTAGAAAGTATTAATTTGTTTGATTTAATGAATTTTAGTTTTCACATGTATTTTTTGTACAGTTGGTTACAAACTTACAAATGTCTGAAAAGAGAAATATACAAGCTACAATTAGGGAAATGTATGGATGGACAACAGGGAAAACTTCTAAGACTCAAAGAAATTCAGAAACACATGAAGAAACCCATAATGCCCATGTGGAACAACAATTACATGATATTTTTGGAAGTTCTTGTGATCATGATGTATATGAAAAAACAAATGACATTGAAGTAGATGTTGCTAATAATTCAGAAATCAAAGTGCAAACAAAAAGACAATTTCACATGGAATGGTTAGATAAATTTGTTTGGTTGAATTATGTGAGGTTTGATGATAAAATAGCTATTAAGTGTAGCTATTGTGAGAATTATAGGATGAATGGACCATGGGGTTTAGGGAATGGTTGCACCACATTACAACATGATGCTCTTGTTACTCATGAAAATTCACGAGTGCATAAAGATGCTAAGGCAAGATGGATTAATGCATTAGAGGGAAAGATTAAACCAATTCCATATCATATTAGAGAGGTGGGAGATACCAATAAAGTAAGAGTGATTTCTACAATAAAAATATCATATTTCATTTATCAAGAAGATTTATCTCTATCAAAGTATGATAATATTTGCAAATTTCTAATGAATGCAAAAACTCAAAATATGTCAAAGTCTCAAAAGTAATATTCATACACAAATTATAAGTCTGCAAATGATTTTATATACTGCATATCAAAACACCTTGAACAAATTTAGATAAAAAAATATATTGGAAAGTCCTTTCTTCTCATTGATGGTTGATGAAATCACTGATCGAACCTTAGAGAAACACCTTGTTATTTATGTAACATATTTAGATTGAAAGGGTCTCAAGCCACCTATCTTGTAGTTTATGAAGCTCAAAGATGTAGTAGATGGAAAAGGAAAAACAATATATGATAGTTTCAATCAATTAATACATGTTAGAGGCCTTCAATATAAAGTTTTGATTGTTCTTTCTAGAGATGGGGCTTCAACAATGATTGGACATGAAAATGGCTTTGTTTCATTTTTTTAAAAAGAACAATTCAAACCTTATTATAGTTCATTGTGTGGCTGATCATGAGTGTTTAGCAGCAATAGATTCTAAGAAATTACCCGAGTTATTATTTGTTGAAAAAATTGCAAACAAAGTGTATGCATGGGTTCAAAACTCCCCAAAGAGAAATAACGAACTTAATGATTTTCTTAGAGTCATGCAAAATGATTACCTTTATGCTCTACAAATACATTCAGTGAGACGGTTTGTGAAGCTTATGCCAACAATTTTAACTTTGTGGAAAAATGAAAAAAAACTCCATCATGGTATGATAAGATGAGAATATATTCTATCCAGTTTTGTTTACATATTCTTGCGATGTGCGAGGGGAATTGAACAAGTTGAATGTGACTTTTCAAGAACAAAATTTAGACATTACAACTGTTAGGTTGGCTCTTGAAGTAACTATAAGCACATTATCTAAATGGATTTTGAGAAAATATACATTTGTATAAGGCATAACTTATATTTCAAATTTTTTAAGTGATTCTCAAAATGGATACGTTGATATTAAAGATGAAGGAACAGTTGTAGATAGACGTGAGTTATGATGCATATTTATCTCAACCATATATATTGAATCAATGAAGCAAGGAAACAATCTATGAAACCTTGTATTGAAGGAACAGAATAGAGTTGTCAACAACTCATAGAAGGTTATATAGAGTCTCTCATAGACTTTTTGAATGAAATAATTCCACACATTCATCTTTTTAATGCAACAAAATTGTTCAACCCTTGTTATTATGTAGAAGAGCATTGTAGTCATGATAAAAATTTAGAGCATTGGATTTTAAAGCTTTTTCAACATTTGCAACATACCATATCAAGTGATGTTGGATTTGTAGCTTTATTTGATGTTAAATCTTGTAAAAGAGAGTTGCACCGTTTTGTTGATTCATTAAATTTGGTTTGTGAGGGTTTTTCTATGAAAGAAGCATGGAAATTCTTTCGTAACACAAAACAATGGAAAAAAAATTATCATAATATGATGAAATTATGGAAAGTTGTACTCACTATTCCTGCACGTATAGTGGATTGTGAAGGGGATTTTCTAAGTAAAACATCATCAAGGACATTAGAAAATCGAGGCTAGGGTTGGATATACTAGATGCTCTAATGAGGGTATCTTTGAATGGACCTGAATAATCTAATGTTGATTGTCATGTAGTATATGAGGCATGGAAAGATACAAAGTCAAGATGTATTTTTGAGCTTTGAAAATTCTGTATTCTTGAGCTTTGAAAATTATTCTAGTTTATGTTTAATAGAGGATATATGTATTGAGATATTCCTATTGATAAAAAAAATTGTAGTTCCTTCAGAAAGTTTGACTTTTAATGAAGTATAATTACTATCTATTATTTCATAAATTTTATGTATTTTCTCTAGAAAGTTTGACTTTCATTGAAATATACTATACTTTGGAAAAATCCCACTAGATGATTTATTTATAGTCCATGTGTTATAATTTTGCAAGGTTTTCATTGTTTAAATAGTCCCACTCTAAATGTGATAGACTACAAATCTACAGTGTCAATCGAACAAGAATCAAACGATTAATTTTTTCTTCCATTAATTCTTCCTTCCATTAGGCTCACATAATATCCAACATGACTCATAACTGGTATAAGCATTATAGACTCATCCTCTACTTTCAATTGACAACAAAACCAATATCCAATTGTGAACATTGTTGGCATATTAAAATATTGACCAAAAACCCTTTAATGATCATGCTCGTGTATTCTCTCGGAGATAAATACTTCTACTCTACAATCTAGACATAGTTCCTTCACAAATTAGTGCCAAGGTTATTAAAAAAATTAAATATAATAATCGATAACTATTTTTTTTAATAAATTCTTTAAATCATTGTTAAGTCAGTTTGTGATATATTATTTGTAGTGGCATTTGGTAGGGAATAAGATTTTATATTTTTCCTGGATCCCATAACAACGTAGTCATCCTAAGTAGCATGTACTGTAAAAGAACTACCCCTAGTCCCACAAGCTAGTGAAGTCACGTGAGCACATTATATGGGAACTCTCAGTTTAAAGTGCAGAGGATCCACCAGAAAACGTGTTCAGAAATGCCATGGAAATATTCATCCACAATTTCCTTGCTTGAAACAATACTGAATATTTTCAATCAAGCATATATCTATAATGTACCTCAGCTCAACATATCAAATTGTCAAAAAAAAATAAAAAAAATCTAGGCTTCCACACCATGATTATGGATGAAGGTGTTAAAGTGATGACATGAATGGGCTTATAAAGTTTATCTCTTTATTAATCAATGCATACATGTGGCCATGGTTAATGTTGTAATGTATTTTTATGCCTCTTGATAAATATATATAATATATATATATAGATAGATAGATCCCCAGTGCATATATATATATATATATATATATATATATATATATATATATATATATATATATATATATACATTTTTCCCAGCTAATATCACATATTACCTAAGCATGACAAGCGTTAAATATGGTAATATAGTACCCTTTTTTGTGCCTAGGTCTAACCCTTCCCCATCGTTGATGTAGCATGACATGCCACTAGCTATATGGGAATTAGTAACTATACTGCCACCCTCTCCAAGGTGAGCATGGGTTTCATTGGCATGAAGGCTCAACCATATGATCAACTTAACGACAACATTTATTGGGAATTTTGGAGTGAGTTAGCATTGTACCTTCCCTTCCGTACTTTCCACACCTGGCCTCCATGCATCCCTATGCACCTGACCTTTGTCCTACAATCAATGCATAAGACAATGATCAGCCTCCATGTCGGCTCAGTCCAAGTGGGTGGGGTACGTCCCGACCTGGTTTTCCATGTTGGTTTTTTCGAGGTTCCATCGATGATTGTTATTCATCGCCCCCCCATCCACGGTTCAGATCTCTTCCTTGTAACCCTAGCTATATTTTTTACCCTAAGTTCTTATTTCACCTCATTTCTCCTGTTCGGTTTGCTCTTTGGCTGCGACAGGGTTTCTCCTCTAGACCCAGGGCTCTCACTTGCACCCCTACCCTTCATGGTACCACCCCTGTCTGGTTTTGTATCACACCATAGTGGAAAGGTTTGGCATTCGGGCTTCAGGCATTTGTGATCCTAGTTCAATCCTTTTCCCTGGTGGTTTTCAATTACAAGAGGTCACCCACACATCAGTTAGGTCAATGGAACAATGTCGACTTTCTCAGTAACCTTTCGACACTAGGAAGGTAAAAATCTTTGCAACCTCCTGGTGGTAGTTACTCAATAATTTGGTTGTATTTACTCAGGAGTTTGATGACCCCGAGTTTATTGTTTAAGCTCATGTTCTAATGGTTGTGGTGTTCTAGGTGCAGGGGCAACACAAGGTATCGACTAGGGAAACAACCTCCTCCCGCTTTGTCCTACACCTCTTCCATCTACAGCACCCAAGTTTGTCCACTATACCAAGCTCAACATGGTTCATAATGCACTCTGTAGTTTTCTTTTCGGTGTACTAAATTAACTCGACTGTTCTTCCCCTTTTCTCAGGTGGGTTGACCATGACTTTGCTTCGACTTCTCTCACCAAGTAAAGGTTTTCTTTGTATTTTTTTATATTTATTTATTCTCCATTGTCTACACCTCTATTTGCATGTTTGGGATTTTCCTTTACTTTAATGACTAATGATTTAAGACTTCTCGTTAACTATAAGACTTTTCCCTTTGTTTTGTACAGGTATAGATGCTATTGGTTATTCGCTTGGGCACATAACATTTGAGACTTGGATTTTTTCGCTCTAATTTTAATTTGGATGATTCTAGGTTGGTCTCATTACATTTCCGACCTCCTCATCACAAAGGAGCCTATTTTCTGAGAGATGATCCTTCTTTCTTACTGTTCTGCTGCATTTTCCCTGAAAAGAAATTGCCTACGACATTCTAGCTCTTGTTTACCATTTAATGGAGTCTGTATCAATGTTTAGGAAAGGCCTTAGAGTGCCTTCCTATAAATCGGCTCCATCGCCTGTTAGTTGTTCCAGTTTGGTTCAAGGCTTATTTAATGCTTGAGTTATATGCCTGAGGCATTGTGAGTCATATAATTTATTTATTCGAATTTACATATGAATCTTATGAGAACTCTCGCTCGAGTAAGCATGTAATTTGGACTCTATCCAGGCATCATAAGGATGTCCCTATGTGTATTTACACCTTGCCTATTATGGTATTTGGCTCAGTATTTTGTGACTGTATGGTAGCGGTCAACTACTTTATGCACACACCATTTTTGATGCCTATATAAATCATATGTGTTGAAGTTATCTGATATCAATTGTTTGTGCATCTCTTCTTATTAATGAGATTCTCAGAGGTTTATCCTATACCCCTTCTAGTTCTCTATCATTTCGTTTACGAGTTATGCATGCCCACTTAAATAATAGTTTGTTTATATATATATATATATATATATATATATATATATATTCTGATATATATTCTGGTATTGTTTTTCAGTATGTTTCTATTCCCATATTTAACTCAATAATCGTTATGCATCTCTTTATGGATATCTTTATGCCTTTGTTTACTTGGAAAGGGTTTATATTATGCCTCTCACACATTTGTTCTATAATTATACTTTATAGATTTGTATTTCAATTTCAAAGTATTAGCGGGCCACCTGGCCTACAACAATAGTCTTCCAGAATTAATTAAATCCCTTAGTAGTTAAACAGCCTTATAATAGTATATTAGCTATGCTATAAGTTTGTAGGTGTGACATAATATATCTTAAATTTACCTTTGGGGTTCTCGGAGTGCTAAAATGTGTAATCTCTACTCCCTGCTAGCTTGAATAGCTCTATTAAACAACCCCCCTTCTCTACCATGAGAATCATGCACTGGATTTGTCAATCAACTCTTCTAAGTCAGTTTTCCCCTCTTCCTATCGGGTTATATAAGTGTCCAACTACGTGTTGTGGTAATAAATTTACACTACTTGCATGAATTCATTTAACAATATTCAAAGAGTTATGTACATAGTTTTTCTATTCCAAGCACTTGCGTACTTGTATGTCCTGCCTTTTCTGCATCTTCGTAACTCATGGTTTACACAACTGCAAGCATGCCTTATGTTAATATATTTCAACTTATACATACACAGTTTCCTATTCTATGAAATTCTGAACTATATACATACATTCTCTTTATCTATTTAACTCATGATTTACTCAGTTGTTTGTGTGCTTTCAGTTAAGATACTTCAAAATACAAATAAACAATTTCCTATTCTATGAAATTCTAAAATAGTATACATGCATTCTCTTAATCTATTTAACTCGTGATTTACTCATCTATTTGCACACATTTGATTTAAGCTATAAATGTACAATTTCCTATCCCTGCCATTTATGAACTTGTATACCATGCGTACAACATGTTATTTGCAGACTACTATGAATTCCACGACTTAAATAAATAATTTCACTTCAGTTCTTAACAATCCTTCAACATGCACGCAATACAATTACGATCCATAATATCCACAATAGATGGATTCTATTCAATCCTCCAACTTAACAAGAAATTTCATAGTAACACCATACTTATTAACGACGATTAAGTTCATAAAGAGTATAGAAAACTCTGACGAGTGCTCCGATGTTGGAAAATTTATGGCCTGTAACACCGATGCACCCAACCTTGAATCACCTCTGATTCCCACTGAGCTATGACGAACTTGCCAGGTCTCACTAACCCCTATTGAGCCTTGATAATGTTTATTTAACATTATCTTTCTCACATATTTTTCCTTGACAGTGTCCTGCCTTCTGGGTATCATGTCCTGTTAGCTTAGGCTTTTCAATTTATTTTTTCCTAAAAGAAAAAGCCTGCTTTTCCCCTTTGGAATGTGTCTTTATCTCCCACCGAGGTGTAATATATATCCATATATTTTAAATTTAGGAATTTTAATTTGAATCTGATCCCTCTAGATTCTGGCAAGTATCATTTATTTGTGTGTCACCCATTATGATTTTCAGCAATGGAAACAACAAACTTTATTTATTAATTTAAAATTACTTTGTTTTTCCAACCACAGTCAACTAATCTCAATCCCTAGTTAAACCACTAGTAATAGTAAACCAGAACACAAAAATTGGTTTTAATTACAACAGGGGTGTTACAATATCACTCAAGCTGCATAATTTTCCTGCCACAGAATAAATCCAAGAATTTATTTTTTAGAAAAAAAATGATTTAAAAAAATTATTATTAAATATTTGTAAATGATGGAAATTTAAAATGAATGTTTATAAATAATAGTTATTATTAACCTGGAATTTGATGACTTATTTTGTATTATAGAACAAATTTGTAAGAGTTGTTGAAAGAGAATTTTCAAATAAAAGGAGGCAGACGCTCACAAATTTGATTAAAACCTAAAATGAAATGCATAAAAAAAATACAAAAAAAATCATCAAATTTTCATTTGACAAGCAGAGGGAATGAAATTCCAGGCCTAAGTGTGACATCACCAATTGCATACACAGGCATACGTGGGAACTTTCTGCACACATTTGAAGATATGAATCACATCCACTCTCCCAATTTAATCTTTTATGAATTTCAAAGTTGTGAATTATGCCATCACATACAACAACAGGCCACAAGCCACGTGCATATAACCAGACAAAGACTGTTTAGAGGTTTCTATTAATAGAGATCATATAAATGACACAACAAAATATATCACTGAAATCATTTTCGTGGTAAGACATTTGAACTCCATGCACACCTTTCAATTTTTTTATATTTCTGTCGGTTCCTGAGAAGTCCGTTTAGATGTTTCTATGTAGAAATATCAAGTAAATGACATGAACCATAATATTCAAGTTCTATGATGAAAATTTGTTCACTACTTTTTTCCACCGATTTCCAAATGCGGAACCCACGTTCTCCTTTCTGAATGACACAACATCTTGCGTGTCACATTTAATTTGAAATAAAATAATTCAATGAACAAAGTATTCAATCACATGGAAGGACAAAGTTCTTTTAGATCGTTGTACCAAAAAGGAAAACAAATCCTAACACACCTCTGTACTTTATGACACAATATTTTGCGTGCCAAATCATCTCCACTCGACCACTTACTTTGAACAAAGCATTTGACAACACCGAAAGAACAAATTATGTGTTGGAGTTTGACAACTAATTATGTAAATATGTGTAAATTGTATTAGTTACTGCCAAGTTGGTTTTATACCGAAGCAACAGTTATGTAACGGAGGAGGCTCTTATATAACTGATGAATGCCCAGACTATTGTAATCAAGGAGAATCATTATTGGTTTAATAGAAACTCCAATCCCTTGCCCCGTGGATGTTTCCTTGACACCCTATTAAGGTTTTACCATGTAAAATCTTGTCTTACTTGTGTGTTTCAGTTTCATTCAGTTTCTTTGTATAATTCTTGGTTAATTAACTGCTTGGCTAATAATTGGTATCAGAGCAGACAGTTTTTTGCCACTGAGTTTTGACGAGGAGACATTTTTTTTCAAAGGAGTAGCTAATTGCCCCTGAGTTTCTTGACTAGGAGACTAGATAATTTATTTTTGCTGAGGAACAGCTGAGTTTTTTTCTTTGAGCCACTGAGTTCTTTTTTTCTAAAATCATTGGCCTATTCAGAGCCTGTCCAGAACTGCGTCAGCTGCTAGTGGTCCTGCATGATTTTTTTTTTAATCGTTGGCTTGTTCAAAGCCTGTCCAGAACTGTGTAAAGAGACTCCTGCTGCGTGAAGAGGGTTGTCCAGAACTACGTGAAGATGTCACTCCTATTGCGTGAAGTGGGTTGTCTA
This sequence comes from Pinus tabuliformis, assembly GCA_031772625.1. Taxonomy (NCBI): domain Eukaryota; kingdom Viridiplantae; phylum Streptophyta; class Pinopsida; order Pinales; family Pinaceae; genus Pinus; species Pinus tabuliformis. The sequence continues at coordinate 613,230,532 of CM062813.1, forward strand.
GAACTGCGTGAAGACATCACTCCCACTGCATGAAGAGGGTTGTTGGTTAGGAAGAGAGAGAGCTACAGGCTGAGCCCACACCCATGCCCACTGCTTGATAGAGCTGCTATGTTGAAGAGTGACATTGTTGAGGAAGAGGGTTCCCAGTTGCTTGCTGCCGAAGAGCATAATATGGATGAATCAAGTATCTCAGTAGCAATATACTCCAACACTGTAGCAAGGGAATTACAAGCCTTCCCTTTTGGATTTAGAGACAGGCTTCTTCTTGGCCACCTGACGACTCAAGCATCTCAACAGCAAGATATTCTAGCACTGCAGCAAGGGAATTGCAAGAAAATCTGGGTATTTGTGAAAAAATAAATATTTTTTTTAAAAAGAAAATATTTTCAGATTTGTTCAGAAAACCAGGTATATTTTTTCAGAAATTGTATAAGTTTTTTCCAGATTTTGTTTTTTTCATTAAATTTGAAAAAAAAGGGGCCAAAAGAATTCTGGTGTAGGTTTTTTGGGTTTTCTATTTAGTTTAAACCCTAGGTAAAGAAAAAAACAGAAACCCTAGGAGGTGAAAGACAAAAAAATAAAAACCCTAGGAGGTGAAAGACAGAAACCCTAGGAGGAAGGGTTAGTAGGAAGAAAATGGCCAAGATGTCGAATGCAAAGTTCGAGGTGGAGAAATTCACTGTCAAGAATAACTTTGCTCTATGGAAACTGAAAGTTAGGGATTTTCTAGTGCAACAAGGGTTGCAAAAAGCTCTGGATGGGGAAAATAAGAAACCTGATAGCATGACAAATTTGGACTGGGATGACATGGATGACTGAGCTCTTATTACCATCAGGTTATGCCTGGTGGATGAATTTCTCTTCAGCATTGTTGAAGAGAGTATAGCTGTAGGTTTATGGGAAAAATTGGAAAAACTATATATGACAAAGTCGTTAACCAATAGAATTTATTTGAAAAGACAATTGTAAATATTCGGATGGAGGGTACAAAAGTTGTAGAACATTTAAATGTTCTCAATACACTTATATGCTAATAATCAGATATTGAAGTTAAAATTCAAGAAGAAGACAAAGCTATAATCTTGTTGTGTTCTCTGCCTGAGTCGTGGGACCACTTCGTAACTTCAATCAATTTGAGCATCGTTGATTCTTTGAAATTTGAATCAGTTGTGGGAGCTCTCTTGTCTGAAGAAGTATGAAGGAAATCCAGTACTGAAATAGTTGCACCAGAAGCCATGATAGCTAGAGGACGGTCAAAGGAAAGAGGAGAAAAAACAAGGGGGTCTTCCAAATCTAAATCAAAGGGAGAGAAGTGTAGGGCAAATTGTTGGCACTGTAATAAAATTGGACACCTTAAGAAAGACTATTGGAAACGAAAAGAGTCTGATATCCCGAAGAAGGAAGCAAGTCAGGTTGATTCAGGTATGATAGACGAAGTTTTATCTGTTAAATAACTATGTATGATAGATGAAACTTTACCTGTATGTAATGTCTCTCGGGATTTTGAAAGTTGGATGTTAAACTTTGGTGCTTCTCATCACATGCATCCACACAGAAATTGGTTTACTTCATATGAAGATGTAAATGGTAGCTCTGTGTTTATGGGTAATAATGTATCATGTCAAACTGTTGGGATGGGAAATATCAGGATTAAAATGTATGATAACACAGTTAGAACATTAACTAGTGTTAGATATGTACCTGAATTGAAGAAAATTTTGATTTCGTTAGGAGTGTTGGATTCGGATGGTTATAAGTTTAGAAGCCAGAATGGAGTGCTGAAAGTCTCTAAAGGTGCCCTAGTTGTTATGAAAGAAGAAAAGGTCAGAAATATTTACAGACTCAAAGGAAGTACTCAGGTCAGTGAAGGAGCAATTGTGTCAGAGAAAGTAGAAGAAGGTACTCGCCTATGGCATCAGCGATTGGGTCACATGAGCGAGAAAGGTCTTCAGGTATTGATGAAACGTAAATCACTTCTTGTTTTGAAATCCTTGAAGTTGGATTTTTGTAAAAATTGTGTGTATGGAAAACAGTGTAGACAGAGATTTAAAACTGGAAGTCATAATAGTAAAGAAATTTTATACTATATTCATTTTAATCTGTGGGGACCATCTCCTCTTGTATCATATGGAGGTGCTCTATATTTTTTAACATTTATTGGTGATTTCTCCCGTAAAGTTTGGGTCTTTATACTGAAAATGAAAGATAATGTATTCAATGTCTTTAAACAATTTAAAGCAATGGTAGAAAAAAGAACAGGAAAATCAATTAAATGTTTAAGAACTGACAATGGTGGTGAATTTACTTCTCTAGAATTTGAACAATACTGTGAGGATGAAGGAATAGTTAGACACAAAACTATTGTTTATACTCCTTAGCAAAATGGTATTGTTGAACGTATGAATCAGAATCTTATGGAAAGAGCCAGAAGCATGATCAAGAATGCTAACCAGCAAAAAGAGTTGTGGGCAAAAGCGGTATCCATTACTTGTTATTTATTTAACAGATCACCTTCAGTAGCAATTAATTATAAAATTCCTAAAGAAGTTTGGTCAGGTCAATCTTGTGATTATTCACATTTAAGGATATTTGGTTGTGATTCTTATGCTCTTATTCCTAAAAATGAGCGTTCAAAATTAGATCCAAAATCAAAATGTTATGTCTTTGTTGGGTATGACTATGCGGTGAAAGGGTCCAGATTGTGGGATCCTACATCACAGAAGATAGCATTATCAGAGATGTAACATTTGATGAATATTCTCTTTTAAAATCAAATGTTGAAATAATTGAACAGGAACAGGTATCGCCAAATCAACAAATTTAGTTGGAGGCTAGACCTTTCTTTGAAATTCAAAAGGAAGAAGAGACTTCTACAAGAAAAGGTTTTGGAAATACAAAGGAAGTTGTTGAAGTTTCTCAAATAGTTCAGAAATGAGTCACTCTAAGAAGGTCTACAAGGGAAAGAAATTCTCCCAAAAGGTATGAAGATTTTGCTTCATCTTTTGCTTTGATTACTGAAGATGGGGAACCTTCTTATTATAAGGAAGTAGTAGATGATACGGATAGCGAAAAATGGAAAACAACTATGGAAGAAGAAATGGATTCCTTAGCCAAGACCAATACCTAGGATCTTGTAGAACTTCCTGAAGGGAGAAGTGTTTTTGGATGCAAATGGGTTCTCAAACTGAAATAGGAAGTTGATGGAAGTATTGAAAGGTATAAGGCGAGACTGGTAGCAAAATGGTATTCTGAGGTTGAAGGTATCGACTTTCATGAGATCTTTTCACCAGTTGTAAAACTTCTTTATATTCGTACTGTGTTGGCAGTAACTGCATTACTTAACCTTGTGTTAGAACAGTTAGATGTTAAAACTACTTTTCTACATGGTGATTTGGATGAAGAGTTATATATGGAACAACCAGAAGGTTTTGTACAAGGTCGCAACAGAAGATTAGTTTGCAAGCTCAGGAAATCATTGTATGGTCTGAGGCAGTCTCCCAGGTAATGGTACAAGAAGTTTGACTCCTTCATGGTGAGACAAAACATTATTAGAAGTGAGTATGATCATTGTGTATACTTCAAGAGTTTCAGTGGCATATTCATTATCTTAGTTTTGTATGTTGACGATATTCTTATTGCAAGAAAAAGCATGGAAGAGATCAATAGGTTAAAGGCTCAGCTCTCTAGGACATTTCATATGAAGGATCTTGGAGCAGCAAAACATATCTTGGGCATGGAGATACACAGATACAAGAAAAATGGTAAGCTTTGGTTATCACAGCAGAAGTATGTAGAAAGAGTATTTGAAATGTTCTGTATGAACAATGTGAAACCTGTTAATGTTCCATTAGCTTCCCATTTTAAGCTTTCTTCGATTTTGAGTCATAGAAATGATGAAGAAAAGCAGTGTATGTCTCATGTACCATATGAAAATGTTGTAGGCAACTTAATGTATGCGATGGTATCTACAAGACCTGACATTTCACATGCAGTTGGAATTGTCAGCAGGTTCATGGCAAATTCAGGTGAAGAACATTGGCGAGCAGTGAAATGGGTGCTTTGATATCTAAGAGGCACAAGTGACCATTGCATCATCTTTAATGGTAGTGAAGAATTAGTCTGCAGATATGTAGATGTTGATTATGCAGGTGATTTGGAAAAAAGGAGATCTACTATAGGCTATGTCTTTACTCTTGCAGGTGGAGAAATTAGTTGGATGTCAAAGCTTCAAGAAACAGTTGCGTTGTCCACTACTTAAGTAGAATATATAGCTGCTTCAGATGCCAGTAAAGAAACAATCTGGTTAAAGGGTCTACTTGATGAGATTGGAAGGACGCAGGAGAAGTGAATGTACTCTGCGACAGTTAGAGTGATATTCACTTGGCTACAAATCTAGCTTATCACAGAAAGACCAAGCACATTGATGTAAGGTATCATTTTCTGAGACATGTGATCGATGGCGAAAAAATAGGTCTCAAGAAGGTCCATACACGGGAGAATTATGCACGCATATTCGCGAAGCGTAGAGACGCTGCAATGGTGTTTAGCTTCTCTTGGCTTGCAGAAGAGATGATGAATGGGCATGGGCAAGGGATTAGGAAAATTGTTGTCAAGGTGGAGTTTGTTGGAATTTGACAACTAATTAAGTAAATATGTGTAAATTGTATTAGTTACTGCCAAGTTAATTTTATACCGAAGCAGCAGTTATGTAATGAAGGAGGCTCTTATATAACTGATGAATGCCCGGACTATTGTAATCGAGAAGAATCATTATTGGTTTAATATAAACTCCAATCCCTTGCCCCATGGATGTTTCCTTGACACCTTGTCAAGGTTTTACCACGTAAAATCTTGTCTTACCTGTGTGTTTCAGTTTCATTCAGTTTCTTTGTATAATTATTGGTTAATTAACTGCTTGGCTAACATTATGAACATGTTGATGCATCTAAAAGAAAAAGGTGGATTCAACTTTCCTTAAAGGCAAAATAACATATCACAATAATAGGACTTTTCTTTAAATATTTTTATTACTTCTTTATAGTATTTTTTTTTCGTTTTACCCTTTTTATTGAGACGTTTTTACTCAAATTCATATCTAAAAGAATTCAAATATAGGTGGTTATATTGTGTTTCTATGTATTGAGAGTGGAGTTTATGTAAAGTGGTTCCTAACTCTCGTAATGAATCAAATCTTCAAAGTTAGGAGCAGATGTATCACATCATTATTTAAAGAGAAGCTGCACACAATGGTTTTAATGCAACGTCAAAAGTGGAGTTTGATGGCTCAAAGTTTAATAATGGTTTTTCCAAAATTTTAAATGAAAATAAATAACATTCTTTGCTAAATTGAATTCAATAAGAAGAATTCATATAGACAGAAGCTGCAGAGAGTGGTTTTAATGCAACGTCAAAAAGTGGAGATCAATAACTCTTTAGTAATGATTTTTCCAAAATTATAAATGAAAATAAATTACACCCTCTGCTAAATTGAATTCAATAAGAAGAATTATTTTCCATATGGATGATTTCTTCCTTTATTTACACGTTATAAGTTAATGTGGAATCATTTTTAAAAATGTATTAGCTTTGGTAACGACATATTAAACTTGAAAACCAAGACATTCTCATTGAAGAAAATTGTTTAGTCCACTATAATATCAAGGATACATATTTAGTTATATTGTTTAGTCCACCATAATCTCAAGGATAGAGATTTAGTTATAGTGAAAAATGAGGGGAATTAAGAAACGGGTTGAGGGACATATGCTAAGTTTACATTCAACATTTCTTCATTAAATGAATGATAATGATTGAGATGGAGAGCGAAGGGTTTAATTTAGGATTATATAATGGTATGGAGGTGGATGGGGAAGGAGGGGATGTGTAAAGGATGAAGTCATTATTGGTTGACTATCTATCTACTTCGAGGGTACGAGCTTATCTTTATAAAGTTTTGTTGGGTGAGAGGGATGATGAATTATATAAGGAGATCCAAAATGAGCATTAAGTAAATAGAAGTATAATTCTTTCCATTTCTAGAGGATGATGGGGTGAAGACATTAGCACCATTATATAATTCCATGATGATTAAGGTTCCGATCAATGCATTAGTTTTCATTGAGAGGGTGATTTTGAGAGGGTATACATTGGATGTGACCATAAAGAGAGATATTTTACAAGGAATGAGTCCAATGATCTATGATTGGAATCCTAAAGGTGATAAAGGTGAATCTTGGGGGTCAAAGGAGTGATGGTAGAAGAAGTGATAGTAGTGACAACACTATAACTAGCCAAAAGAAACCCATCTTCGTAGCTAGGAGATCCATAGTACAACATCAAACCATATAATTTCAAATGAAAATTTGTTGTTTTAAATTTTATAAAACTAAGTAAAATACCATGAAAAATAATCCTAATAAATTCATATTTTATATAGGTAAGGTAAAAAAAGAAATGGTACTCATACTCAAAAACTCTTTTGCATTGCAAATATAAAAGAACTCAATCATATAATGAGTTGTTGGGTGAGAAAATGCACAAGGGATTTTCACTTAATGAGCCTATAACATATAACATGTATTAGTGGCATACTAAACAATATCCTCCATCTGAATACGTATTGGAAAATACCTTTAAAAATCGCTTTATTTAACTCTTTTGCATTGAAAATATAAAAGAACTAAATCATATAATGAGTTTTAGGGTGAGAAAACACACGAGGGATTTTCACTCAATGAACCTCTAACATATCACATGCATTAGTGGCATACTAATCAATACCCTCAATTTGAATACATATTGGAAAATACCTTTAAAAATCACTTTATTTAACCCCCTGCCAATACGAACATAATACACCTTCCCAATTTAAAAAAATCCCTATTTTCACTACATATTGTAGATATCCATTTTTTCATTAACATTTTTTATACCCCTTTATATTTTTCATTAACTTTGAGCTTCATTAAATCTTTGTACGAGAAATATTTAAAAGGAAATACCACATCCTATGTATATATTAAAATGTTTAAAGACATATAATATATCCAAGTCAAAGTTGTAAAATTTGAAAATGTTAATTTAATGTAGTTTAGTATAATTTTTTTTTATTATGTCATGTAAAAGCGTCACTAAATCCAATATTAATATTAATATTAATATATTATAATTTTATTATTATTATATTTAATAAATTTTAACTAATATAATATTAAATTTGTTATATTATAATATATATTAATATATTAGGATATATTTTAACTCCAAATATATATGGGAGGGAAGAACAAAGGCGTAGAGTGATAGAGGTGGAGAGATAGAAGGACTAACAAGGGAGAGATGGAGATAAAGTGAGGGAGAGAAGAGAGGAGGAGTGAAGAGAGATGGAAGGATAGGACAAAGAGAGGGAGAGAAGGGTAATAGAGAGAGAGAGAGAGAGAGAGAGAGAGATGGAGGGGGGAGAGAGGGGGAGAGAGAAGGAGAGAGGGAGGGAGATAGTGACAGGGTTGGAGGGAAGAGAGAGAGAGATAGATACGAGGGGAGGAGAGAAAGGGAGAGAGAGGAAGGAAGAGAGAGAGGAGGAGAGAGGGAGGGTGAGAGAAATGGTGTTTTAGGGGAGAGAGGGAGGGAAGAAGAAATGCATATAGAGAGAAAGGTGGAGAGAGAGAGAGAGGGAGTGACAAGGGAGAGATGCAGAGAGAGTGTGTATGTTTGGGGGTGAGAAAGAGAGACAAAGAAGGAGAGAAGGAGAGAAGAGGGGAGAGAAGGTAAGCAAAGGAGCGTGGGAGGGAATTAGTGACAGAGTTGGAGTGCAAAGAGAGATAGAGAGAGAAAGAGAGAGAGGGGGGGAGAGACAGAGGGAGGTGGGAGAGACAGGGAGATAGAGGAAGGAAGAGACAAAGGACTAGAGAGAGAAAAGGAGAGAGGGAGGGAGATAGATGGAGTTGGAGGGGGAGAGATAGGGAGGTAAGAAGAAAGACTTGGAGAGAGAAAGGTGAAGAGGGAGGGAGTGACAATGGAGATTGAGAGAGAGGGAGAGAATGGGAGGACAGAGGTAGAGGGAGATGAAGAGGGAGGGAGTGATAGATAGATATGGAGAAAGAGTGTGTATGTTTGGGGGATGATATAGAGAGAAAAATAAGGAGAGATAGAGGGAGATAAATATATATATTGAAGGGGGAGAGAGGGAAGAAAAGAGGGATAGAGAAAGTGAGGGAGGGAGAGATAAATAAATATGGAGAGAGAGAGAGAGTGTGTGTGTGTGTTTGGGGGGTGAGATAGAGAGACTAAGAAGGAAATATGTAGGGAGATATAGATACAAATGGAGGGGGGAGAGAAAGGGAAGAACATTTATTGTAGTAGATGCATTGATTTCAGTGTAGATGCTAATTTCTAATCCTATTTGATTACTTGCACTAGATGCATTGATTTCAGTGTAGATGTTGATGTCTAAATATATTTGATTTCTTGCACTGATTGCATTGATTTTAGCGTATATGTTGATATCTAATCCAATTTGATTGCTTTCTTTAGAAGAATTGATTTCAGTGTAGATGTTAATTTATAATCCTATTTTATTGCTTGCAATAGATGCATTTATTTCAATGTCGATGTTGATTTCTAATTCCTATTTGATTGCTTGCACTGGATGCATTAATTTCAATGTAGATGTTGATTTCTAATTATATTTGATTTCTTGCATTAGATCCAATGATTTTGGTGTAGATGTTAATTTCTAATCAAATTTGATTTCTTGCATTATATGCATTGATTTCAGTGTATACGTTGATTTATAATCCTATTACATTGTTTGCATTATATGCATTGATTTTAGTGTATAGGTTGATTTATAATCCTATTACATTGTTTGCATTCATATGCATTGATTTCAATGTAGATGTTGATTTCTAATTGGATGTAACTAGATGTATGAGGTAGATTAATTTGAAGTTAATTATATTAATGGTGTGCATTGATTTCAATGTAAGCGTAAAAAGATTATTAATTTTGTGAATTAATTTCTATGTGTAACATCCCTCATGACTATCACTATCTATAGATATATTGAAAGTGTAACAACCCGTGGTTGATTTTCCATGTAAATAAAATAAGACCAAGGTCATGGGACACTTATTCCAAGTTGAATGGTGGGAAAAACATTATAGTGGGAATCACTTGTGGTTCAATAATGGCTATGGAAATTGGCAAAGGCATTGGAAAGGAAAAGAGGCAATAATTGTCATTTAATTATGAAAATAAAGAAAAATAGGAGAAAATGAAGGTGAAGAGACACAAATTTGCATGCAAGGGAAATTAGAGGCAAAATGAAGGAAAATGAAGAAAAGGGAGACATCAATGATAAAAATGAACCTGAGTATCATTTGACATATTTTTCTCATCTTTGATAAGGATCAACAAAGGAGAAGGAGCAAGCATTTGGACAAGACAACAAAGAAAGCAAGGGTGTGCAAGAGGGAGATTGGACAACTTCTAGTAAGTAAAAAAATTAGTTGTGGATTGCAAGTAATAGTATGCATGTGAGATTTAGCATGCTAGTATTTATATGCATGGTATATTCATGTGGTTCCTTGGTTAAGTGTTTTCATTGGCATGGAGATTTTCTTGGATTGACAGTAGTTTCATCCATTCCTTTCCATTAGTTGGATAGCCATGGTGTAGTGGGTTCCCCATTTTGGGTTTTCTAATTGGTTCTATGGTTCCCTATGGCTATGGGCTAGAACAAACGCTTTGGAGCCCTAAAACATCTTGGGTTGAGTTACTAGTTCTTGGATCCTATAGGTTAGGACAAATGCTTTGGAGCCTTGTGGGTTCAGTTACTATTCCCTCAAGCCGTGAGTTAGAACAAATGCTATGGAGCCCTGATTAGTTGTTGGTTGAATTACTAGTTCCTAGAGCCTTGGACAGCATGGGTAGAGACCAATTTGGTTGATGTTAGTGATTTCTAGACTGTATAGGTGAGATCAATGTGATTGAAGGTTGAGGTGATTTGGCCTCTGGAAGCCCTGTTTAGTTTTGTTTTGGTTTAACCCTTATGATCCCACATTCATGCTTGAAATATGGCATGGAGGTTATTAGCTGAATGAAATATTTGGTTCAACCTAATCTATGGTCGAGTGGTACATGGAAGTACCTAACTTGGTTGACTTCTGAATAATTATTGTGAGCTTGTAACACCCTCCTCTCACATCTACCCAAGCAATCGGCCAGTCGGGGTCAACATGCGATGAGAGGCCACTATGATATGATTCAACCTCCTAAGTCATGTTAATGAAGTAGAACCCACGGAAATACACCATACAAACATTCAACATCAGCTCGAGGACCCTAAGGAACCAATCCAATGCTTTAGACAACTTTCCCTTTGGTCCCACTAAACTTTTGGACAACTTAAGCCTCGATCGCTCTCATTTTATAGGCATGACAACGTCCAGAAACTTGAAGTTGCTCTTACATGCCTACCTGCCAACGACCAGAGACTAAATTTGTCAGTGTTATGTCAACGATCCTAGGATTTGAGCCACTTTTTCAGACCTACAGCATAAGTCACTGCCCATAATTTCATGATACCTTCAGAATAGTAAAATAACAGTACTAAAGCAAATACTTGTTTATGCCCTTGAATGTACCCCTACTAGCCATGATAGGCATTTCATCAAACATATCATGAATATGTAATCTACAAGTGTAAATAATAGTTATGAGCATAGGAATCTCATACTTAGCTGAGAATCACTGAGAACTATTGATGCCTCAATACATCAACTGCCATTCCATCCATTAGGTCATAGATACATTGATCATTCAATTACAAGTAAAAACATGATGAAATCCATTCATGGTTGTTGTCATAAAAAACATACGTAACCACAATAATAGCAATAGAAATACTCATGAAAGTAGAACCATATAGACCACATATAATCCATCACAATCCTCATATAAATACAAGGAGAAATAACCTTTCATTAATGATGCAAAATCGAAACCAAGGATGGGACTTCCACGTTCCACCCGACCATAGAATGGCCAATCCAAATCTCTCTTCATCCATTCACCCCCATGACATATTCCAAGCATGAATGTGGGATATCATAGAACAAATCAATCAAAACTCTTGCAGGGCTTCTAGAGGCCATCCACCTCAACCCATCAAACAATGATTCCACCTCATGATCAGACATCACAAAACCATCATCAAATTGGTCTCCATCCAGGCCTTCCAGGGCTTCCAGAGTGTTTGTTCCAACCAAGGATTCCAGGACTAGTAACTCAACCCACAGCTACCTCTAGGCTTCTAGAGCGTTTGTCCAACCAAGGCTTCTGAGACTAGTAACTCAACCCAAGTTGTTATAGGGCTTCCAAAGTTTTTGTCGAACCAAGGCTTCCAAGAACTAATAACTCAACCCAAGCTAAGGAAACATGAGAAACAACCAAAGCAAATAATGAAAGTAACCCACAATCACCATGGCTATCCAGGAAATGGCAAGGCTAGGAAATCCACTGTCAATCTAGGCAATCCTCCATGCCAATGACAGATCATTACCAAGAATCCACATGCATATGCCATGCATACCCAAACTAGTGAAGAAATCATACATGCAACTTAGTACCTACAAGAAAATCTGATGTAACTGCTGATCTAGATGCCCTCTTGCGCTTTCCTACTCTTCCTTTGCGTTCTTGCTCCAAGAATCTAAGTATGCTACACCCACCAAGAGTGCTCCAAGAAAACTCTAAGTATCCAAGAGTATGAGAGAGAGAGAGAGAATAATGAGAGAGCTCCAAAATTGAATTTAAAAAAGGTTATGAACTAATCCTCATAAGCCTTTTAGCATCTATTTTCTTGATTTTCCATTATTTTCCTTCAATTTCCTCCTCACATGCAACTTGCAACCTTTCACCTTCCTTTTCTCCTAATTTCCATTATTTTCATAAATAAATGTGCCAAAAATGCCATTTTTCCTTTCTAAATCCTTAGCCATTACATTTGCCAATTTCCTTAGCCATAACAAATCACAAGTGATCCCCATCACTAGGATTTTTCCCAACATTCAGCTTGGAATAAGTGGCCCATCAACCGTGGTTATTATTTTGCGTTTATTTACTTTTATTACATGGAATTTTCACCAGGGTTATTACAGAGCTATTCTTCTAATGTAATGAATGAGCACATGTACTTGATAATATGAGGATTTTATGGCTGATTTGTCATGGTTTCTATTATGGTTATATGTTGGTTATAAGCATGGTTATATGATGTGCTCTAGCAATGGATCTTGTTTATGACTTGATAGTTTATTGAATGGTTGATGAATGCATGGGCTAACAAGTGTTATTGCAGCTATCTTGAGAGGGCATTAGACCTTCTTGGTGATTCTCAGTTGAAGTTTATAAGTTTATGATCAAATATGCATTAATTACTTGTAGCTTATATGTTTATCATATGTTTGATGAAATGCCTATAATAGATTAGGCATGGCTAGGTCAAGTTCTTGTTCAAGATATGAGTGGTTAGCAATTTTATCATCTTGTTTATGTTTCTAGAAAGTTACAAGAAGTTATGGGTAGTGGTCTGGAGACTAGCCTAGAAAAGTGGCCCAGATCTTGGAACTGGTGGCACAAAAATAGAGTTTTTGGGTCATAATTGCATGGAAGAAGGCCTATGCATGTGGTTGGGACCTCATAACCACACTTATGTTGTGTTTTGTGTGTGGTTGGGGAGTTTCCCTTGTGAAAACAACTCCAACTCAGGGATTACTCACCTGGGGTGGTTTGCAAGCTCCTTAGTTCTCTATAGTCCATGAGGGATGTCTGTAAGTTGTCAGTGTGTCGGCCCCACTTCCATAACTGGAACTTGGAGGTTAGGTCATATCATAGTAACACTAATCTCATGATTACCCTAGGAATCTTGTAAAAGTGGGTAAATGTGGGAGGAGGCGTTATAGGGTGGTATGTGAGCGAGGTTGCAAAACTGGACCTGGAACTCCTTGAACAACCTATTTTGATCTGCATAGCTCTTCTGCCTATCCTGTGATGCTTTCATATTCTTCTTGATTACCTGCATTTCTTGCTCCATGTCTTCCAAAATTTCGAGTCCAATCAACAACTTGTTAATTGCATCACTCCATTGACTAATGCAAGTATTACAACTCTGTGCATACAATCCCTCAAACGGACTCATCCTTAGTGATTCATGGTACCCATTGTTGTAAGCAAACTCTACCAGTGGAAGGTACTCTTCCCACTTACGCTACTGAAGCATCACATACATCCTCAACATGTCCTCCAATATCATGTTGACCCTCTGTGTCTATCCATCTGTCTGAGGATGATAAGCTATACTAAAGGCCAACTTTGTGCCCAAACCTGCAAATAACTCCTTCCAAAACATGGAAGTGAACTTCACATCCCTTCCTGACACAATCTTCTTTGGAACTCCATGCAATCTAACCACATCCCTGATGAAGACCTATGCTACATCACTCGCTAAGAATGTAGACTTCATTGGAATGAAGTGTGCTACCTTTGTCAACCTGTCCACCACTACCATAATGGAATCATGTTGTCTCACTATCCTCAGAAAACCTGTGATAAATTCCATGAAAATGACCTCCCATTTCCAATTTGGAATCAGAATTGGTTATAGCAGTCCACCTGGATTCTTACACTTTGCCTTCAATTGCTAAAAATCCAAGCACCTAGTCACAAAATCTGCTACGTCTCTCTTCAAATTCAACAAATAATAGAATTTCTTCATTGTTGTCAATGTCTTCTAATAACTTGGGTGACCTGAATATGGTTTTTCATGAAACTCCCTCTGAATATCACCTTCTTCAACTCACTGTTATCTAGCTCATATATCATGTCCCTAAATCTAACAAATCCATCTGTCGTGAGACGATAGTCCACATTTTATGCACATGTAATTGTACCTGTACATGTACGTGTACCACTACCTGTACATGTACCTATACCACTACCTGTACCTGTACTCTGCTGCAACCTATGCACAATCTCCATATACCTGACATCCTGCTGACCTGCCTACAAGATCTTATCCTGTAAATTTGTCCCATAGGATCTCATAGTTGCTATGTGATTTACCTGTATCTACCTCCTAAGAGCATCTACCACCCTGTTCTCTTTACCTTTGATATATCTGATCTCAAAGTCAAACTCACTGATTATGGCCAACCACCGAGCCTGCCTACCATTCATATTTGGTTGGTCAAATAGATACCACAACCCACTATGATCACTCATCAATACAAACCTCCTTCCCGTAAGATAGTTCCTCCACATCTTCAATGCATGTAGGATCACTACCAACTCAAGATCATATGTTGGGTAGTTCTGCTCATGCTCATTCAACTTCCATGACTCATAGCATAGCACCTGTCTATCCTGCATAATAACTCCACCAATTCCTCTCTTGCAAGCATATGTACATACTACAAACTCTTTATCCGTATCTACAATCTTTAACAATTGTGCATGTGTCAACAACTACTTGAGCTACTCAAAACTAGTTGCACACTCCTCTGTCCATTTAAACTTCTTACCTCTCCTCTATAATGATGTGATAAGATAAGAAATCTGTGAGAAGTTCCTGATGAACCTCCTGTAATAACCACAGATGATGGGACACTTATTGCAAGCTAAATGTTGGGAAAAATCCTAGTGATGGGGATCACTTGTGATTGTTTATGGCTAAAGAAATTAACAAAGGCAATGGCTAAGGCTCTGGAAAGGAAAAATGGCATTTTGGCACATTTATTTATGAAAATAATGGAAATTAGGAGAAAAATATGGTGAAAGGTCACAGGTTGCATGTGAGGAGGAAAATGAAGGAAAATAATGGAAAATGAATAAACTAGAGGCCTCATTCATAAAAAGGCTTCTAAGGATCAGTTGGTAACCCTTTGTGAGTTTAGTGTTGGAGCTCTCTTCTATTCTCTCTCTCTCTCTCATACTCTTGGAGACTTAGAGTTTTCTTGGAGCACTCTTGGAGGTTGTGGCATACTTTGATTTTCGGAGAAAGAAGGCAAAGGAAGAGTAGGAAAGCGTAAGAGGGCATCAGGTTCAATAGCTACATCAAATTTTCTTGCAGGTACCAAGTTGCATGTATGTTTCCTTCACTAGTTTTGACATGCATGGCACATGCATGTGTTTTCTTGGTTGTGATATGTCATTGGGATGGAGGATTGCCTGGATTGAAAGTGGATTGCCTACCCTTTCCATTTCCTAGATAGCCATGGTGATTATGGGTTTACTTTCATTGTTTGTTTTTGGTTGGTTCTCATGTTTCCTTAGCTTGGGTTGAGTTACTAGTTCCTAGAGCCTTGGTTGGACAAACGCTCTGGAGCCCTCTAACAACTTGGGTTGAGTTACTAGTCCTGTAACCTTGGTTAGGAAAATGATCTGAAGCCCTTGGTGGGTTGAGTTACTAGTCCTGGAACCTTGGTTGGACAAACACTCTAGAGCCCGATGGCAGTTGTGGGTTGAGTTATCAGTCCTAGAGCCTTGGTTGGAACAAGCGCTCTAGAGCCCTGGATGGCTGGGATAGAGACCGATCAGATGATGGTTTGTGATATCCAAATGTGAGGTGGAATCATTGTTTGATGGGTTGAGCTAGATGGCCTCTGGAATCCCTAGATGAGTTTTGATTGATGTGTTCTATGAGATCCCACATTCATGCTTGGAATATGGCACGTGGGTGATTGGCTGAAGAGAGATTTGGCTCAACCATTCTAGAGTCAGGTGGAATGTGGAAGTCCCATCTCGGGTTTGGATTTTGCATCATTAATAAAAGGTTATTCCTCCTCGTATTTCTATGAGCATTTTGATGGATTGTATTTGGTTTATATGGTTGTACTTTCATGAGTATTTATGTCCCTATTATGTTGGTTATGTATGTGTTTTATGATATCAGCCATGTATGGATTTCCTCATGTTTTTACTTGTAATTGAATGATCATTGTATCTATGACCTAATAGATGCAATGGAAGTTGATGTGTTAAGGCATCAATGGTTCTTAGCGATTCCCAGCTAAGTATGAGACCCCTATGCTCAGAACTATTAATTGCACCTATAGATTACACATTTGCAATATGTTTGACGAAATGCATGTCATGGCTAGTAGGGGTCCAGACAAATTTTTGAACAAGTATTTTCTTTAACATTGTAATTTCCATTTTATTTTACGGATCTAAAGAGATGGTCCAATTCTGAGAAGTGACCTGGGCTCTGGGCCTGAAAAAGTGGCTCAAATCCCAAAGTCGCTGGCATAGCACTGGCAGTTTTGGTCTCTAGCAGGCAAGCCTGTGAGAGCGACTTTGGGCTTCCGGTCACACTCATGCCTATAGCATGGGAAAGACTGAGCCTTAAATCTGTCCAAAATCTCTATGGGACCTAAAAGACAACCTATCTAAAGTATTGTAGTGGTTCTTGAGGGTCCTTTAGCTGATAATGAATGTCTGTATGGTGTGTTTCCATCGATTCCACCTCCTTAACATGACTTATGAGGCCAAAGCATATCCTAGTAGCCTCTTGTCGCATGTTTACCCTGGCTGGCTAGTTGCTTGGGTAGATGTGGGAGGAGGGTGTTACACTAACCCCATGAAATATCTCACCTCATCCATATTCCTGGGAACTACCCACTCCATGATAGCTCTTAACTTTTCTGGGTCCACTGTTATGCCATCCTTGGAAACCATGTCCCAAGTAGTGTACCTCAGTCTGAAAGAAACCACACTTGTTGAGCTTAGCATACAACTGATGCTCTCTCAACAATCTCAACACTACTGCTAAATGCTCAAGATGCTCTTATTCATTTTTTGAATATACCAATATATCATCAATGAACACAATAAAAAACTTGTCCAAATACAGACGCAACACACTATTCATCAAGCACATAAAGATAGTTGGAGCATTAGTTAAACCAAATTGAACTACAATAAACTCATAATGCCCACACCTAGTCCCAAAAGTTGTCTTGTAGATGTCCTCTTCTTTAATGCTTACTTGATGATATCCAAATCTCACATCAATCTTCGAGAACATTATTTCTCCCTTTAACTGATCGAACAATTCATAAATCCTCGGTAACATATACCTGTTGTTGATTGTCACTTTGTTCAACTTCCTGTAATTAATGCACAACCTGAGAGTACCATCCTTCTTCTTCATAAACAATACTGGTGCGCCCTATGGAAATACACTTGGCCTAATGTATCCCTTGTCAAGCATTTCCTTCAAATGTAGCTTCAACTCTACCAATTCTGGAGTGCTCATCCTATAAGGTTCTTTTGACGCCGGAGATGTCCCTGACACCAACTCAATAGAAAAGTCTACTTCCCTGCAAGGTACAAAATCTGAAATATATGTAGGAAATACATCTTGGAACTGTTGTAGAACTGGGTATCTTCTCAGAACATCTTCATCCTCAACTTCCTTAACTTTGTCACTAGAAATGTTACTGCAAATAACACACACCCTTTCCTGCGACTACGCTTGGCCTACATAGCTGTCACCATTCTAACTGATGTTGATTTCTTCTTACCACGCAAGACTTTTTGTTCCTCATTGTCATCCAAACACTCAATGGCTTTATCATAACAATCCACCTTGGTTCTATGGAGGTACAACCAATCCATGCCCAATAACATATTGTATGATCCCAATGGAAATACATTCAAATGTGTTGAGGTAGGCATACCATTCAAATCAAATTCACAAGCTCTTACCCAATGATGAACTCACTTCTTTGTACCTGTAGACAACTACAATAACCAAGACTCTACATGCACTTCTTTATTCAAACCACACTTATCCACCAGGTCACAATTAACATAACTATAATTAGAACCAGGGTCCATAAAAATAGAAACAACTTGATCACAAAGCTTACCATCCATCTCGATAATAAATGCCTGGTGATCTGCTTGTCTATTATCCAACATTGCATTAATCCTAGGAATACTCTACCCAACATCTCCCACTATATGTGCCTCCTCAGCACTATATATCTGTGGTCTACCACCCTGATGCTATGGACAATATCTCCTATGATTATCTTTGCCACAAGTCCAACACTCGATAGGCCTCCATCTTGAACCCGTGTTCTACTCCTCAAATCGAAGTCCCTATCCTCTATTATGTGCATTGAACTTCTTAGGTAGCACTGTATTCTCTTTATTACATGTATCCTAAGGTCTGGCTTGCTTCTTGTCCCATTTTCCTTTGTTCTTTGCATTACCTTTCCACTCTGTCTTAGCCTCAGATCTGCGCTTCGATTTCTCATATCAATGCTTTAGCTTTTGGATGGCCTCCTCCAATGATCTAGGCTCATTGAAGTCAATCCTGTCTTTGAATGCTATCAGAAACCCACTAATAAATCTACGAATCTTTGCCTTCTCCTCCTTGAGGTAAGGCACATACCTCAATAGCTCCAAGAACCTTCTAGTGTACTCCTCATCTATCATTGATCCCATCTTCAGCTCATAGAATTCTTCTGCCCTATCATCAAAGTATCTCTATGATAGGTACTTCTTTCAGAATAGCCTCTCAAGATCACTCCAAGTCAACTCCTCATCATAAATATCTTTGAAATTCTTTACATATTCCCACCAGATATCTGCTTTACCTTTGAGACTACATGTAGGTATTCTATCTTTCATGTTCTCTTATTAATCATGCAACCTAAAGAACTTTCTCATGCCAAACAACCATGCCTCTGCATCTTGTGATTTCTTCGTCTCTCCATCAAATGTAGGTGGCTTTTGTTTCTTAAACTCATCCAGAAAATATCCCCTGTCAATCCTCCTCTAAGGATGGTAATGATGATTATCATAATTCCTAAGAGATCTAGAACTAGAATAGTACCTATGTCTATCATCTCTCCTATCCAAAGTGTCCAAGGATCTGCCATCTCTAATCATGTCCTCTCTATCCCACCTGTACTCACCATGTGATCTGCTGCCATATGCCCCATTAGTTTTTTCCTCCAACTCATGGCTGATCCGGAGTGATCCCTATCAATGCAATTCTGACAAACTCTGAAGTATCACTGCATTTACCTCTTCTTGTTTCTCATATGCCTGGATGATTATGTCATTGTTTGCCTTACAACTCCTTATTTATGCCTTTAAGCTTCTCAGTGTGTCTACCAAATCAAAAGAGCACCCAACACCACACTGCTCATTTGATCCATAGGGAGAGTCTTGGGTGTTGGCATTATGACACAGATTTGGCGCTAAGACACAGGTATTGTCATTGATGGCAACTCACTTAGATGACAGATCAGTCCAGGCTCACAAAATGAAGAAAGAGAGGTATACGCAGGTTCCCCATTGACCAAGTCGTGTGTACATGTGGGTTAGCCAACCAAAAGATGTGTATGGCGTACACACGCACTTCCACGGAAGGAAAGGCACATACATGTTGGAAAACTTGGTTTTGGTCCATGGTATTTGGTCCATGGTATTGTGATCCATGGTATTGGTCCAAGGTATCTTGTCTGAAGTGTGGACCCCAGGTATTGAGTAAGGCCTAAGACTATAAAAGGAGGAGAAGATTGTTAGGAAAAATTCACTTATGAATTGAATATCTAATGAAGAGCAAGATCTAGATTACAAGTTATTGGGTTATAGTGCACAGCTGGATCTGAATCAATGATGAACCTGAGCACTTGATGAAGGATAAGTTCTATTGATGGGTCAAGATCTTAACGCTTCAAGAGAAGTATATTTGTGTGGTTTTGATCTTTTTAATTGGCGCATGTCATAATCTCTAAATATGATGATCTGGGTATAATTGATGTCTGAATAATTGTAAAGGTTAAATCATCATTTACAAATCAGTACGCAAGTTCATTATAGCAAAGGTTTGTATACACATTGGTTCGGCATTTCAAAAGTGTGTATATGTAGGTTTGCCTTGATACAAGTGCATATGCATGCAGGTTCATCACATTGAAGTAGCATACACCTCATAAAATATGCTTTAGCTACTTATGATTTCTGTTGCAGTGTTCTAGGTTCTGGCTTGGGTTCTGGTTACTGTTACTGTATTCTAGTTACAACATTAAGAGAAGTGATTGTTTGATTCAGTTTTGGTTGGTGCAAAGGAGATTGGTTGATGCAGATATATTTGATGTTTGATTTTTGTTATTGATGGATCCAGTCTAAAAATTTATGAAACGTGGTCCCTAGAAGAAAAGAGAAGGTTGTAGCCTTCTGTAGGTCAGCACCTACATACTAGTACATCAGCTAGTACAAGAGCTAGGGGGTTGTATCTCCCTTCCAGGAGAAGCTGGAGAATGAGAGAAGGTTATAGCCTTCTGCAGGTAGAAGCCTGTGTACTGGTATAAGACAACACCAGTACAAAATATTGTAAGAAAAAGTTTATTATTAAAAGAAGATAGAGACAATTGCAGCAGGTGGTTTTCACCCACATTGGGTTTCCACCTTATATCTTGTGTTCATGTGTGTGACTGTCTGTTCTATTTTTACTGCTCCTGGTTACTGTTTATATGGTTTTGATGCACAGATTAAATATCAACATATGAAGAATTAACTAAATTATAAGTTTATGGGGTATACGCTAGTTGCCTTATATACAGTTACGTATACACGCAAGTTTCATTAACTGAAGTAGCATATATGAATCATAATATGGAAATGAAATATTATTGACTTGCTAATACTGATTCACCCCCCCTCTCAGCATTATTTCCAACAATTGGTATCAGAGTAGGTCCTTTAGAAGAATCTTGATCGCTTGAAGGAAGATATATCATCATGAGTAACTACGAAAGAGAGGGATCCATTAGAACACCAATCTTTGATGGGAGAAACTTTTTTTATTGGAATGTAAGAACCACAACCTATCTTCAATTTCTTGGAACAGATGTTTGGGAAATCGTGGAAGGGGGATATACATGTCCATCAGCAATTCCTACAGATATGGTAGGTAAAAAGCAATATGAAACCAATGCCAAGGCCGTCAATACATTATTGGGGAGTTTGTCACAATCAAAATTTGTCAAGGTCATGCAGCTCAAAACCGCCAAAGAAATATGGGAAAAGATCATTCTAAGATATGAAGGAGACAATAAGGGAAAACGTGCAAAACTACAATCTCTCAGAATTCAATATGAAACTCTCAAAATGCACAATGAAGAAAGTATAGCTAACTACTTCCTATGTATAGATTAGATTGTTAATCGCATGAAAAACCTGGGTGAAGAGATAAAAGAAGTTACTTTAGTTGAAAAGGTTTTAATATCCTTGTCTTCTAAGTTTGAATCAAAAGTTTCTGCCATAGAATAAAAGCAGGATCTTTAGAGTACTACTATGACACAGCTGCACGGAATTCTAACTGCTGTAGAAATGAGAAAAGGAGGTCCATCAAATATGAGAGAAGCTGCATTCAAATATTCAAGAAGAGAAGAACTCAATGAATCAGGAGGAGAGGAAGAAGAAAACTTTGTCAAGAACCTTCAACCGGTTCTGCAAGATTCAGAGGTAAACTAGCTTTCAAATGTTTTGGTTGTGGAAGATTTGGTCACTATGCTGCCAAATGTCCTCACGAGGATAAGCTTGATAAAGGTAAGGAATCGACAAAATGGAATAGAAAACAAAGTGTAAGTAAGAAGAGCTACTATACGCATGAAGATAGTGATGGTTTATCAAATAGTGATGAAGATGAAAATAGTAATGATTATAGACTTCTGATGGATTTTGAAGATGATGATTTCTTGGATGCTTTAGATGAAGATGGTCTTTATGAAGAAATCTCTAAACTTAAAATTTGTTTAGAAGAAAAGAATATGATTATAGATACTTTGACATTCCAACTTGCTGAAAGGGAGAAACACAATGAAAAATTAGAATGTGAAATTGTGGGTCTAAGAAAAGATATTGAGAAAACTAAAGCTCTCAATCTTAGATTTGCTAAAGGATCAGAGACCCTAAATGTACATGAAGCATGCAAATATGAATGTTGGGTCAAGGACATGAATGAAGAGCTTGAGCAAATTGAAAAGAATAATACTTGGGAATTAGTTCCTAGACCTCATGATAAGAATATCATAGGAACGAAATGGATATTCAAAAACAAGCTGAATGAAAATGGAGAAGTTATTAGAAACAAGGCTAGGCTTGTTTGTAAAGGATATTCTCAACAAGAAGGTATAGAGTTTGAAGAAACTTTTGTGCCTATTGCTAGACTTGAAGCCATAAGAATGTTCCTTGCTCTTTCTAGCTTTCAGAACTTCAAAGTATACCAAATGGATGTAAAATCTGCCTTTCTTAATGGAGACTTAGAAGAAGAAATATATATTGAGCAACCAGATGGATTCATCCTTGGAAATGATCCAAAACTTGTATGCAAACTCAGAAAGGCTCTCTATGGTCTAAAACAAGCTCCAAGGGACTTGTATTACCATCTTGACAAATACCTCCATCAACAAGGTTTTTCAAAAGGATAAGCTAATAGCAATCTATATACAAAGATTGACAATGATAAATTGCTAATACTTGTTGTGTATGTTGATGATATCACTTTTGGTAGCAATTAAGAAGCCATGAGTCAAAACTTTGCTTTGGTAATGCAAAAAGAATTTGAAATGTCCCTGCTTGGTGAAATCACATATTTTCTTGGTTTACAAGTTCAACAAAACAAAGATGGTATTTTTCTATCACAAACCAAGTATCTCAAGCAGATCTTGAAAAAATATGGCATGGAAGATTCTAAACTAATATGTACACCTATGGTAACAAGATGCAGTCTCAGTTCAAAAGATGAATCAGCAGTAGTACATCAACCAACCTACAGATCCATGATTGGCAGTCTACTTTATCTAACAGGTACCCGACCAGACATCATGCATGCAGTGGGAATAGTTGGAAGATTCTATGCAAATCCAAAGGAATCACACCTTCAGGCAGTCAAAAGGATTTTCAAATATCTTCAAGGAACACAAAACTTTCGTTTATGGTATCCTAGAGATACAGATCTTACACTTCATGCATATATAGATGCAAATTGGGCAGGAAGCGTGGATGACATAAAAAGCACTAGTGGTGGTGCATTCTATATGGGTTCCATATTAGTGTCTTGGTTCAGCAAGAAACAAATTTCAATTGCATTATCCACAGCTGAAGCAGAATATGTCGTTGTTGCATCTTACTACACACAACTCCTTTGGATGATGCAAACATTGCAAGACATTCAGATTACATGTACTCCACCCATCTCAATTCTATGTGATAATACAAGTGCAATAAATATTTGAAAGAATCCAGTCATGCATTCCAAGACCAAGCACATACCCATCAAATATCATTTTCTTTGTGAACAAGTGCTTGAACAAAAGGTCAAATTGGAATACGTTCCCTCCAAAGAACAGGTTGCCGATATATTCACCAAACCACTGCCCAAAGAGACATTTGCATATCTTAGACAAAAGCTGGGCGTAGTTGATGCATCATCTTGCTATTGAAACTTATCTAGTTTAGAGAAAAGTTCTTGTACGCGAGTTTCATGAAGCGTATCCACGTACATACGCAGGTTGTTGTGGACACGATCGTGTATGTGTTGGTTTGAATAAAATCAGTGGGCCAAACTCAAGAAGAAAAGAGTCTGATATGGGTCTGAAAGTGACCATCTGGCATAGGTTCAGGGGGAGCATACACTTCTAATAATGAATTTTTGGCATTATCTTAGAAGATCTTGGTACAAATTCACAGTGGTTTTTTATTCAGGTGGAACAGGTGCAGAGGGAGATCATGGTTGTTGGTCTGGATGGTGATTGACAGATGTTGTTGATGACAGTTGCTGATAACTATCATAGTCTTCTTTTAGATATTTTGTCTCTATGTCATGTATATATTTTATTATCAAGGTCATGAAACGACCTATTTTTTTCCCCATTATGCATGGGATGGATGATGTAATGTTATTGTTTTGTCATGTATAAACATCTGGTATATCCCCACTTGGTTCGGTGGATAAGTCAATCTTGGTATATCCCCACTTGGTTAGCAGATGGATGTATGTATGAGTCTTTGGTGATAGAAAGGTCATTTATGATGTGTAGAGTCATGTTCTTCTTGTAGAACATCTTTTTGCAGACCTTGCTTACATTCAGGGGGAGCATGGACAACACACTTCCGCATATCAGAGAATTCAACATGTACTCAGGGGGAGCATAACCCTTTTCCCTTGATGAAAAAGGGGGAGAGTGACTTGTGGTTGCCATCAAGTCCAAAGGGGGAGATTGTTGGCATTATGACACAGATTTGGCACTATGACCCAGGTGTTGTCCTTGATGGCAACTCACTTAGATGACAGATCAGTTCAGGCTCACAAAATGAAGAAAGAGAGGTACACGCAGGTTCCCCATTGACCAAGTCGCATGTACACGTGGGTTAGCCGACCAAAAGACGTGTATGGCATACACACGCACTTTCACAGAAGGAAAGGCATGTACATGTTGGAAAACTTGGTTTTGGTCCGTGGTATTTGTTCCATGGTATTGTGATCCATGGTATTGGTCTAAGGTATCTTGTCTGAAGTGTTGACCCCAAGTATTTGGTCCAAGGTATTGATTCTAAGTGGTTTTGGACCATGGTATTGAGTAAGGCCTAACACTATAAAAGGAGGAGAAGATCATTAGGCAAAATGCACTCATGAATTGAATATCTAATGAAGAGCAAGATCTAGATTACAGGTTATTGGGTTATATTGCATAGCTGGATCTGAATCAAGGATGAACCTGAGCGCTTGATCAAGGATAAGTTCTATTGATGGGTCAAGATCTTAAGGCTTGAAGAGAAGTATCTCTGTGTGGTTTTGATCTTTTTAATTGACGCATGTCATAATCTGTACATATGATTATCTGGGTATAACTGATGTTTGAATAATTGTAAAGGTTAAATCATCATTTACAGATCTTTACACAGGTTCATTATAGCAAAGGCGCATATACACATTGGTTCGACATTTCAAAAGTACGTATACATAGGTTTTCCTTGATACAAGTGCGTATGCATGTAGGTTAGTCACGTTGAAGTAGCGTATACCTCATAAAATATGCTTTAGCTACTTCTGATTGCTGTTGGAGTGTTTTGGGTTCTAGCTTGGGTTCTGGTTACTATTACTGTATTCTGGTTAAAACATTCAAAGAAGTGATTTTTTGATTCAGTTTTGGTTGGTGCAAAGGAGATTGGATGATGTAGATATATTTGATGTTTGATTGATGTTATTGATGGATCCAGTCTCAAAATTTATGAAACGTGGTCCCTATAAGAAAAGAGAAGGTTGTAGCCTTCTATAGGTCAACACCTACGCATTAGTACATTAGCTAGTACAAGAGCTAGGGGGTTGTAGCTCCCTTCCAGGAGAAGTTGGAGAACGAGAGAAGATTGTAGCCTTCTGTAGGTAGAAGCCTGCGTACTGGTATAAGACAACACCAGTACAAAATATTGTAAAAAGAAGTTTCTTATTAAAAGAAGATAGAGACGATTGCAATAGGTGGTTTTCACCCACATTGGGTCTCCACCTTATATCTTGTGTTCATGTGTGTGACTGTCTGTTCTATTTTTACTGCTCCTAGTTACTGTTTATATGGTTTTGATGCATATATTAAAGATCAACATATGAATAATTAACTAAATTATAAGTTTACAAGGTATACGCTAGTTTCCTTATATACAGTTGCGTATACACGCAAGTTTCATTAACTGAAGTAGCGTATATGAATTAGAATATGGAAATGAAATATTTTTGACTTGCTAATACTGATTCAGCCCCCCTCTCAGTATTATTTCCAACATCAGGAACTGTTGTCTACCATTCTACTATTCATCTTTGATATTCTTCCTACAAGGTATATCATGTCAACTAAACCGAATCACAATAAACCAACGTACCTTAGCATAATTCGAGGAGGATACCTTGTCTGTAGGATAAAAAAATCAGCCTAATACATGTATAACATAATCATGAAACCATATATACATATAATACATAAGAATATAAGCATGTAACCATCATTATAGCTAGATTCCAGTCATCAATGCATGACCATATCAACTACACACACCTTGACCCTATGCATGAAAACAAGAACCACATCAATGTGCACTTGATCGCATGTGAATACTGACATGCATAAAGAATGCATAATCAACCATACACTCATGACGACACACTCCAAAACAACACCATCAACTTCCCATGGTTTTATCGGGAAATCTAGTGTCTATGCAGAGCTGCTAGTCCCACTAAGGCTGGTAGCTACCTTAGAAACAAACAAACTAAAAACACTTTCCTTTTCCTTTACGAGAGATAGATAAGAGGGGAAAGAAGGTGACCAACCTCTGTCTTACGCTTGGTTCCTTGCTTCATTCCTCTCCCTTCTGATAGACCTTTGCCACTTGCTTCCTCGCTTACCCAGCTTCAGAGAGTACCTGTAGAATCAAAGCAGCATAACACTATCCAAGAACAAAGATCTACTATCATAAACAATATAGGACCAGATATATATTGACGACACAAATGCATATATCATGAATCATGCAAGAATGTGGAGGAAAACTCGAATAGCTTTATTAATAATCAAGAATAGCAAAGAGGATTACAACCAATTGTTCTGACCCAGCGTCATCCTCTCAGCAAGAGAGCCCTTCTTCACCTCATGAAAAGCTTAGATCACCCAACACTATGATGTTACACCAAGAAACCAGCAGAACTTCCTTACAAGATACAAAATTCCAGCCCCTAACCTCTGGATCTCTGGGATGAGAGATCTATATATAGATATTTGCAGAGGTGTGAGTCAGCTCTAGGTTTTTGATTAGTGTCTTCTCTCTGATAGTTCTTGATTCCACTTGGAGATCTCATTGATCTCTTACACATCCTTGGGCGATTCTGAGAGGAAAGTGTCACAAGAGAAGTTTCTAGAAGATTCCATGATCATCCGCCTCGCAAACTGTCTCCACCACTTGTCTATTCTCGTCCATCACACCCTATAGAAGGGATTTTCAGTATGCATCGCACCTCTTGTGTGCATTAGGTGGGATGCATCGCACTTTGACCATGGAGCAGGTGAGATGGTCCAGTTTTAACTAGTTCTGAGTAGTTTTTCACGGAGAACTTCTGGGAGATGATGTAATCAGTTGACCTTGTTCTTTTAGGGGATGGAACAACAATTTTAGGGACTTAGGAGCCCTTGGTTTATGGACATATTTGATTGGGGTTGCAGTGCCCAAAAATGTCTATAACAGTTGCCCCCTAAAGCATGAGGTCATTAATCTTTTGATGTCGGGTGAAATGCTTTATCATGAGGATCCAAAGTTTTTTTTCGAGCTGGAAGGCAACCTGTAGTAAGATACAATACAATACATTATCTTCATAATATTTTCATGATCTAGATGAGGTGGTCATTCCCTTGCTCAGCTTTATAAATTCATTTTCATGTACATAATACAGACAATCGTCTGAGTGCAGACGGATGATTCTGGTAGAGCCATCATCCCTTTGATTGGATGATTATCTATGCAGCAATGATGTACATTTGATGTCTTTTTTCTCCTGAATATATATCACAACCCGAATGGATGAAACTAGATCCGGGGTATTCAATCTCGTTCGATCTTCACTCAAAGTACAAGTCGATCCATGTGAGAGATGTTCTGGAGTCGAACATGGAAAGACATCGCCTGATTACCAGCCAATGATGTAAGTTGTTAACAGGTGCGAGAGGAATCACCGATAATGATGATGACCCTCAAGGTACTACAGTACAATTCACGTGGTGTGAATAAGGGACTTGGTGTTGAACACCACGCAAAATCTTTCGGTCGAAGGCCATTGATGTAAACCTGTCACCGGAAGTGAGAAACTTGCCATTGAGGCATGCAAGCTTCAAAGTACTGAAAGGGTTGTTCCTAGATCGACTTCCTGGATAATGAGCTGATGTCGACAAGAAGCGATCCGTCATAGGAGGGCCTTAGTGAATCCCACATCAATGACACGGAATGGAGCAAATGATTTTAATGGAGGTGAAAACGATCTGATGACATAAGGTTCAGGGTGGCAGTCATGAAAGAATGGAGCGTAAATGTATTGCAGTGGATGAGACACAGGTGAATTCTTTGAGCGACTTCTCTTGAACATATCGGCGACACTGACATGATGGATTGGTAGTGTTAACCCCAAATATGGATGGTGTGATGGACCAATGGTGATATGACCGGTGAACGGAACA
The DNA here is from genome assembly GCA_031772625.1 of Pinus tabuliformis. Taxonomy (NCBI): domain Eukaryota; kingdom Viridiplantae; phylum Streptophyta; class Pinopsida; order Pinales; family Pinaceae; genus Pinus; species Pinus tabuliformis. The sequence continues at coordinate 613,258,830 of CM062813.1, forward strand.
ACCCAACCCGACTCGGATGCGGAGTGAAAGTGTCATGTTCAAGAGCGACTTGCTATCAATAAAGTTTCTTCAAGTTATCTTCCCAATTTTTCCCAAACCATTGCTCACCAGTACCTCTTTATTTTTGTCAAGCTTGAGGAGGATAACATATGCTTGTTCTATAATTTTCCCTTCGGGCAAACCCATCGCTATGTTTTAACGAGCCTAGCGATAGTGAAACTCATTATTGTCTGTATGGACAAGTTTGTCGCTATTCAGTTTTAACGAGTTTAACGACAAAGATAACTCGGTCCTTTTCAATTTTAGAGAGTTTGAAAAGGGACGTAAAGAAAACTCCAACAATCCTTTTTCATCATATAATCCCTTAAGTCTGAAAAAGTATAAAATAATAGAAAAGGGATGAATTTTCGGTAATTTTAACAAGCCGAACAATACAAGCACTCGATCTTTTTGTGTAATAATCCCTCAGGTCCAAAAAGATTAAAATCTAAAGGAGGGATAGCACTTCCGGTCACTTTAACGAGCTGGAGAGGCCAATTACTCGGCAATCTTTTCATATTTTACGAGTCATATGAAAGGAGCTTAAAGGAGACTCATTTTTCAAGGAACAAATGATAAATTCGGGTAGCAGCTAATTCCAGGCAAGGTTTGGAATTTTCCAATCATGGCAGTGTCACAAGGATGGCTAACAGGATCACTCTTCGCAGCTGTTCCTCAAAAAGGGTAAACAATCAAATGGAGGTGAATGATCGGCCAATACAGAGTGGGGGTGATGATGAGAACACGACCAAGGCTTCAAAGGCTGATGATAATACATTCACAATGGTTATTTACCATAAATTGGTTCATTTTTTAAAGAATGAGCTTAAACTCTGGGGGAAACATTTTCTCATTGCTTATGTTTAATTTTTAACGAGCTTGAACTCCACATAAAAACTGCGCGAGGCGGGTTTATTTTTTAACGAGCTTGAACCTGCAGTAACACTGCTCGTGATAAGTTTGCATGCCCCCAACATAATAACGCAAATCAAGGTGCATGCCCCCCAAGCTTCATTGTATTCAACTCGGTGGTTGGAATGAAGGTTTACTTTTGAGATTTGGAAAGGGATTTGTTTCATTTTTTAATGAGGTTGACATAGTAAAAGAACTATCCTCATGACTCCTTGTTTCATTTTTTAACGAGGTCGACATGAGATAATAACCATCCTCGAAATCCACCGTATTTACAGTATTTGATAGAAAATCAAAAACTGAAGGATGATTAAGGCTGTTGGAATAATCTTCGTGGTAATCCGGAAGATGGGAGCGATGTTGGTAATCTTCCCATGGTGCCTCTCCTATCATCATTGATTGAATGATTCCTTTGTCTGTAGAATGTACATGCGACCAAGGATCTAAAGAGGTGCCATATTCCTTAGACCTATCTATCCAAACACTCAAGGAGCATTGATTTGGGTTTTCCCCCTAGGCCAAGAAAATTGATTGCTACAATATTTCTAAAATGGAGATGATCCATGCTGATAAAATGTTTAGGAATCTTCCGAATCCATTAGATATAAAATATTTCATATTGCAGGTTTCCACTGTGGCCACTTCCGCCAGATTACTCGGAGATGGTAGGGCAAAAGTACCCATTACGGCAGGGTCTTTTAAGAGGCCTACTCCAATATTTTGAAGTGAATGATTGCTTCCATGGATCATTGGAATGCTTCCCGTAACTTGTGAACTGTTGGGGAGAAATGTTTGTTGGTCGACGATTGTAATTCCTCCTTGGAAGGGAAATGCAATCTTCTTGAAGTAGGTCAACACAACTACGGCCATGTCATATATCCAGGGCCTTCCCAGTAGGATGTTGTAATCAAGGTTTCCGTCGATTACTTCAACATCAATTCTACTGTTTTGACCCCCAGTTCAACTTGCAAGTTACTTAAAATCCCATATGGAGTGTATGATTGTCCATCAAATACTTTTAACATCATTAACGATCGCGACGAGGGTGGTGAGCCTAAATTTTTCCAACAACTCATTGACATAATACATGTAGATGCCCCCTCAACAATAATTGTTCGATGAACAGTTTTGTTGAGGGCTTTCACTTGAATAAGGAAAGCTAGTTGAGCTGGTAACTAAGGGTCATATCCTTTGTGATTAAAGGATACAAGATTGGAATCCATTGGCTCAATCCCAGCTATTACTCATAATAGAGCCTGCTTTTGGGAGGGACAATTTTGCGGTACCTCAAGTGCCGACATAGCGGACGGCGATTGGGCTAGGTCCTCTACTATATTATAATTCTATGCTACTTTAGCACGAGGATTAAATGTCGATTTGTGTACTACTCCCTTTGGCGGCTTTATCGTTAGCTCAAGAATGATGGGTGGCACAATTTCGGTTGAAGTTGTTGTCGAACTACTCAGTTGATCAGTAGCCTTGTTGTCCGACAGCTGTGGATTTCCGTAATATTTATTCCTTCTCAATATCAAAGCGTCATTTTTGCTGTTTTGAAATGGACAACATAAGTGCTTGGGATCGGGAAGCGCTTTGAATAGCAACCAATTTGTTTCCCGGGTTTGGAAACGGATCAGTCAATACCGTTGAGGTTTTTGAACTCTTAAAGAGTTTCTTAACTTCAGCTTTATCTGGACAATCTCTCGTCCGATGATCCTCATCGCATATCTAACACCCCGGAGGGGGTTTCCTTTGCCCATAAGGGTTTGCAGAAGGTTTTCCAGGAGATGACTCATCCTGCTTCCTTTTTCTCCCTTTCTTTTTTTTCTTTCCCTCTGGTTGCTTCAGTTGTTTTCCCTTGTCGGTCGACACGGCATTTACCTCTGAGGCAAGAAGTTCTTCATTTGCATTTTGATCAGAAATCTTACGGGCTTTCTTACATGTAGCCTTTGTCGATTTCGTGCTTGTCGTAACTATCACGCCATCACCGACATGAGAGCCTTTGTTTGATTTAGGAGGGGGAGGAACGAAAAATTCTGATCTAGGAGCATCAGGTATTTTATCGTAGAGCATGCCAGACTGAGTATAGATCAAGTCTAGATATTGTGCACGAGCAATAACTTTCTCTTCAGTGACGACTCCTCCCTTTGCCACATCTTCTGTGATAGAAGGTAATAATGACTTAATAAACCATTCAGCTAGCAGCTGATCAAGAACATATGTTTTTACCATTCTGCGACAACGTCGCCACTCATGAATATGATCAGATATGTGAGTGGCCATTGTCTGTTTGAAATTGGTAAGAAGCTCTGTTCCTGTTTCGTACCTTATTGGTAACTGAAAATGGGTTAAAATGGTTGTGGCTAGGGTGCTGAAGTTATCGAATGAAGCTCTAGGCAATTCGATATACCATTTTTCTGCCGGACCAATTAACGTTCGCTGAAAAAGGCGAAGCCTAATCGAATCATCATTTAGAGTGTTAGATGAACACCACAGATGAAAGGTCATCACATGATTCGACGGGTCTTCACCTGGATTTCCATTAAATTTAGGAATATGTTACAGAAGTTTATGCGGAATCGCCAGCCACCAAGGGGCGTAAGCAATTGGATCATTCGTTAGCTGATTTAGATCCAGTAACTCTAAAGTTGCCACGAAGGGTAACTGTTGATTCAGGTTTGGCAAAGCATACCCAGGATAAGATGGAATTTCATGAGTAGTTGGTCTTTGCATACCAGCATAATGCATTTGATGATGGTAACTTTGGTAAGGCTGATGGGCATAACCATTGTAGAATGGTTGATTTTGACCGTTTTGAATATACGGCTGCCCATTATTTGCAAAGATTTGTTGCTCAGATCCTTGGTAAACTTGTTGGAATTGCGGTTGTTGATATTGCACCAGCCATGGTTGTGAAGCCATGTGCTGTTGTCCAATACTGGTTGTTTGACCAAGATGAGGGTAATTGTACCCATTTGGGCCTATGTCATTCCACTAGTTGGTGATTGTGGTTGAGTCGCAGGGACAAGAGGTTGTTGCATTACAACCTGAGAAACCTGAGGTTGGCATACAACAGGCAACGCTTGTACTTGCAACACCATCACAATAGTCGGCGTAGTTGGTATATTATACATAGGTAAACATTGTTGCATCGAGTATACAACTCTTGGTTGTTGAGGCAGTATTGGCACCCAACCGCTAGATGAAATCCCAACATAACCTGAATTTTGTTGTGAACTGTCATATGGTTGTCCTCCCGAAGGAGACAATGAAAGGGTATATTGCCCCCCATACGGCGGTAATCCGGTACTCAAAGGAATTATTTGTCCTTGAGGACCGGACTGCACAAATTGACACCGTGAAGGGTCAATTTGCTGAGACTCAACGTAAGTGTTCCCAGATATTATTCCGAATGAACAAATAGGAACGGACCATATTGTCGAAATAGCCCCTGAGTGGGCCCCATCTAGCGATTGAGAGCTAGTTGGGATAGATGGTATGCCGGCGAACATTGTTGGAGTGATAGCAGGAAGTTCTGTCATTGCTGCGTTGGATGACACAGTCATAGATGTCGACGGTTGTTCAGACATTTCTAGTCTATCCAAAAGATTTCCTAGCGATTCTACAGGAGCTTCCGATAACGGTAGACTAATTTCTGATGAAGAAGGATATAGGGTGATCCCGACTCCAAATTGCGATGGAGTACTAGATGGAGGATCCTCCACAATCTCTTCTATAGCAATCAAACCAGGTGGAAGAGGTAGACCGTCAGTTCCTTAAAATATTTCTGGTGCCGAAGAAGGTATAGAATCTGTAGCGACCGATGTTTGGGGAATAACACCTTCCGAATCAGCTGTAGATGGAGCTGGTTCAGTAATACAAGTGTTTACCTTCACACTAGGATCAGCTCTACTGTCCTTTTGTGGCTGCAGAACTTCTTCTGTAAAGGCAGGGATACCAGAAATGTTTGGAGTAACCGGAGTCTCTGATGGTGTTGGAACACTTGTTCTAACTTTACCAGGGGATTTGGAACCGGTTAAACGAGTTCGCTTTGTCTGTAACAGTTTTGATTCTGGAGACAAAGACAGTTGACTCGTAAGTCTCTACGAACGACAGGGTTTCAATTAAATTTCTTCCACAATTGCGGATTACTAGATCAACTAAAAATCAAGGGGAAATATGTTTCCGAATTAAATTAATTTTAGACGCTTTGACACAACTTGTTTTTTCAATTTTTAAGAGTCGAGAAAAAACAAAAGATGACTCTAGTCGCCTTCGATTTTTAATGAGCTTGAAGTGACAAGTGCTCAGGTGGACCTTTTCCTTTAAGGAGTCTGAAAAGGAACGAAAGAGACTACTCTGGAAATCTAGACAGAGGGATTACCAAACTAATCACAAAACTGCAGAATACTTTTTACGGTACGGCAGTCAATCTTCCCGAATGCTGTGTTCAGTGCATTGCGATCGATAGGGCGGCAGACACAGCTTCCTTTGGATAAAGGATAAAGCCTATTGTGGTCTCCCAATATATACTCGACGGTACGTGGGAGCACAAATCCGTACTGGCACTTATCGTCTCAAAGTGGAGGAATTACCCAACCAGCAATGAAAACAATAACTACCAGGCTTTACAACCCCGGAACACGTCTCTAGCCTAGACTTCTAAATGTTGTGCGTTAGGCTCCAAAGCGTTTTTAGATTCATTAAATTTATTTTACAGTTGATCTTGCTTAAGAAATTTGCCTTTCAGGTTCACCGCGTGATGTAGATATACAATTTCCTAAAATGAAATCTAAGATGATAAACAATCGTTTAATCTTCTTTTTGCAATGAAAATGCTAGCTACTAAGGAAAGAGAGACGATATTCTTTCAACATAGAGCAGAGAGCACACACTATATGCACTGTCCTAAATCAAACCAACAAACAGTCTAAATGCAAATGCACATGCATGTATTTGTTTTCAGCCTTCTTAATGTGTGAATGATAAAAAGAAAGCTAAGTGCAAATCTAAATTATTTTTCAAAGCGACATTACTAACAAGTTTCTTTTCAAGACAAAATGAAGACAATGACGACACTTCGTTATTTGGAATTGAAAACTTGCTTTCGACACTTGAAAACCTATTAAATCAAATCAAATACAAGAGTAACAGTATAATCGACTATCAAGAACAATCGGATTCTCTTCTATGACTGAAAACGACACTTGCGACACTTCCAGATCAAGAAATGACAGTTTAATTACATTACTTCTTTGTAAAAGAGAACTAAAAATGGATCATAATACATAAAAACATTTACAGTTCTTTGCACAATGGAGGCAGAATAATGGCAAGGAAGGGGGTTTCCAACAGAGGTACACTGACTACATACAACAAAACTCCTGAATAGAGCTGAAAAGAGTGAAAAAACCAAAGTCTAGAGGCAAAATTAGCCCTTTCTAATCAGCACACCTGTTACACAGGGATTCCAGTATGCATCCCACCTACAACACATGGGAAGTGCAATGCATACTGATATCCTTGAAGAGAGGGTGCGATGGTACAGTGCGAGACTTTTGATCCAGTTCTTGATCACAGTTTGCAGCACAGTTCAGGGATTTTGGCCGAGCAAGTGGTAATCAGTAAATAAATCATAGGGGTAGATCTAAGGAGGTTACTAGAGCCACCACAAGGGCAATTAGAGAGCTTGTAAATCGATTGTTCAGTTCATAAACAAAACCCGGAGATAGACTGAAGCAGCATTGATCTACTTTGCACTTGCATAGAAAATGCAGTTCGAAGGCTAGCTGGCTTGACTTCAGGCTCCGTCTGTAAGTTTATAAAGCAAACAAATATAGACAAACAAACAATCTATTCGCTCCCCAGCAAAGTCGCCATTTTGTAATCGGGAAATCTAGTGTTTATGCAGAGCTGCTAGTCCCACTAAGGCTAGTAGCTACCTTAGAAACAAACAAACTAAAACCACTTTTGTTTTCCTTTACGAGAGATAGATAAGAGGGGAAAGAAGGAGACCAACCTTTGTCTTGCACTTGGTTCCTTGCTTGATTCCTCTCCCTTCTGATAGACATTTGCCACTTGCTCCCTCATTTACCCAGCTTCAAAGAGTACCTGTAAAACCGAAGCAGCATAACACTATCCAAGAACAAAGATATACTATCATAAACAATATAGGACTAGATATATATTGACCACACAAATGCATATATCATCAATCATATAAGAATGTGGAGGAAAACACGAATAGCTTTATTAAGAATTAAGAATAGCAAAGAGGATTACAACCAATTGTTCTGACCCAGTGTCATCCTCTCAGCAAGAAAGCCCTTCTTCACCTAATGAAAAGCTTAGATCACCCAAAACTATGATGTTACACCAAGAAACCAGCAACACTTCCTTACAAGATACAAAATTCCAGTCCCTAACCTCTGGATCTCTGGGATGAGAGATCTATATATAGATATTTGTAGAGGTGTGAGTCAGCTCTGGGTTTTTGATTAGTGTCTTCTCTCTGATAGTTCTTGATTCCACTTGGAGATCTCATTGATCTCTTACTCATCCTTGGGCGATTCTGAGAGGAAAGTGTCACAGGAAAAGTTTATGGAAGATTCCATGATCATCCACCTCGCAAACTGTCTCCGCCACTTGTCTATTCTCATCCATCGCACCCTATAGAAGGGCTTTTCAGTATGCATCTCACCTCCCGTGTGCATTAGGTGGGATGCATCGCACTTTCACCGTGGAGCAGGGGAGATGGTCCAGTTTTGACCAGTTCTGAGTAGTTTTTCATGGAGAACTTCTGGGAGATGATGTAATCAGCTGACCTTGTTCTTTTATGGGATGGAACAACACTTTTAGGGAATTAGGAGCCCTTGCTTTGTGGACATATTTGATTGGGGTTGCAGTGCCCAAAAATGTCTATAACACATGGTGATCTCACTACAATTATAACCCATACCATACAAATGCAACAAGCACATTGTCTTACTACACAAAAATAAAATATGCAACTGACATGAATTCATGACCAACACACAGCCCATCCAGTCGAGAGGTAAACCATGCTCTGATACCACTTTGTAACACCCTCCTCCCACATCTACCCATGTAACCGGCCAACCGGGGTAAACATGTGACGAGAAGTTACTATGATATGATTCGACTCCCTATGTGTCAATTAAGGAAGTGGAATCGACGAAAAAACACCATACATACCTTCCACATCAGCAACAAAACTCCCAGGATTCATCCCAACCATTCAAGTAACCAACCCTTGGATCCAAGTACGTTTTTGGACCATTAAACCCCTGGATGCTCCCTTGATATGGATAAGCATGCATCCATGAGGCTCCAGACACTCCCACAACATGGGTATGCATGTGTCTGGGGACTTTTCTCCTCATACCTATGCCTGTGACTTCGGGATTTGTGCCACCTTTCAACCCCAAAGCCCAGGTCACTGCCTAAAACTCAATGTACCTTTCAGAATTGAAATATAACAATAGAATAATGATACAAATGCAACTACTTGAACAAGGACTTGACTGGACCCCTACTTGCCATGAAAAACATTTCGTCAAACATGTCACAATTATTTAATCTACAGGTTTAAACAACAAATCTGATCATAGGGGTGTCATACTCATCTGAGAATTGCTAAGAAGCATTGATGCCTCAACACATTAGCTACATTTCATTCATTAGGCCATAGATACATTGTTCATAACTAGCATAATAGCAACATAAATACCAAGGAAACAACAACCATATAATCCACATATAAAATAGTATAATACTCATGAATTAACAAGGAAAAATAACCTCATATTAATCATGCAAAGGAAAACTATGTTCAGGACTTCCACGAACCACCCGACTGTAGACATGGCTGAGCCAAATCTCTCTTCAACCAGTCACTCGCGTGCCATATTCCAAGCATGAATGTGGGATCTCATAAAACAAATCAATCAAAACCATCTAGGGCTTTTAGAGGCCAAACCACCTCAACCCATCAATAGTGATTCTACCTCACGGTCAAACATTACAAAACCATAACCATATTGGTCTCTACCCAAGCCTTCCAGGGCTCCAAAGAATTTGTTCCAACCAAGGCTTCCAGGACTAGTACCTCAACCAACAGCTCCTGTCGGGCTTCCATAGCATTTGTCCAACCAAGGATTCTGGGACTAGTAACTCAACTAGAGTGTTTGCCCAACCAGAGCTTCCAGGAACTAGTAACTCAACCCAAGCTAAATGAAACATGAGAACCAACTAGAAAAATAAAGAAATGAACCCATAACGCCACAAAAATCCAAGAAATGGAAAGGGTAGACAAATCCACTATCAATCCAGGAAATCCTCCACACAAATGACAAATCATGACCAATAAAACACATGCATATGCCATGCATGCCAAAACTAGTGAGGAAAACATATATTCAACTCGACACCTACAAGCAAAACCTATTGTAGCTACTGATCCCGATGTCCTCTTGCGCTTTCCTACTCTTCATTTGTCTTATTTCTCTAAAACTCCAAGTATGAAACATTCTCCAAGAGTGCTCCAAGAAAAATCTAAGTGTCCAAGATTATAAGAGAGAGAGAGAGAATAGAGAGAGAGATCTAAAACTGAATTGAAAAAAAAATCTGAACCAATCCTCAAAAGCCTTTTTGTTAATGAGGCCTCTATTTTCTTCATTTTCCATTATTTTCCTTCATTTTCCTCCTCAAATGAAACCTGTGACCTTTAACCTCCCTTTTCTCCCAATTTCCATTATTTTCATAAATAAATGTACCAAAATTCCATTTTGCCTTTCCAAAGGCTTTGCCATTGCCTTTGTCAATTTCCTTAACCATTAATAAATCACTAGTGACCCCCATCAATATGTTTTTGCCCAACATTCAGGTTGGAATAAGTTTCCCATCAACAATGGTTATTATTTTGCCTTTATTAACTTTTATTAAATGAAATTTTCACCAGGGTTGTTACACAAGTTGATTGAGACATAGGAAAGACTTGCAAGAGCATAATAAAAGCAAGCAGAAGGCAATACAAACATCCTTCAAAGTCTTTTAGATTTGCAGAAGCAGGGAAAACAAAGGATCATTCATGGACAGGACGAAATGACTAATGGGACATATGGCAACAGGTCTCGATCATGATACAGGTTGGACAGGGATGAGACAGTCAGAGGTGGCATATATTTGGATAGACCTGATAGGAGGGGTAGTGTTTATGGATTTCATTCTAGCTCTGGTTGCAAGAGACATCATCACCATTGCTGCTAGCATATTTATAGGAGGAGTGAGAACGGATATTTTCCCACAGAGTACATGAAATCCAAGATAACTACCTTTAGTCTAAAAGGAAAATCAGACATCTGGTGGGAAGGTGCTAAGCGTGTCAGAGCCATCATAGATGAGGATATGATTTTCGATGAGTTTGATGTTAGAAGATGTCGAACCATTGTGGTTTTCAACTTGTGATGGAGATCATCGCAGGAAGTACTTCCCTTTGTATTAGAGTGCGTAGTGGATTCATGGTAGGCCTCATATATACAGTCCGCAGGAGGTGTAGAAAGTTGGGGATGTAGGTCAGATCACTCCCCGAATCTATGCAGCAGTGGATAACAGGAAGGCAGGTCACTAGGTATCCATCATTGAGGTGAAAATGGAACTAGGGGGAGAGTTCCAGGCATAGCCTCAATGCATCTCGTAGTAGAAGGAGTTGATGCTCTGGGATCGAGTAATAGAGCAAGTCAAAGTGCGTGGAAGAATTTTGGGGCCGAGGAAGATACATGGTAGATGGTTGATCAAATGAATGCATGATAGATGGATTTGTCAAGGGAATTGGAATCCATTGAGAGATGATATGTGCAGGTGTTCAGTTGCAGGGAAGTGTGTTGGGTACAAAAGGACTAGGTAACTAGTATATTATATTTATTTATGCACTAACAGTTATGTGTTCATGGCAGAATGATGCAGGGAATTGCATGGCAGAAGAGACTGCCATGAAATATTGAAGAAGGGTCAGGTTCATATTTCCTTTGGAAGCACTGGGAATCATGGGGGTTGAGTCATGGTGTTTGTTGAAAGTTGCGTGCTTTTGGTGTTTTGTGATTTGTTTGTGCTTGATTTGAAGTTTTGATTGTGTCTAGTGCATGGCCATACCACTTTATTTGTGGTGTCATATTGTTATTGGTTTTCATGGTCTTCTTTTTATTTGCTTCTTGTTCTTTCTTTTTATGTTTTGATAGACTTGGGAATTGGTTGGGGGAAGAGGAAATTTAATGGAGCTCGGGGAGAGCTAAATGAAACATAACATGTAATGTTATACTCTAATGAAGCCTAGTGCATGAATAAATGGTAGATGAAGAAAAGAATATGACAACTAGTTGGGTTGGTTAGGTCCATGGGGATAAATGGACAGTGTTAGGAAAGTCATGAGAAAGGTAACAAGAAAGGTAAAGTAAGTGGATTTGAGGTAACATATGCCTTGTCTATGTAGGGAATGGTTGTTCTCATTGTTGTGCATGTTGTGCACGGATAAAGGGAGTTTTCTTAACCTTAATTTTATGAAAACTAGTAATTGTGTTGTGATCATGATTATGCTAATGTTTATCTATGTATGAATTCCATTATCTCACAGGGTCGTCAGGGATCATTCTTGTGGAAGAATTATTGTTTATGCAAGTGAATGGAATGAAAAGGTTTATGGTTTATGAGGAATCAAGTGGGCATAGTATCCCTAGAAGAAATATGAGGTTAGTATCATGTGCATATGATTTGATATTATGTGCTTATAATTGTTCTTATGTTTATGCCATGGAAAAGCAATGTTGGAGGATACATCAGTAGAATGAAAGCAGTGTGATATGCGTCAAGTTGGGAAAAGCATGGATCGTGGAAAGAACCACAGATCCTAGATTTAGATTGTGGATGCACGTAGTAAGGTGTGGGAAAGAGACTAGAGGCAAGGTTGCCTCGTACAAACAGTGTGGTCTCTGGATGTGCAGTACTGTTGCCGTGTACATGTGGTATTGTGTACATGTCGTACATGTTGTGTTGTGTACATGTGGTACTATGTCATGTGTATTGTATTGTGACATGTGTATTCGTTGTATTGTAATGTATGTACATATATGTGTTGTGATTGTACACAGGGTGTACGTGTATGTGTGGTGTTGTACATTGGGTGTAGGTGTATGTGTGGTGTTGCACATCAGGTGTAGGTGTATGTGTTATGTTTTACACTATGTTTATGTGTACGTGTTGCACAAGGTATTGTTCCTTAGGTTCCCTATGGCTATGGGTTAGAACAAATTATCTGGAGCCCTAGAACAAATTGGGTTCCCTCGAGGCTGTGGGTTGAGTTACTAGCCCATGGAGCTTGCGGGTTCGGACAAACGCTCTAGAGCCCTGAAACAACTTGGGTTCCTTAGAGGTTGTGGGTTGAGTTACTAATTCCTGGAGCCCTGGATAGCTTGGGAAAGAGACTAATCTTGAGTTGTTGATATTGACGGTAGAGACAGTTTAGTCTCTGGATGCCCTTATTGCTAATATTGAGGGTAGAGGTGGTTTAGTCTCTGGATTCCCTTATTGCTGATATTTAGGGCAGAGATGGTTCATTCTCTAGAATCCCTTCTTGCTGATATTGATGGAGGAGGCAATGTAGTCTGTAGATTCCCTTGTTGATGATATTAAGTAAGAAGGTGGTATAGTCTATGAATTCCCTTGTTGCTTTAGATGAGAAGAGAAGAGAAGGCATTGGGTGCTTTTTGGGTCTGGCAATTGATCCATTTTTTTATATAATATCAAAGATAGGAGAAGGCATTGGGTGCTTGTCGGGTTTGGCAATTGATCCATTTTTTATATAAGATCAAAGATAAGAGAAGGCATTGGGTGCTTGTCGAGTTTGGCAACCAATCCAGTGTGTGCACATGGTCAAGAGAAGAGAAGGAAATAGTAGCAATAAAAGGAATTGGAACATGCAACAGTGTGTTGGTAAAGAATTCATGAGAAAGGCCATTGTGGGACATTGGTACCCAACAATGTCAATTGATTTCCATGAGCATGCTATGCCCGATATGATGGTTTTGAGGCAGGGATATTCCTTGGTCTTTGGAACTTTCGATGCAAGGAAACCTCGCTAAGGGATGGATCACCTGAGGGACAATGTGACAGAGAAGGGGATGTTGGGGAACTTGGAAGGTGATTTAATGCACAAAAGGAGGTGACTAGACTTCCCGAAGGACTGTGTAGAAGAGAGGGGAAGGTCGGGGAATGAATTTTTTTTGTCAACATCATTTCCAAATGGAATCAAAAGCATGCTAGGAGTGTGCCCGGGAACAATGAGTTGGTAACTGTTCACTGAGAGAACAAGAAGTGCAAGTATTGTAGTGTTGGACATTGTAGACAAAATTTGATCTTAGTAGTGGATTCTGGATTTCCTCGGAAGGAGGTGAATACGGGTACTATATTTGAGAAAATGTTCATATGTATATATGTGTCTATTATGGTAAATATGGTATCAAGCTATGTTTATAAATATCCATAAACAATATGGTTATTTTCTAGTTAAAGGAAAGGTGTATAAGCATATGTTATACAGTATCGAGTTGTATTTATAAAGCTACAATAAGCATTATGTTTATTTGTTTTCAACATGATGTCATTGTAAATACTGCATCGAGCTATGTTATAAACCTACATAGGCAATATGTTTTGTTTTTAGCAATTTGTTGGTCATAAGCGTCATAGAAAACTGGGGAGGGTGTTCCCCCAAGGGGGAGGGGTTTGTAACAACACCTAGTTGATTTTCCATGTAAATAAAATAAGATCAAGATCATGGGACACATATTCCAAGTTGAATGGTGAGAAAAACATTGTAGTGGGAATCACTTTTGGTTCAATAATGACTATGGAAATTGGCAAAGGAAAAGAAGTAATAATTGGCATCTAATTATGTAAATAAATAAAAATATGAGAAAAGGAAGATGAAGAGACATAGATTTTCATGCAAGGGGAATTAGAGGAAAAATGAAGGAAACTGAAGAAAAAGGAGACATCAATGATAAAAAGGCACCTGATAATTAGTTGATTTATTTTTCTCATCTTTGATCAGGATCAACAAAGGAGAAGGAGAAAGCACTTGGATAAGCCAACAAGGAAAGAAAGGGTGCATAATAAGAAGATTGGAGAGCTGCAAGTAACGACAAAAAATAGTTGTGTATTGCAAGTAACAGTATGCATGTGAGATTTAGCATTTTGGTTGTTGGATACATGGTATATGCATGTGGTTCCTTGGTTATGTGTTGTCATTGGCACGGAGATTTTACTATATTGATAGTGGTTTCAACCTTTCCTTGCCATTTCTTGGATAACCATGGTGTAGCGGGTTCTCCATTTTGGATTTTCTGATTGGTTCTTTGTTTCCCTATGGTTGTGGCTTGGAAAAAATGCTATGGAGCACTGTAACAACTTGGGTTGAGTTACTAGTTCTTGGAAGTTGTAGGTTGGGACAAACACTCTAGAGCTTTGTGGGTTTAGTTACTAGTCCATCATACCGTGGGATGGAACAAACACTCTAGAGCCATGATTAGCTGTGGGTTGAATTACTAGTTCCTAGAGCCTTGGATAACTTGGGTAGAGACTCATTTGGTTGATTTTAGCGATTTCTAGGCCATATAGATGGGATCATTGTGATTGAGGATTGAGGTGATTTGGCCTCTAGAAGCCGTAGTTGGTTTTATATTGGTTTAACCCTTATGATCCCACATTCATGCTTGGAATATAGTGTGGGGGTGATTGGATGAAAGAAATATTTGGTTCAACCAAATCTATAGTCGGGTGGTACGTGGAAGTCCCTGACTGATCCATGGGGCTCTAGACATGCTCAGATTCAGAAGTGGCTTCAAAATAGCTCAAAAATCAAAGTTGTCATATTAAAGTGAAACTAGGACCAGATCGTAGTGCCAAAGGAATGACCAAGTTGAGTCTTCAAACCCAAAGGAATACTACCCCCAAAGGAATGGCCAAGTTGAGTCTTCAAACCCAAAGGAATACTACCCCCAAAGGTATGGCCAAGTTGAGTCTTCAAACCCAAATCTCATGAAAATGATCAATAATATTTTAGCAAAGAACAAGAAGGCATGGGAATCATAGCACATGTATGCACTATGCGCAGACATGATCAACATAAAGAAAGCCACAACAAAATCTCCTTTTCAACTAGTATATGGCATGGAGGCAGTGTTACCTATTCAACTTGAGCTAGTTGTGATCACAGGGGCTTCACTCAATGAACCTCTAACATATCACGTGCGTTTGTGGCATATTAAACAATACCCTTAATTTGACTATGTATTGGAAAATATCTCTAAAAATCACATTATTTAACCCCCTACCAATACAAACCCAATATACCTTCCCAATTTAAAAAACCCCTACCTTCACTAGATATTATAGGTATCCATTTTTTCATTAACATTTTTTATACCCCTTTATAATTTTTCATTAACTTTGAGCTCTATTTTTTATACCTGCCAATATAAAAACCATTTATCCCCTATATATCCCCCAATATATTATGTCATTTTTTCCCTAATATAAATCCCCAATATGAATGCACGTGTTATAGTATTGCCGTGAAGCACCCGTGGTTGTGATAAAGCTTCTACAATGACTTTTTCACATCTTCGTCCTTTACTACAAAATAAATAATTCTTTTGTGGATATCACTTCAAGAATTAGAGATGCTATAACTCTCAGTTTGACCAAAAGTTAATGGATGGTCTAGAGTGGTAACAATAGTGAGCTTGATGTTGCAGCAAGCTTATTTCAAATGCAGATTTTAACTAACTTGTAATCCATTTTCATTTTTGTTTATAATTGGAGAATTATTTCTGGAATTTTCTCTTGGTGGAGTAAGTAACCTTATGTAGCATTTTACACAAGTTCTTGTTCACCAAGATAGCAAAAGCTAATCATGTCTATCGTACCTTAGGCAATTGTGAGGATTTCGGTTCTCTACAGATATACATGTTAAAAAAAGGAACAGAGAACTTTTCATCCTACAGTGACAACTAGAAAGGCTTCTAATCGCTTATAAATTCTTCCGTGCAAAACAAGAAAGAGTCCAGTTATTTCTTAGGATTATCGCCAATGTCACCTCATTGTGAATGTCTCTCATTTGGATTTGGTTGATGCTTCTCCACGGGGTTTCCCTAACTAAATTGATAAGTATATTGTTTTCAGAAACAAAATCAAATAAAAATTAGAAAGTACGATAAGTCGGCACCCAAGCACACAAACCCAAAAAATGTCTCTAGATACCAAAAGTATGAAATATGAAAAAAAACGGTATAAAATATGAAATTTAAATGGTATATGAAGAGCCAACTCTAATCTATGAGAATAAACTATAATGTAGTCATATTTTTACATAAAATAATGCAAATAAATCAGTTGACCTTGATGAATTTGATAATAAAACACTATGAATGCAAAATATTAACCTAATATGGATCCTAAATACACAAATAGGGAAAATTCTATAGAATACAAATGAAAATGCAACTAAATGATCATTTGACTCTAAATGCGTGCAAATCACTAAAAAACTGTGGTACCCATCACTGCCTATCTTATTTTTCATTTTCATGGGTTTCATTCACTCACCACGCGCAACAGAGAATACTCATAGTTGGTAGTTACAGGTTGTGGGGATAGATTTTGAGTCCATGCACCTTGATCATTTTTTCTTGAGCACCATTCATCATCCAGGGAAAGAACAAATGTCTAGAGGGGTGTTGTTGGTTTGATGGAAGCTCATCTAAATGCACATTTCACCATGAAGTTTCATTTAGGCACATTGGACGTGTATTTTGAGTGATGACTATGTGGCCTATAAAACCATTTGTTGCACCAATCTTGAATGCCCATCACAAGTCGTTTGTGGCCATTACATGGAGCCTCCAGAAGTACTCACTGTTATGAAAAAGTCAGACAAGATCTGGCGCATTTCTATTTCTAAAGTAACGCAAAGATTTGACCTCTATCGGTCGTTTTTCCTCAGTTGAACATAAAGAGGGTGTGGCCATCGCCAACGTCACAGGCTCCTGGTAAGGGTTGAATTTAAAACTGAAAGAATTTTATTATAATAAATAGAGAGTGTTCGTTTTCGACCTCTTCAAATATATCTATCATATATAATATTCACAAAATTAGCCTTTAATAAAATAGTTAATCCATAGCTTAAAGCATCAGACCAGAGCTATCAGTGGATGGCTGGAATTCGAATAACTGAAAATCGGGATTAATAAGAAGCGATAGCAAACTTTTAACGAACCTAAATTGAGATGTTAGGCTTAAAATTTTCTGGACAGATATCATATTTAAATTTTTTTCTTCCGAGCAGATCCATGAAAACGAATTTCGGATAATCTGAAAGGTGTTAAAACTTGAAACTTTATCCGCCATGTCAGATACCAAATTTGTAAGAATGCCAAAACCATGTTGCACAAATTGCACAAAATATATGAAAGAAATTTTTAATCGTACAATAATTGTTTGTATCTATAGCTATTTCTGGTCCGCACCAGATGGAAGCACCGGCTATACAGAAATAAGGAAAGCTTGCATTCGTTCAAACTACAAAACCGCCGGCAGTTTACAGTCCTCAAGCAGCAGAAAAACTTTCCCCATCAAATAACATGACCTGGCTGACAGAATCTATGTTGAGATGATCCTCAAGGTGGGTCGCATCCCAGGCATGCTCGTAGAATTCGAACAGTTGATAGTTTTCGAATTCGTCCACGAAGTGCCAGTTTTCACAAAGCGATTTAAGATTTGGATTCCCCGTCAAACCCTCCTCCTGTGTTTCCTCCGAAGATCGGCAGAATTCTTCTGTTATGTCCCAAACGGGGCTCGTAGGAATGCCGAGATCGTCGTCTGAAGCCTCAAGGAGATAACATAAATCAACGTCCGAGTCCGTATCTCGGGTTAGGCCTTCATGGATGCCAGAAATATCAGTGGCTGCAGAATCATACCCGGAGTTAGGGGAAGGATAAGAAGTGGAACATGTCGTGCCAATCTCTTCCTCCAAGCTTCTCATGACTCTGTTTACAACCTCCTCACTGGGAGAGAATTCATCTTCTTCGTCGTCTTCTGCTAAAGTTTGATCTAATTGCAGTAGATGAAGAAACTCGTCTGTTTCTTCGCCGTGAAAGCGTTTCTGCTTCTGGACGTCTGTGGACTCCGGCGGAGCCTCGATCTCACGGTCGCGTTTCCTGAGCAGGGCCTCAGTCATGATCGAGAAACGGCCCGGATATTCGAACACGGAACACAACGATGTTGCAAGGAGGAGAGGATGATGATAGTGTGTCTGCAGCGAAGAGCTGGTCTTTCCTGATACGTTAGTGGCGGAGAGCAGGATTGGCTATATATATAGCGTTTCGACTTTTTATGGTACATGAAAGGGAAGGGATATTTATATTTATGTTTATACTTATGTTTCGCTCTTAATTCAAATTCTGTGAATAGTATAGGAGTTTGGAGACGGCTGGCATGACTCCTTCCGTCGACCATATCCACCTTGTTAAAATGTTTCTAGAATGTCTGCGAATGTTGGAATGAATTTGAGAAGCCAGATTCTAGTGAACAACTGAAATAGGAGATTTTGCCCAGATTCTTTCAACTGGTGACAACCTCCAGGGGTTTATGTGGTTGTGGCCGGCTTGTTGTGCATCACCCAATAATCTCGGTCGCTTGATTGATCCAACGGTGTAACTTCTAGAAGTACTGGGTATTCGGGAATGGTGGTCCGCTCGATGGCTTCACCGTACAAAGTTTGAATTGGTTGCACTAAAGTGATAACATGTGACCCCACGAAAACGAAGTATAATTTAGTCCATCGTGATTCGTCTGTAACGTATCTTTTTGTTACTTCGAAGTTGGGGCTGATTGCCAGGCAACGTCACTGTTATTATTGACAAACTCCACGTAGACCTTTCAACCTTTTATTTGTGTGGCTTCCTGACAAGTCCATTTATATGTTTCTATTTAGAAATATAAAGTCAATGAGACGAACCATAGTTGTCGTCCTTAATTTTCAAGTTCCATTACGAAAATGTGCAGTCTATATTTCTTCACTACTTTATTCCACCGATTTGCTTATCCATGCCTGTTTTTCAAATGCGAAAACCAACGTTCTCCATTGTGTGCCAAATCGTCTATATTCTAACATTTATCTTGAAATAAAATAAACTCAATGCTTATTCACATCGAACGACAAAGTCTGATTAGCTCGCTGTACAAAAAAGAAAAATAATTCTGCCACACCTCCATCCTTTACGAGGCAATATCTTGCGTACCAAATCCTCTCGACTCAGACCATTTACTTTGAATAAAAATGCAAAGTATGAACATGTCGGAAAGACAAAGATGGCCTCCGTAAAGGCGGAATAACATATCACAATAATAGGACTCTTTTATATACTGTTTTATTCTGCTTTTTATTATTTTTATGTAGACGTTTTTATTAAAATTAAAATCCAGACAAATTCAGATATAGGTGGTGAAATTTCAAGTTTGTGTGTCTATGTATTGAGATTGGAGTTTATCCTAAGTATTTTCTATCTCGAGTAATGAATTAAATCTTCAAAATTAGGAACAAAAGTCTGGCATCATTATTTAAGTTTGGAGCTGTAGAGTGTGGGTGATTTTATTGCAACGTCCAAAGTTGAGATTGATATTGATGATTTAAAGCTGAGTAATGGTTTTTCCAAAATTATAAATAAAATTAATTTACATCCTTTCCTAAAAAGAGTTATATGGATACACGTAATGTAATATTCTTTTTTAATTTATTAACTTTTGTAATGGAATATTAAACATGCAACCTAAAACAATCTCTTTTAATCAAATTCTTTGGTCTACAATGAAATCAATTGAGGGACATAAGCTGGGTTTACATTCAGCAATGTTTTCCTTAAACGAATGACCAAGTAGGATTACCGCTAGGAGTGAAGGGTTTTAACTAGGATTGTGTAGAAGTGAAGAGTGAATATTTGATTTAAGGTTATAGAAGGGCACAATGGGGAATAGAGGAGCAAAGAGGGTGTACAAAGGAGGAAGTTATTATTGGTTTATTATTCATCTACTTGGGAAGGGGCAAGAGGGAAAGTGGAGGGTTCAGTGATCTTTTTAAAGTCTTGTTAGTTGAGAGATATAATAGATTGGAGAGGAATATCCAAAATAACATTTACCTAAATAGAGAGAGGACGCTTTCCATTTGTAAAGGATGATAGGGTGAAAGGATTAGTACCGCTATACAATGCCATGACAACGAGGTGTCGTTTAGGGCATTAATCTTCATGGAGAGGGCCATTTAGAGAGGGTCTACATTGGATGTGAGCATAAATGGAGATATGTTGCAAGGAAGGGGTCCAATGAGCCAAGATTACAATACCAAAAGTGACTAAGGCTAGTGGTGAGTGGAAATTTATTGTTTTCAATGTTATAAAACTAAGTAAAATACCATGGAAAATAAACATAGGTACATGTATATCTTAACTTCGTAAGTGTAAAGAAGGTAAAAAAGAAATGACATCTTCATGCTCAAACTTTTTATGGTTGAAAAAAAAACTCATTAATCTTAATGATTTTTTTGTTTAGAACAAGAATAGTTTCAGTATAAACAAGTGTTGGGCCTCATTTAAGCAATATTCATTATGTTTTTGAAAATTGAAAAATTGACAACTAATTTTTAGTTATCCAAATAAAGATGTATAAAATCTTTAGAGTATTTCAATTTGCACTTAATAATTATTTCATGGTCATTATTTTCCTTAGAAAAAAATCATATGTTTTCATTGCATAAAAAAATACGAAGGCACATATTATATGTGGAAATAAGTACTTTAAAGAAATTATGTGTTTTGAAAATAAGATATATCACTTTACTAAAGAAATTGGAAAAACTAATCGAGGTACAACTGCCTATTATAAAAGGATTATTCACTCTCATTTTCTGCTTTTTCTATTTAACATTTTCTTAACTATAATTCATATTTCCATATTTGTTACCCATTAAGAAGGTGTCAAAGAAGCTATAGTTAAATCAAAATCCTAGTTTTGAGATTAAAAACAATTATTAAATCCTTGTCAAAACATGAGTTGTTATATTCATGTGTTGTCTTCATGGCCCCCTAATGAGGTCTTATTTGTGGTTACATCACTCATAGAATTCCCTTCTTGTCCCTCAATTTGAAGGGAAAAATTATTTATCAATTGGATCTTTTAGGAAAGCATTTATATGCTACTATGGAGATGTTTCTTACATATTTATTCTATGATGATCAACTACGTAATTTGAATACTAATGTTCATGTGATTTTGAAACTTATGATTTTGATTTTGGTTTGTTTTCCTTGAATGTAAGCCCAAAAGTGATGGTAGGTTTCCTAAAGATGACTTGTTTATTGACTCTTTTTGCATTGAAAAGTAGTATTCTCATAATCTAAAATGCAAGTGTAGTTCATTTCTTCCCTCTCTAGGTTCATCTCGTCCAATAAATCCTTATTATTGATCTAAACAAAAGTTCTAGTATATGCCAAGAGATCTACTTCAACCCAATCTATATCTGCTTTTATAAATCTACCTAAGACATTCCCAATGATTTTTTAATACTGCTAAATGCCATAAATACATTGGAAAAATTGGGAGACAATCCCAAATTGGCATTGTGGCGACATTGATGGAGATATATTTGAATTCTAAGAACCATTAAATGACAAGTTGATGTACACTACATGATCACCAAAATCGCTTCTCAATTTTTTTTTTAATTAATTAAAAGTGATCAAAAGTGAGGAGAGTCTTTAACATAAACATATGTAACATTATTTTTTCAAAATGGACTAAATTTATTAATATATAGCTAATATATAAGAGGATATGATTCTTTAAGTCAATGTATAACCTCATTAATTCAAATTGTGGGAGTAGATAAGATATATCCTATTATGATACTTTTAGCACTAACATTCCATATTGTTTATCCACTAAATAAACCATCTTTATATATAGGATATTTGAAGAGAGAGAAAAATTCAATTAGTTGTGTAGCATTACAAAGTAGCCATTATTGAACCATTGGAAGTCCATCTTTTATCTTCGTCTTTTTACTTTATTGGTTTAGTAGAGTCTAATGATTTAACGTATAATATGATGGGCCATGGCCTTCCCCTTAATAGGCCTCTAGAAATCTTGGTGTCTCCACATGGCCAATAACATACCAATAACATGGTTATATAAAGAACAATTAAATTCCATTTATATAATAAGAGCGACTTATGTTAAGAAACTCAACAATTTTTAATACTCCATTTACTTATTTAGGAACAATCGAATATATTTTAATCAAGGATAGGGATGGGCATGAAAACCATGTTTTCCAAATGATGATGTTATCTATGTGTTCTCTCTATATCTATATTTATTAGAATGATGTACTTTGTAGTGAGTCACTATATCCTTACCGTCTAACTCAGTGTCATGACTTCTCTAATTGCAAGGATAATGTGGGCCCCTATAGAAGACGTATTTTCTAGTTCATTACCTTATACATAGTGAAGTTCTTCGTGAAATTTCATGACCATTCTATATCCAAACATATCATTTAGATGGAATGGATATTTTATTTTTCTAGTGCATCTTTATTATGTATATGGGAGGTTGGGGATGTGTAAGTGAATTTAACAACCCTGGTGAAAATTCCATGTAATAAAAGTTAATAAAGGAAAAATAATAACCATGGTTGATGAGACACTTATTCGAAGTTGAATGATGGGAAAAAACATTGTGATGGGTGTTGTAATATATTTGGTTTTGATAAGTTAGTTTTTGTTTATAAAAGAGGGTATTAAGAATAGAATAAAAAACACAAATGCAAATAAAAAATGATGAAAGGAAACCCCCTAAAAAGAAAAACAATTGTATAAGTGAGTAAATTTAAATGCCACTAGAAAAAATAACATTTGCATTAGAAATAAACTAGGGTTTTGTGTGCATCTTGCTTAAAATGCCACAACCTAATATTCTGGTTTGAATCATATAGTTTAACGATGATCAAATTATTTAAATTTTTGTCTCTAGGTTAGTGAATAAGTTCACCAAATTATTTAATCTTGGTGGAACATGAATTATATAGGATAGAATAGGAAGAAAAAATGACCAGATACACTCGAAACTTGGCCAAATGAAAAATATGTACTAGAGTAGTATTAAATAGAATCAGGGAAAACAAAATGGCCACTAGATCAAATGTGCTAATTCATAGAATAATTATACTTAATTAGGTCCAGTTAATTGCCTTTTAAAGGATGATTAATAAAGCTATGCAATGTTTTAGTTGAAGTCATAAAACAACAAAATTTATTTTGTCGCTTAGTGCTATCATGTGGATTGTTTTCACGTAGATCCTCCTCCCCACCCATATCAACGACGAGGAAATCATTTCGCACCCCTTTCCACTATTTAACATTAATGGAAAGGGGGCGTTCGAAAAGTGGTATTATTTTCAGTGGGCCTCTTGCAACATGCTTTCCCCTCTTAACTTCACACAGCCCAGCCCTCGCTCAATACCACTTACCACTACCCACCCCCTTCGAAATCCGCTCTTCCCATCACATCAATACATCATCCACTAGCGTTCATCACCACATCCCGCGCATCCTTCTGCTAATTAGCCTCTCCCACTTGTACATACCCATTACATCAATACTCATTCCTACTACTTGCTACTAGCCTCTCGTTGTCCATCAATGCACACTAGTCTCGTTGGTAAGGGTTTAATCTTAATAGTAAATCACTTCACAATTATAAATAAAGCCTACATCCCTTTCACGTGATTCCCCTAATCTCTTCACAATTGTTTGAATTATAGGCTTTCAAGGGTAGCTCCGATTAATTTATGTTATAGACTACATTTTCTTTTTCAAGCAGATACTAGACACCACTATTCACGCACACTGCCCTTTGTTCAGGTATCCATACTGTCAGCATTTTGTTACTATTTCTCTCCATTTATTTGGAATATGGGACCCAAAAGAAAGGACCAGCCCTCCGCTAGTAAGACCCCTTCTCAGGAATATCCAAAAACTTATGGTACCCTAGACCTTGACCATATCCCTTTAGGAGATCAATTTTTAAGATCACTAACACAGAGTGTGAATTTGATATGTTCAAATTACAACATTTGTTAAAACAAACTTACCGGGATTTAGAGGATGAAATCAATCTATGGGAATCCATGTTTCCCATATTCATGTTCCCTCAAAAGCACTCATTCCCTTATTTACTTATGTGGTTTTAGTATAGGTATAATCCCCTTCAAATAACTATTGTAGCTCACAATTACAGACATTCTAATCTCGATCACACCTGAAACTATAAACAAAATGTTTTTCATTCCTAGGAATGACTCCCTTAGCCACTTCTATGTTGTTGTCCTCATGGATTTACAACATAAACTTACATTTCCCGAAAGAGCTCAAATTTTTGACATATTTCTTCCAGAATATGTTAAAATTCCCAAAAATAATCCTCCATACCCAACCTCAATGTTTCCAGAAAGAGCTAAACAAATCATCTCCCTAGTTTCTTTCCTATTTGGTTACTAGACAGACTAATGGGTAGATGAAACTATTATAGGTTATCTATCCATTTTCTCCAAAGAGCACAAGCCAATATTCACGTATAATTACAGTCTATTTCTAGCTGAAAATATGCATGAATAGTTAATGAAGATCACTACTGAGGCTGTATTCAAATACTCTTCTATACTAGTCCATATTTTCCCTTTTCAACAAGGAGACATGCTACCAATAACTCTACACAAGCAGGATTATCAACAAATCAATCAATCAGTTATACACTGGACCTCATTGGTCAAAAGAAACTCAACTAAGTTTAAATTTTCAGATTTTATTGACTGTTTTATTCATCTAGTTGCACATCTTCTTAATAGTTGGAGTGAACCACGAATCAGTTCGGAGATAAAAAGGATCTTGCACCTGACTGACCAAGCTAAGACTAAAGACTAGTATCTTTACTAGAATTACATAGAGATTAGGGTATATGGCTTTGAGTTAGCTCCATACAAGTTACCTAAATATGTTCCAATGAGAATTTTCTCTCTAGAATATATAAGGAAAATTATTAACATGGACGAGCTTCGTTTTGTTCCAGGTAAGAGGAAGTCTCAATTTAAGATCAATTCCTAAGTGGGCCCTTTTATTTATAATACCATAACAGCATGAATTGAAGCATATTCAATTCTCAAGCAGATGGGATTTCAACCAATTTTTACCTGGTCTTATGACCCATTCAACATAATATCTAATTTAACGGTGGAACCTAAAACCAGACCTTATAATCACACTCCAAGGCGATAAATTGAGAAATACAGGAATCAAGAACAATGGGAGGACAACACACTTCAGGAAGCAGAAGAGAAAATTCTACCTGCTTCTACCCTCAAGACTCCGACTTCTCAAAGCAAGCGGGAAAAAGGGCCGAGAGAAGAATAATCATCTTGAACAAAGGGTGCAAAGGAGTTTTTCATTTATCAGAAGAAACAAGAGACTGACTCTAAAGTTACCACTCTTCAGGGTCAGAAAGATCCCATAATTATCAATCTGGATGATTCACAGGTTTCTACAATATCATAGGAAACTATCCTTAACACTCCATCTTCCGTTAAACCTATCCGTTTGATGATCTGATATCCCTATTTAATATGCAGCCATGATCTGATTCTTCAACTTGTCCTGAAGATGAACCACACTCGTTGGTTCGAAATGCATCGGCAAATGAAATATCATGTGATTTACACCGAAAAACTTTTTCTCATAAACTCCATCTTCCTCTTCAGTTTCACAAAATCTATTAGAAATTACATAGTCAGTAGGACTAAGTGAACAAGAGGAACCAAACATTTTCACTATTTTTCTTGAAATTAATCAAAATAATAAATCTATAAAGGCCAATGTCTATGCTCAATTATGGAAGAAGACATCTACTTCACACACATATATTGTTGACAAAATTTGACAGCGAAAAGGGAAGGATGGAAATGGAATTCTAACAGGAAAAAGTTCCTTTTTGAAAGACTTCTTCAAACTATAAGAAAACCATATTTTCTTTTGATGCAAAACAAATACATCCTTTCCGCCAAATGGACATGCATATACAGTTTGGGGAGATGCTTTTATATACCATGAATAAAACTGGTATGATCTTACTGATGTTAAATTTGTAGAGAACATCATCAAGAATACGAATGCATACATCATAGCTCTGAGGAAGCAGCTCAAATTACTTTCTATAGAGGGTCCTCAAACCAAGGAGATAGAAGAAAGAGAGCAACATAAAGAAGAAATATTCAAACTAATAATTGAGCAGAATATACAAATAAAGAAGATGGAAAAACAAATAGAAACTTTTCTCAAGGAAAAGGAGAAGTCTACACAAGTGGCCATAGCTCCAATCAGAGCTATACCAATCACACTGGTGGGGACAACAGAGTCTACATCAACAACACATGATATAAACAGAGTCATACAAGAGCTGCCTCTCTAGAGATAGGAAATGAAAAACTTCAGAAGAAATTAAAAAATCTGGAGACAGAAAATAAAGAATGATAGTCTTTATGTAGAAGAGATGCAGAAGACCCACATACTGGCCATGAACATTGAAGAGTTGGAAAACGAGTCACTAATTGCTCAGACCTTGGCTCAAGCCAAGGAAAACATTTGGGCAGATATAAGTCAAGTTATAACTGAAGTTTGGCCCTCTATAAAAATTATTTTTGAACAGGAAGAGCTTATTACTAGCTGCCAGATAACTATTGAAGAATTCAAAGAAGCCCTTAAAGAAAAACCAAATGAGGCCACATATATGATTAAGGTGTTGAATCCAAAAACGAGAGCTAAATTAGAAGAAATTCAGATTACAAACAGGACAAAAACTATTTTAGAGATTAAGAAAGTATTGCAGAAGAAAAATCTTATGAATCAGTTGGAGGCAAAGTGCTAGAATTTGAAAACTGTTGTCCTAAGATTTAACTTTAAGTTCAACTTGCTTAACCAAGGAGTATTTCCATGACTAGTAGCACCAAATGACAGATTGATCAGTTTGGAGGAATATTTCCAAAATCTTTATACAATTGCAATTGATAAAGCTAAATTTGCAAGTATCAAAGGTCATCTTAAAGGGAAGGATTTCTTAGAAGCTTTGAACTTTGATTTAATGATCAAGCATGAAATTAAACATATCTTTGTCAATAAGCCTACTTTTGAAAAGTATACCGAGGTGGATGAAGTCTACAAGAAATTAATTAATATTTCTATACTAAGTGAAGATCGATGGGATAACTTGTGTGAAATCATTGAGTAACTTTCATCGCCAACTCACAAACAGCGAGCCAACAAATTTTGGGGGCCAAATCATCAATAACTTCCTTGAAGATGGTGCCAGCAGCTCAACATTTTTTGGATTCCTATGTTTATGTACTATTTTTATATTTTTTTAAAGGATCTTTCTCGAAAATAAAATATTTTATATAAATAACTCTTCCCTCAAGTTATTATACGTTGAACCCTTGGATGAGCTTTTCAAAGAAGAATTATAGTCAAGCTGGAATTTGCTTCGAATTAATGAAAGAATTCTAGATTTGCCTCAAATAATTCATGTTTTCATTTCATTGTGTTATTCCTCATGTATTTAAGTTTTAATGGAGAAGCGTGGGTAAGATTAAATTGAATATCAGTCTACCTTAAATTCCTCGTGAAGTTATAATCAATCATTAGAGATTAGTTTATAAAACTATTTTAACTCCTCTATATCTATAAATTGTCACACTCGTCTTCATAGAATTAAATAAATTTTGTCAAGAAGGTAAACATTGTTTACCTACACTCAGTCTTAGAATTAGCTTAATACTCAGTTTGAATATTTAGTAAGTTATAACCTTTTCAACTCTTCTATTCATTCAATTAAAAATCAATTAACTGTTTAGAGACAAACAAACAATTCTTTCATTAACTTCATCACTGTTAAGGTTTAAACACCTGTCTTTAACTGTTCATAACATTGGTCATCCAAAAACCTTAAAACAACAAAATATTTTAGATGTTCTCGCATGATTAATTAAGCTAGAATTATCTCAGAGTACAACATCAGATTGCTGCCATTGTGGGGAAATGAAAATTGAAGTATTTTACCCTGGGACATTGATAAAGCTTTTCCTTTAACATGAATAAAGGAATAGTTGGTTAAAATATTTCACCACGCGACTTCACAAACCCAAACTGGCTCCTTCAAGACATACTAGGTCTCATTCTGACTCTGAAATTATTTATTTGTTATCTTATCCAAAGAGACTGGTAAGAGATACCTCTTTAAGAAGGATACTTGAGGCTTCTACCTCTTCTTTTGTACCCTTACAACTTGAAGATATTTCAGCTTTTGATACCTTTAGGTCTGTACCATCTCCATTAAATTTGGTTGACTTAACACCTAAGGTTTTAGAACTACTATCCAAAGAAGTTGATCTGCAGTTAGCTCTTTTAGTCCATTCATTGGAATCATATAAAATCCTTGAAATATTGTCAAATTTAACCAAGTCAGTAGAAGAATTGGGTGTACATTTACTTGAGTTAAAACCTACTGATTTTATCTCCCCTACTCAATATACATTTTCATCCACTTCTGCTCAACCAGAGGAAACTTTTTCTGTATATTCAAATCCTTTGTTTAAAAATAAATAAGTTGTTGAAAGTTCAAAACTTAGTTATCAAAAAACCTTTTAAAAACTTTTAGAGATCCTTTGCCCTTTTTTCCTCCCCCTCCTACTTTTACACCTCCATCTTCGCCTACAACTTCATTATCCTCTACCTCATCATCTACCACATCTTCTACTAATTCATATTCATCTTCAAATATGGCTTCTTTTCAACCTATCATTCAAGCTAGGTATGCTACTTGACATCTTCCTAATATACTCAGTAATTTTCATAATGGGTATTTAAAACACCTACTAAGGTTTAATGAAGAAACTGGTTTTTCTATTGAAAATAATTTAGCTTCCTTCTTGGATTTTGCTGATAACATGAACATAGAACATGAAGATGTATATATGAGATTGTTTGTTCAATCACTAGAAGGCAATGTTAGGATTTGGTTTAGACAACTAAGAGTTGATTCTATTCAATCTTGGAATGAAAGCAGTGGGGGGTTAAGGAGTATCATGTTTACTATCTCATAGAATTTGAAGAGCTGGAAAGAAACCATGGTGATCCAGTGGCAGATTCCATAAAAGGATCCAATAAAATTTATCATAAGATGCCACCTCACTGTAAACCACCAGTAGAAGTAGCCAAAGTAAGATTTTATAAAGCATTTGAAGAAGATTTTGCAGTTATGCTTAGGGAAAGGACATCTCATACCATTGAAGACATGCAAACAAATGTTATAGAAGTTGAAGCCAATAGGTTAGCATCAGCTAAACCTAAAGCTAAGGAAGAAAAAGATGAGAGGAAAATGAAAGCCAAGGAAGAAGGTTCTTCCTCAAAAACTAAAAATGAAGATAAAAAAATAGATGAAATCACTTCATTACTTAGAAAAAATTCAAATAGAATTTCAAAAATAGAAACTCAGCCTAGAACAATTCAACAAACTGTTGCTAGGCCTCAAACTCAATTCAGGAGAGCTCCCCAAACCCAAATCTTACAAAGATCAAATACTTATCAACAAATTCAACCTCCATTGATGATTGATGATAAGCAACCTGAAGACACTAGCCCTTTGATTAGTGAGGATATAAGTAATATTCATCATTCATCTGTACAAAATTCTATTGTCTTTATTCCTTTAAATTAATATTCTCAACAAGATCAAGAAGACTCGCAAGTTTCAAAGTATCAGGCCTTTTCTGAATTTTTTATTGCAAAAATGAAAAGGAGGTATGACTTAAGACCTAGGTCACGACCTAGTAGACCTCCCAAAAATACCATTGTAAATGAACCACAAGTCAAACCAACTAAATCTAAAACAACAACAATTCAACCATTGAACCAGTCAAATGAAACAACTTCAATTGATAAAAAGGTTTTAACCACTTTCGACGTTGAAAAGGAATTAGAAAGATTCAAAATACCCATTCCTTTATCAGCACTTTCAAAGAATCAAGGATATAAAAATCAAGTTTATAAATGGATCGAGTCATCCAATGTTGATGATGAAGTAGATGTAATATCTTTACAAGATGAAAAACCTTCAGTAGTCTTTGGTCCTAACTCATATATGATTGATGAAATATACCACCATTCTATGTGACTCTAAAGGTTCATGATTTCTTATTATATAACTGCATGTTAGATTATGAAGCCTCCCATAATCTGATGGCAAAGGTAATTATGGACTAGCTTCAATTAGAGGTTACCAGAACTTATCACGATCTATACACTTTTGACTCCAAAAAAGTACCTTGTCTTCGACATATAAAGGATCTAGTAGTCACTTTAGCTCAAACACCACACTAACTGATATCCCTCCTAAAATTGGCATGTTATTATCAAGATCTTGTTGTTCCAAATTAGGAGGAAGTCTTCAAATGGACACATATTATGCTACCATTCTTGTAGATGGGAGTGAGCATCTTAAATTATACAGAGAAGTAGGAGTCATGAATATTGTTTGTAAATTTGATCAGGTAGGGAATCATCCCATTTATGCAGTGGATCAAGAATTTGGATGTTTTGAATTATCATCAAATAATTCACAAAGCACTCAGCTTAGCATTGAAAACATTGTAGACAAGCCAAAGACCATTAAGACTGATATTTAGATATTATACTTTGATGGTTCTTTCTCAAAGGACGGAGTTGGAGCTAGTATTGTACTAATTTCACGAGACAAAGAGAATATTACTCAATACTATAAGCTTGAATTTGATGTGACAAATAATGTAGAAGAGTATTAAGCCTTCCTACTAAGATTGGAATTAGCCAAAAGCCTTAAAGTGCAGAATCTAAGTGTATTCAATGACTCGGAACTCATTGTCAAACAAGTAAGGAATATTTCTCAAACCAAACATCCTAGACTTAGATATTATAGGAATGAGGTCTAGGATTCAATGGATAATTTATTTCAAGCATTTAAAATCCCTGTTATTCCAAGAGATGAAAATATTCATGTAAATTCTTTGGTTGTTTCAACTAGTTCTTTTAAAATTCCTGATCAAATGCTTGTCCAATATCAAATTCAAGTTAAGTATAAACCATTAATTCCTGACAATATTAAACATTGACAAATATTTGATGATGATTAGTTAAAAATCTCTTTTTCAAGTAATTGATGAATTTTCATCTTTACAAATTGAAGAAGAACAATTGGACAATAATGAGGGGAATAAGGAAAGTCAAACTTCTCAATTTGACTCAAAAATTAGTGATCATAGTATTATTTAGTTATCTAACAATTTCATTCCAAAGGGCTTAGTCCCTCTTGAAAAGTTGTTTTACCAAAATTATGTCCCTAAAAATCCATTATCAAAGTCACGAGAAGAAGATATAGAAGAATGTAATGTTGGAACTTTACAAGAAATCATAAATATTAAAGTCTCTGCATCCTTGTCAATGGAAGTGAAAGATAAATATTTAGCTCTCCTTAAATCGTATAAATATGTTTTTGCTTGGTCTTATAGTGATTTGAAGACATATGATACATCTCTCATTGAACATAAAATCCCTTTAAAACCTGAAGCTAAACCTTTTAAGAAAAAGTTAAGGAAAATTAATATTGTCCTCCTCCCTACCATTGAAAAAGAACTTAAAAAGCTAATTGATGCCAACATCATAGTTCCATTAAGATATTCTGATTGGGTAGATAATTTAGTTCTAGTAAGAAAGAAAAATGGTGAAATTAGACTATGTGTGGATTTCAGGAACTTGAATAAATCATCTTTGAAATATAATTATCCATTACCCAAGATGGATCAATTGCTTCAAAAATTTTCAGGTGCTAATAGAATTTCTATGTTCGATGGTTTTTCTGGACACAATCAGGTCATGGTGATCCATGAAGATAGAGAAAATAGAACATTCACAATTCCTTGGGGTACATTTATGTATGCAAGGATGCCTTCTGGATTAACCAACACTGGAGCTACCTTTCAAAGAGCTATGGATTTACCATTTGTAGGTAAGACAAATAAATTTGTTGTCATTTATCTTGATGACTTGACTGATTTTTCTAATTCTGATCAAAAACATTTAAATCACTTGAGGAAATTTTTTGACAGGTGCAGGAAGTTTGGGATTTCTCTTAATCCCAAAAGGTCCTTGTTTGCACTCAAGAAGGAAAATTGCTTGGCCATATTATTTATAATTAAGGAGTAATCATTGATTCTAAAAGAGTTTGAGCTATAAAAGCACTTTCATTACCAAGGAATAAGAAGGAAATTCAGGTTTTTCTTCCAGGAAAATGATTTTTTTAAGAAGGTTTATACTTAATTATGATGAAATAGTTAAGGAAATCACTGATATGTTTGGGAAGAATCATGAAATTAAATGGAGCATTCCAGCAAGATGTGTTTTTGATCAGATTAAAAAGGCCATTTTAGAAGCCCCCACACTAGCTAGTCCAAACTACTTTGAACCATTTAGTATTTGCTCTTTTGCCTCCGAAACTACATTAGTTGTTGTTCTTTTGCAAAAGAATGAGGATGGAGATGACCAACATATTCCCTTTTTTAGTAAAGTCATGAGAGATGTTGAAGTTAAATATGATATCTTTGAAAAACAGGCCTATTCCTTAGTCGAAGCTCTATAATCTTTTAGATTTTATGTCCTTGATTCTTCCATTATTACCTATATTCCTAATAGTGTTGTTAAAATTGTGTTAACTCAACCCGGTACTGATGGAAGGAGAGGGAGAGGGATTACCAAGATATTGGAGTTTGATATTATTATCAAAACTACAAAGTTAGTAAAAGGTCAAGGCTTGGCTAAACACTTAGCTGAGTCAAATTTTAAAGTCTTAGTAATTAATTCTGTTTTTGATATTTCAATAGAGAATAATCCACAAGAACCTACTCAAATTCCAGCAGAGAAGAATCCATAAGAACATTCTCATATTTCATTAGAGAAGAATCCACCAGAACCTTCTTCTTCAATCCAACCAACTCTGATTCACATTGAGGAAAAAAATTTGTTATCTAAATAGTACACTGATATTGTTGATTTTCTTAGAGATTTTGAGTGTCAATCTGAATTTACAAAGAATCAATGTAAAACAATGATGTTGAAGGCCATAAAATATTGCATTATCAATGAAAACTTGCATTGTAAGGATCCACTGAACATCCTTCTACTTTCCTTGACAGAAAGTGAGACTAAAGGAATCATTGATCAATTTCATGCAGGTATTTGTGGAGGACGCTATGCTTTAAGGGATACAACATATAATATATTTTAAGAGTAGGATTTTATTAGCCCACATTGTTTGCACAAGTGGGAGAAAAGGTTGGAAGTTGTACCCAATGCCAAATGTTTGTTGGAAAGCAGAGATTAGCAACACTTCCACTAGTTCCAGTACTAGTTCAAGCACCTTTCCTTCAATGAGGATTTGATTTCATTGGGGAAATCCATCCACCATCATGTAGCCAGCATAGATGGATATTGACTACCACAGGTTACATTACTAAATGGGTAGAGGAAATTCCAGTTAGAAATGCAACTCACATTGTAGTTATTAAATTTATTGAAGTGAATATATTGTCTAGGTTTGGATGCCCCCAACAGATAGCTACAGAGAATGCAAGAGCATTCAACAGTGTCAAGATGATTGAATTTTGTCAGAAATACCAAATTTTGTTGCATCATTCTACTCCTTACTATCCACAAGGAAATGGACTAGCAGAGTCCTCAAACAAGAGTTTGGTTGAAGTCATTAAGAAAACACTGAAGGAACACAAAAGGAGTTGGGAAAACCAACTCATATATGCAGTTTGGGAAAATAAGATCTCTCCAAATAGGTCAACAGGTAAATCTCCTCTTCAGCTTGTTTATGGTAAGGAAGCCATATTTCCTACACATCTAGCTTTTCCTGTCATGAGGTTTTTACAAGAAGCAAATGAAGAACCTGATGATTTTTCCAGAAGAATAAATCAGATTATAGAAATTAATGAAAACAGAGGTGAAATTCATTATAAGCTTCAGAAAATCAGAACAAAATGAAAACTTTGTTTGATAGAATGGCTAGAGAAAGAGATTTTAAAGGATGAGATTGAGTATCAAGATAGGATGCTAAAAGGGAAGATAAAGGAAAACATGGAAAGTTTGATAATCTCTTGTTTCGGCCTTTTAGCATTGCAGAGGTTAAAGGAAACAATAATTTTATCTTGTTGAACTTGGAAGGACAATATTCCTCATTGCCTGTCAATGGTAAATATTTGAAGCATTATATCCACTATTGAGATTATTTCATTCATTCATCATTTGTACATCAACAAAGTATTGTATTTTACACGCATTGTGTAATTGTTTTCAACAGAGACCCCATTAGCCTGAGGAGAAGGCACATGGATCTGCAAGTTCTCTACATCCTATAGGAGGAAGCAGTCCCGAGTTGGAGCCAATGTTGTAACATATTTGGTTTTGATAAGTTAGGTTTTGTTTATAAAAGAGGGTATAAAAAAATATAATAGAAAATGAAAATACAAATAAAAAATCATGAAAGGAAACCCAATGAAAATAAAAACAATTGTATAAGAGAAAATTTAAATGCCACTAGAAAATTAACATTTTCATTAGAAATAAACTAGGGTTTTGTGTGTAGCTTGTTTAAAATTCCACAACCTGATATTCTAGTTTGAATCACATAGTTTAGCCATGATCAAATCATTTAAATTTTTGTCTCTAGATTAGTGAATAAGTTCACCAAATTATTTAATCTTGGTGGAACATGAATTAGATAGGATAGAATAGGAAGAAAAATTGACCAAATACACTCAAAAATTGGCCAAATGAAAAATACGTACTAGAGTAGTGTTAAACAGAATTAGGGAAATTAAATGGTCGTTAGATGAACTACGCTAATTCATAGCTTAATTGTGCTTAATTGGGATTTAATTACCTTTTAAAGGGTGATTAGTAAAGTTGTGTAATATTTTAGTTGAAGTCATAAAATGAAAAAAATTATTTTATTGCTTAGCGCTATCAAGTAGTTTATTTTCAGCGATGATCCTCCTCCCCCCCCAGATTAACAGTGGGGAAGTCATTTCACACCCGTTTCCACCGTTTCTTGTTAACAGAAAGGGTGGGTCTGAAAATTGGTATTCTTTTTAGTGAGCCCCTTGCAACATGTTTTCCCCTCATAACTCCCCGCTCAATACCACTTATCACTACCCCCCCCCCCTAAAACCCACTCATCCAATCACATCAATACATCATTTGCCAATGGTCATCGACACTTCTCGTGCCTCCTCCTACTAATCAACCACTCCCACGTGTACCTACCCGTTACATCCATACTCATTCCTATTACCCATTAACATCCTCCCATTGTCCATCAATGCACACCAATCTCGTTGGTAACAACTTGATCTTAATGGTAATCCACTTCGTTGTTATAAATAAAGCCTACATCCCTTTCATGTGATTTCCTTGATTTCGTCACAATTGTTTGAATTACAGGTTTTAAAGCTTAGCTATGGCTAATTTTTGTTATAGAATGCCCTTGATTTTTCAAGCAGATACCAGACACCACTATTCAAAGAGACTGCTCTCTGTTCAAGTATCCATATTGTTGGCATTTTGTTTCTATTGCTCTCCATTTATTTAGAATATGGCACCCAAAACAAAGGACCATCCCTCTGCTAGGAAGACCCCTCCTCATGAAAATTGAAAAACCTCTGATACCCTAGACCATGACCATATCCCTTTAGTAGAGCAGTTTTTAAAGATCACTGACACAAAGTGTGAATTTGATATGTTGGAATTACACCATTGGTTAAAATGAACTTACCAAGATTCAGAGAATGAAATCAATCTATGGGAATCCATGTTGTCCATGTTCATGTTCCCTCAAACCCACTCATTCCCTGATTTAGTCATGTGGTTTCAGGCTATGTACAGTACCCTTCAAAAAACTATTGTAGCTCAAAATGGATACATTTTGATCTCTAACACACCTGAAGTTATAAATAGAATATTGCTCATTCTTGAGAATGACTGCGTTAGCCACTTATTTATTTCTTTCCTCATGGATTTATACCATAAAATTACATTTCCCCAAAGAGCTCAAATTTTCGAGATATTTCTTCTCGAAGATGTTGAACTTTCCAAAAAGAATCCTTCATATATAGCCTTAATGTTTCTAGAAATAGCTAAACAAATCATCTCCCTAGTTTCTCGCCTGTTAGGTTACCAGACAAACCAAAGGATAGATGAACCTATTCTAGGTTATCTATCCATTTTCTCCAAATAGCACAAGCCAACATTCATGTATAATTACAGGCAATTTCTGGCTAAAAATATGCATGAACAGTTAATGAAGATCACTATTGAGGGTTTATTCAAATACTCTTCTATACTTGTCCATATGTTCCTTTTTCAACAAGGAGACATGATACCAATAACTCTACACAAGCAGGATGATCAAAAAATCAATCAATCAACTATATAGTGGACCTCATTGGTTAGAATAAACTCAACTGAGTTTAAATTTTAATATT
Source organism: Pinus tabuliformis (assembly GCA_031772625.1). Classification (NCBI taxonomy): domain Eukaryota; kingdom Viridiplantae; phylum Streptophyta; class Pinopsida; order Pinales; family Pinaceae; genus Pinus; species Pinus tabuliformis. Next base: position 613,295,575 of record CM062813.1, read on the forward strand.
TTATTGACTGTTTAATTCATCTAGGGTCATAGTCTCTTAACAACCAGAGTGAACCAAGAATCAGTTCGGAGATAAAAAGGATCTTGCACCTGAGTGACCAAGCTAAGACTGGAGACTGATATCTTTACCAAAATTACATAGCGATTAGGGTATATGGTTGTGAGTTAGATCCATAAAAGTTGCCTAAGTATGTTCCAATGAGAATTTTCTCTTTGGAATATATAAGGAAAATGATTAACATGGACAAGGTTCATTGTGTTTCAAGTAAGAGGAAGTCTTAAACCCTAAACCACACCTTATAATCACACTCCAAGACCAAGTATTGAGAAATATAGGAATCATGAACAATGGGAGGAGAACGCACTTCAGGAAGCAGAAGAGAAAATTCTACTTGCTTCTACCCTCGAGACTCCCACATCTCAAAGTGAGTAGGAGAAAAGGAAAAGAGAAGAATCATCATCTTCGGCAAAGGGTGCAAAGGAGTTTGTCATTTATCAAAAGAAACAAAAGACTAACTCTAAAGTTATCATTGTTCAGGGTCAAAAGGAGCCCATAATTATCAATCTAGATGATTCACAGGTTTCTACAAGATCAGAGGAAATTTTCCTTAACACTCCATCTTCCTCTTCAGTTTCATAGAATCTGTTGAAAATTACACAGTCATAAGGAGTAAGTGAACAGGAAGAATAAAAAATTTTCGCTAATTTTCTTGAAATTAATCAAAAGAATGAATCTCTGAAGGCCAACGTTTATGCTCAATTCTGGAAGCAGACATTTACTTTGCAACATAGAATGTTGACAACATTTGATATTGAAAGGGGAAGGATGAAAATGGAATTCTTACAGGCATAAGTGCCTTTTCCAAAGACATTTTAAAACTATAATAAAACCATATTTTCTTTTGATGCAACTCAAAAACATCCTATCGACCAAATGGAGATGCATAGACATCCTATGGAGATACTTTTCTTTACCATGACTAACACTGCCATGGCACTGTCAAAATTGAGAACAACTCTTTAAAATGTGTAGTCACAGTTGAAGATAGAGAAGATATCCGCCTTGGCAAAGGATAATAGGGTCAAATCATTAGAAGATTTAGTGATCATGATTGGGTATGATCCTAATGATGTTAAAGCTGCAAAGGACATCATCAAGAATAATAATGCAGACATCACAGCTCTAAGGAAGCATCTCAAATTACCTTCTATAGAGGATCCTCAAACCAAGGAGATAGAACAAAGTGAGCAACATAAAGAAGAAATGCTCAAACTAATAATTGAGCAGAATATACAAATAAGGAAGATGGAGGAACACATTGAAACTTTGCTCAAGGAAAAGGAACAGCCTACATAAGTGTCCATAGCTCCAATCACAACTATACCAATCACAATGGTAGGGAAAATAGAGTGTACATCAACAACACATGATCTAAACAAAGTCATACAGGAGTTGTCTCTCCAGAGACAGGAAAATGAAAAACTTCAGAAGAAATTAAAAAATCTAGAGACACAAAAAAAAAAGAATGATACTCTTTATGTGGAAGAGATGAAGAAGACCCACAGGATGACCAGGAAGATTGAAGAGTTGGAAAATGAGTCACTAATGGATCAGACCTTGGCCCAAGCCAAGGAAAACATTTGGGCAGATATAAGTCAAGCTATAACTGAAGTTTGGCCCTCTATACAATTTTTTTTGAACAAGAAGAGCTTATTACTAGATTCTAGAAAACTATTGAAGAAGTCAGAGTAGCCCTTAAAGAAAAAACAAATGATGCCACATATATGATTAAGGTGTTGAACTCAAAAACCATAGCTGAATTAGAAGAAATTCAGATTGCAGATAGGACATAAACTATTTCAGAGCTTAAGAAAGTTTTGCAGAAGAAGAATCTTATGACTCAGTTGGAGACAAAGTGCTAGACTTTGAAAACTAATGTCTAGAGATTTCATTTTAAGGTCAACTTGCTTAACCAGAGAGGATTTCCCAGACTAGTAGCACCAATGAAAAATTGATCCGCTTAGAGGAATATTGCCAAAATCTTTATACAATTGCAACTAATAAAGCTAAATTTGCAAGTATCAAAGGTCATCTTACAGGGAAGGCTTTCTTAGAATCTTTGAACTTTGATTTAATGATCAAACATGAAACTAAACATATCTTTGTCGATAAGCCTACTTTTGAAAGGTATATCGAGGTGGATGAAGTCTACAGGAAATTAATTGATCTTTCTATACCAAGTGAAGATACAAGGGCTTGTGTGAAATCATTGAGTAACTTTTATCACCAACTGACTCAATAGTTTTTGGGATCATGAACAACTTCCTTGAAGATAGTGCCAACAACTCAACAGTTTTTGGATTCCTATATTTTTTTACTATTTTTTTATTTTGTTAAAGGATCTTTCTAGAAAATCAAATATTTTGTATGAATAACTATTCGTTCGAGTTATTATGTCTTGAACCCTTAGATGAGCTTTTCAAAGAAGAATTGTAGTCAAGCTATAATTTGCTTTGAATTAGTGAAAGGACTCTGGATTTGCCTCAAACAGTTTGTCTCCTTGTGAGTCTTTCTCATGTTTTCATTTAATTATGTTATTCTTTATGTATTTAAGTTTTAATGGAGAACCTTCGATAAGATTAAACTGAATATCAGTCTATCTTAAATCCCCTATGAAGTTATAATCAATAATTAGAGATTAGTTTATAAAATTGTTTATTCTTATAAACTCCTCTATATCTAAAAATTGTCACACCCATGTTCATAGAATTACATACATTTGTTGAGCAGGTAAACATTGTTTACCTGCACTCTGTCTTATAATTAACTAAATACTCAGTTTGAATATTTAGTAAGTTCTAACCTTTTCAACTCTGCTATTCATTCAATTAAATATCAAGTAATTGTTTAGAGACAAACAAACAAACCTTTCACTAACTTCAGCATTGTTAAGGTTTAAACACCTGTCTTTAACTGTTCATAACATTGGTCATCCAAAAAGCTTAAAACAAAAAAACATTTTATATGCTCTAGCATGATTAATTAACCTAGAATTTTCTCAGAGGACAACAATGGGGATCACTTGTGATTGATTAATGACTAAGGAAATTGGCAAAGGCTTTGGAATGGCAGAGTGGCATTTATTGGCATTTTATTTATGAAAATAATGAAAATTAGGAGAAATGGGAGGTGAAAGGTCACAATTTTCCTGTGAGGAGGAAAATTAATGGAAATAATGGAAAATGAAGAAAATAGAGGTCTCATTAATAAAAAGGCTTAAGAGGATTAGTTCAGTTTTGGAGCTTTCTCTCTATTCTTTCTCTCTCGTACTCTTGGACACTTAGAATTTTCTTGGAGCACTCTTGGGGTGTGTGGAATACTTGGAGTTTTTTATCAAGAAAGAAAAGGAAGAGATGGAAAGCGCAAGAGGACATCGGGATCAACAGCTGTAGTGGGCTTTTCTTGCAAGTACCGAGTTGCATGTATGTTTTCCTCACTAGTTTGGCATGCATGGCATATGAATGTGGTGCCTTGGTCATGATTTGTCACTAACATGGAGGATTTCTTAGATTGACAATGGATTTGATTAGCCTTGCCAGTTCCTGGATAGCCATGGTGTTGTGAGTTTATTTCTTTTTTTTTTTCATTGGTTCTCATGTTTCCTTTAGCTTGGGTTGAGTTATTAGTTCCTCAAATCCCTAGTTGGAAGAATGCTCTAGAAGCCCTGTAATAGCTTGGGTTGAATTACTAGTCCTGGAATCCTTGGTTGGACAAATTCTCTAAAATCCCTTGGTGGGTTGAGTTACTAGTCCTCGAAGCGTTTTTTGGACAAATGCTTTAGAAGCCCAACCGTAGCTGTGGGTTGAGTTAATAGACCTGGAAGCCCTGGTTGGAACAAATGCTCTGGAGTCTTGGAAGGTTTGGGTAGAGACCAATCTAATGATGGTTTTGTGATGTTTGACCATGAGGTGGAATCACTAGTTGATGGGTTGAGGTGGCTTGGCCTCTAGAAGCCCTGGATGGTTTTGATTGATGTGTTTAATGAGATCCCAAATTCATGCTTGGAATATGACATGGGGTGGATGGATGAAGGGAGATTTGGCTCAGCCATGTCTACAATAAGGTGGTTCATGGAAGTCCCACAATTGTTTGGCATTTGCATAATTAATATGACGTTATTTCTCCTTGTTATTTCATGATTATTATACTGGTTTATATGTGGATGATATGGTTGTGATTTCCTTGGTATTTTTGTGGCTATTATGTTAGTTATGAATATGTATTATGACAGTGGCTATGTATGGCTCTCATCATGTTTTTACTTGTAAATGAATTAACAATGTATCTATGGTCTAAATGATGAAATTGGAGTTAATGTGTTGAGGTGTCAATGGCTCTCCGATACTCAGATGAGTATGAGACCCCTATGCTCAGATATGTTGTTTAAACATATAGAGTACATAGTTATGACATGTTTGATGAAATTCCTGTCATGGCTAATAGGGGTCCAACGATGTCTTTATCCAAGTAAACACATTTGTATCATTGTTTAGTTGTTATCTTTCATTCCTGAAGGTGTCATTGAGTTATGGGCGGTGACCTAGACTCTGGGTCAGAAAAGGTGGCTCAAGTCTTGGAGATGTAGGCACAGATTGGGCATAAAATCCCTGGATGCATGCATACCCATGTTGTGGGAGTGTTTAGAGCCTCCTCGACACATGCTTGTCCACTTCAAGGGAGCATTAGGGAGATTAATGGTCAAAAAACTCAGTGGGACCCAGGGGTTGGTTTCCATAGTGGTTGGGATGGTGCCTAGGGGCTCTATTGTTCATGTGTAGGGTCTGTATGGTGTGTTTCCATTGGTTCCATTTCCTTAACTGACACATAGGGAGTCGAATCATATCATAGTAACTTCTCGTGACATGTTTACCCTATTTGGCCTGTTACCTGGGTAGATTTGGGAGGATGGTGTTACAAAGTGGTATCAGAGCTTGGTTCACAACTCAGATTGGATGGGTTGTGTATTGGTCACGCATTCATGTCAATTTCATATGTGTTTATAAGACCACCTTCTTGTTGCATTTGTATAGTATGGGTTATGGTTGCAGTGAGGTCACCATCAGAAGTTGATGGTGTTGCTGCAGAGTGTGTCATCATGAGTGTATGGTTGATTATGCATTTCTTATGCACGTTAGTATTCATGTGTGGTCAAGTGTATAGTGATGTGGTGGTGGTTTTCATGCATGAGTTCATGGTATGATTAGTTGATATGGTCATGCATTGATGACTGGAATCTATCTAGAATGATGATTATATGATTATATGCTTATGTTTTATATTTCTATATTATGTTATGATTATGTTATACATTTATTACACTGATTTGTTGATCCTACAGACGAGATTATATGCTTATGTTTTATATTTCTATATTATGTTATGATTATGTTATACATTTATTACACTGATTTGTTGATCCTACAGACGAGGTATCCTCCCCGAATTATGGTAAGGTACATTGGTTTAGTGTGATTTCATTTAGCTAACATGATATACCTTGCAGGAAGAATATCAAGCATGACTAGAAAGATGGTAGATTATAGTTCCTGAGACTCTCCCTATGGATCATATGACCAGCGTAGTGTTGGGAACTCTTCTAATTTGGCGGACACACTGAGAAGCTTAAAGGTTGAAATAAGGAGTTGTAAGGTAGATAATGACAGAATCATACAGGCATAAGAGAAACAAGAAGAGGTAAATGCAGTGATACTTCAGAGTTTGTGAGAATTGCAAAGACAGGGACCCCTTCGGATCAGCCATAAGCAGGAGCACAAAATTAATGGGGCATATAGTAGTAGGTCTCATGGTGGTCTCAGGTTGGATAGAGATGACACAGTGAGATATGGCAAGTTGTTGGATATTTTGGATAAGAGAGGCGATGGGCAGAGGTACTACTCTAGGTTTGGTTTCGATAGGCATTATGGTCATCATTGTTATCCTCCTTACAGGAGGAGTGATAGGGAACATTTACAGGATGATTTTAAGAAAGGAAATGAAGAAATCACAGGATGTAGAGGCATGGTTTCTTGGTATGAGGAATTTCTTTAGGTTGCATGATTATTCAAAGAACATCAAAGCCAAAATAACTACATTTAGTATCAAAGGTAAAACATATATTTGGAGGGAAGATGTGATGAATGGTAGAGGAATTCATGAGGAGGAGTTGACTTGGAGTGAGATTGAGAGAATATTCAAGAAGAAATAACTATCAAAGAGATACTTTGATGACAAGGAAAAGGAATTCTATGAGCTAAAGATGAGATGAATGACAGATGAGGAGTACACTAGCATGTTCTTGGAGCTATTGAGGTATGTTCCTTAACTCAAACAGGAGAAGGCCAAGATTAAAATATTCATTAGTGGATTACCGATTCAGATTCCCCAACAAACCCTCGGATGTTTTCTCTGAAAATCGACAGAATTCTTATGTTTTATCCAGAACTAGTCTCAAAGGAATGCCCAAATCATTTTAAGCCTCCAGGAAATAAGATAGATCAACCCCTAAGACCGTATCTTGGGTTAAGGCTTCACAATTGCAAGAAATATCAGTGGTCGCAGAATTATACCCCGAATTAGGGGAAGGATAAGAAGTGGAACATGTCGTAGTTTTTTTTTCCTCTAGGCTTCTCATGACTCTATTTACGAGATCCTCAATGGGAGAGAATCCATCTTCTTGGTCATCTTCTACTAAAGCTTGACTTAATTGTAGTAGATGAAGAAACTTGTCTATTTCTTCACCATGAAATTGTTTCTACTCCTGGATGTCTAGGGAATCTGGCACAGCCTCAAGATCACAACTGCGTTTCCTTAGCAACGTCTGAGTCATGATCGAGAAATGACACGCAGATCCGAACATAGAACAAAATGATGTTGCAAGGAAGAGAGGATGATGATAGTTTGTCTCTAGCCATGAGGTGGTTTTTCCTGATATGATAATAGTGGAGAGCAAAATTGGCTATATATAATGTTTCAGCTTTTTATGGTATAAGCAAGACAAGCCATATGTTTATATTTGTTTATTGGTTCAAATTTTGTGAATAGTATTGGAGTTTGGAGATGGCTGGAATGACCTGTCCCATCCACCATATCCACCTATTTAAAATATTTCTAAAATGTCTGCTCCCCTACAAAGTTGTCCATTTTTTAATGCTGGAATGGCTTTCAGAAAGTAGATTCTAGTGGTCGATTGAGATAAGAATTTTTTACTCCATGGGTAGGTGTCAGGCTCTAGGGGTAGGTATGTGGTTATGGTCGTATTTTTGTGCATCACTTACTAAAGTATTGCTTATTTGACGGATCCAATCGTGTAACTTCTGGAAGATTTTGGGGAACAGTGATCTGTTTGATACCTTCACCGTACAACATTTTCAGCGTTTGGACAATGGTGATAACATGTGACCTGACGAAGACAAAGTAATTTAGTCCATCGTTTTAATGAATCTTTTTGTTAATTTTATCCTTGTAGGCAATTTTGCAGGCAATCCCGCTTCGAATTTGGCTGGAAAAAATCGGTATAAATTTCAATTATTACAACAAAAGAAAAAAAGAATGTTGAATACACCAGGCTACATTTACAAACTAGTTGATCAGTTCGATAATACTTTATTTCAACGAAATTATTATTATTTTTTTTCGAAAAATAAAAAGAAAAAATAGCCATAGACAACCACAGAAAATCCACTATTACCGGAAAGTATCCTCAAGAGTGCTTTAGATTCAATATGTGTGTATTACTTTTATTATCGAAATGGTTATTAAGTAAAGACTCCTCGTGAATTTAATTAACATCAATAAAGATTCCACTGTAATCTTTCAAAAAAAACTCAGTGTGACAAGGTAATTTCAAACAAATGAAATTGGAAAACAATTTTCTCAAAGGTTCAGATCAACCATTCCATGCTCCAATATACCACACATCAGTTTGTAAATCACAGGGTCCCATTTCCTTCGAGAAAAATAAAATACAAGTTTTATAGTGTGACATCCCCAACTAGAGTGACATGGGAACTACCTGCACTTCTAAGATACGAATCACATCCATGTTCCTCAAATTTAATATTTTATGAATTTTAAACCTATGGTTTATGTTGTCATGTACAACGCCAGGTCACAATCCCTGTCCATATAAAAAGAAAATGACTATTTTAGATGTTTATATGAAGAGAGATCATATCTATGACACCAACATGAAGATATCGTTGAAATGTGAACTTCGTATACATATTTCAACTTTTCATTTGTGAGGGCCAAGTCCTTCCAGAATGAAAAACGATTAGTTTAGATGTTCGTTAAATAAAAAAAAAATGTCAATGACATCAAGCACCTTTGTTATTTTTAATTTTCAAATTGTATTGGAATTAGAATAACTAGTAATTTCACTCAAAGGTGCAAAGGAACGTCGATAAGAGGAGTGGAGGAATATGGAAGGTAATAGTTTTCACATTATTGTTTGTAGGATTTTTAGCTTGCCTGAATGTATCTAGATTAAATGATTGTGATCAACGCATCACATGCTTAATATTTAGCTTCCTAATTGCAAAGGAGAGGGAGGAAAATATTTTGCAAGCAAGAGTCTGAAAAATATTGAGTCGTCAGTGACCAAACACCTTATTTAATGATCTAAACTACCCCACATCCAACTCCATCTTAAGTGTACATATGGCCCTTACATCTAACAACCCCAATTTATGGATACCATGCACATGAAATATGAAATCATGTTGTGGTTGACATGGTTATCCTAAAGTAAGAAATATGATTCATTGTGTTGGTGGTTCTCGTTAAATGACCCAACCAATTCATAAATAGGTCTGTTATCTACACATCAGGTTGAATAACCATTTAAGCTCCCCTTTGAGGCAAACATTTAATAGAAGTTTTTATGGTCTTCTTTACTTTCCAAAGGAAATATCATTAACACAGAAAAGTGATCCACTCCTTGCTTATCAATATAATTTAATTTAAGATAAATTTGTCCAAAGGTTCTTATAACACATAAAGTCAACAATAATTCATAGGTTATCATTGTCAAAAAGAAATTGTCATTAAAAGCCTCTTGACCACCACAATTTACCAAAGTATGAATCTAGTCTAGTTGATATATTTATCAACTAATGCAAGAGCATTCAACCCAAGGAAAATCATTGTAAATAGTAGACATAGGGGGTCATGAATTTTAGGAAATAGTTTTCCTAAGTATCAAGTTAATACAACATTGCCTTAACTGTGATTTAATTAGATGCTCTAAAAGCAAATAAATGTGAACATGAGTAGTTCCATGATCCTAGGAGCAAGGGAGAGCTTCTAGGCATAAAAGGGAGAATAGTCGTGGACCATTAAACAAAACAGGGGGATATCTGTTTTAAAACATAGAAAAAATGGAGTGGATAAAGTATGACATATATGTACATATGTAGCGAGATTTAGGGCTTTAGTGAGTGATTTAAAGAAAGGATGTGATCGATCTGATCCAATGGTTCCATATAAATATATGTAAGCCTACAGGCAGGAAAAAAGGAGGCCACCAATAGTAGAATCAGGCATGTGTATGTGTACAAGACCGATGAGTCTTGAATGTAATCACTATCTTTTGCATTAATATATATTCAGAGTTTATTTATGACTATGTTAGAGTATTGAAGAATGTTTTCATGAATGAATTATTTGAATTGTAGGCTCTGTTGTAGGAGATTGTAGGTAGAATCCTGAAGGATACACAAAGGTGTAAAATGATTGAGAAGAATCAAAAAGGGGTCTTTGAATCCAATTAAGGAAGTGAAGAGAAGCTCTGGAGAGGTAACACAGTGAGGAAGTAATTCTCAAAGAAGTTGAGCAGCGTAGCAGAAGAAAGAAGCCTTTGAAGAAACCGTATGAAAACCATTGAAACGTGGAAAAACCCAAGTAAGAGAGGTGAGCGAGAAGTAGAGGTTTGATCCTCAATAGTCGTTGGATCATTAAGATCAACAGCCAAGATTAAGTCGCATCGGTAGGAGTCCCTTTTTAAGGTGATTGGAATGAGCCTTGGATATTTGTGAAGAGCAAATAGTGATTAATCGTGGATCGTTGGATCATGGACAGATCAACGGTCAAGTTTAAATCGCATATCGGCGATCGGAGGTGCCAAGGGTCAGCAGTTAGAAATGTTACGATATCGTCGATAGCGATATCTCGGCGATCGGAGGTTCGGAGATTGGGAATTGGTGGTAGTTGCAGTGGAAGCGTTATGGAGCGATAAGTTGTGGACATGATGATATATAGATTCGACCTATATAATTGAAAGTCTGGAGTATATGTGCAAAGCGGAATTTCCATGTATTCCCTTTATATTATGATAAAGTGTTGCGAGCCTTTTTAAGGCTTAAATGGCATGTGTTATCGATCCAATAGTCATATCAGAGTCAGAGGAGGGGTGATGGCTCATATGTATATGACCTTTGGACATAGCGAATGCCAATTACGACTAGCTTAGCCTTGGGGTCTGTGCAAAGACCGTACCAAAGGGTGAAAGGTAGGTTATGTGTGTATTCCTTTGTAAAAGGGCTATGAGGAGAAATAGCGCCAATGGGCAAGTTTGTATGTATTAACCATATATAACCAATGTTAGGGAAGGAAGGTTATATCTATGCGGCTTAAAGGGTGGTTTAAAGGTTCTGAAAGGGTTTTAATTCCTGATAGAAGTATTTAGAGGGAGATATTTAACGAAAGCTTCATACGAAGGCTTGAGGGTGAAAATAGTCCCGATAAGAGGTTTTAGATGGGGTGATTAAGTTCCTATGCATAAGAACTGATGAATGGGCCGTGACCATTTAAGGTCTGAAGGTTTGACTCCTTTGTAGAGTCATACACCTGGGAAAGTTGTGGATATATATTTTATGAATGCATACTGTGGGTATGTGCGGGTGTTTACCGTGCACCATTAGTGGTATCAAAGCAGAAGTTTGTAATCAGAGCAGATTGTAATCTGTAAGGGGAACTTTGAAGTTCTAGAAGATTGTAGCATTCCAGCAAAGGCTTGGAGTAAACAGGAACAGAGGATTCCTTGAAGGAAGGAGAAAGCAAGATTGCTTAATGCAAGTTTTGAAGGAAAGAGGACTTGGAAACCAACCAGAGGACAATCCATTCAAATTGCAGAAGAATGGGTGAAGCAATATCATGCTGAGATCTTGAAGGTATGTTATATTTTAAATTAAGAATGTGTGTTTTTATACTAATGCACAAGTGATAGCAAGAGAAGCTGTGAGAGAAGAACTAGGTAAGTTCTTGAAGACATAATAAGTAGAATACTCTAAAAGAAGAAGTGGCAGTGAACCAGAAGAATCCAACAAGAGATTGGACAGAGAGGATAACTGAAGTGTTCTCAAGAGAGAGTGAGAGATTGCAGAAGCCTAGAAGGAGCAAAGGTGTTGTTCAAGAGAAGAGGTTCCAGACAGAGGACCCGTGCTTACCAAAAGACTGAGTGAGGAGAGCTTAGTGATGTAAGATTGCAGCTAGGAGGATTAGCTATTGTAGAGGCTTGTTGCAAAGGAGCTCATGAAGAAAGAAGAGAAGAAGATGACTATTGATAGTCATAGCAGAGGTTCATAGAGAAGCCACAGTAGAGGATATGAGAAGAAGGATGCCAGAGCAAATGATAAGAATATGAGTCAAGACAAAACTGACAAATAGGTTGTTGAATTAAAAGAACAACTCAATGCATTAAGGATAATGCTTGAGGAAAACCATAGGCTAGGTTGGTTCTTGAGGAAAAAGCCAGTGGAATGGCATGAGATACATAGAAGGCTAAAACAAAAGCAAGTAAAGTGGATGAAGGAAAAACTCAAGGAAGTTGAGTTAGAAATGGAAGAGTCCATTTGTAAACCAGAACAAGGAGAATTTCTGGGAGAAAGTGAAGATGAAGACTTGAAGACTGAAACATGAAGTGAGACCAAAAGGTCTGATGATTTTAAATCTGACAATTTATGTATGTTTTCAGGTGAAGGACAATTCTCTAACATTGTCATGAAGAAGGAAGAAGACCAACAGAATCTAAATTCTGTTTTGGAAAAAGATGAGATAGATAGATCTCATACATAGCTGGAGAAAGATGTGAAGCAACCAAGTGAAAGGCTTGAGGAGATTGAAGAGGAGACAATCAAAGAATTTCTAAATCATGTGAATGATTTAGAACAACAAGTAGATATGATGGCTGAACCATCAAGTGAGACCATAGGGTCTTATATTTTTAAAACTGATAGTTTGTGTATGATGGAAGATATTGCAGGAGAAAAGCAGCCATTTGAAGATATCTTCAGAGGAGATAAACAGAAAGGGAATGAAGGAAAACTTGAGGAAGATACTATGTTAGTTGAAAGCATAGTAAAGGATCAACAATTCTTTATGATGATAGGCACAATGGAGATAGCCATGGAAACTGTTGAGACATATAGTAGGGAAGAAGGGCATCTATTGAAAGATGTTAAGAAGGGGAACCCTATGCAAAGGATTTAACCTTGGGAAAAGGAACACTAAAAAAGGATTGTTTTGAAGAGGATAGATAGTCTTTTGAAGATGTCAAAAGTATGGAGGATTACTCTAGGAGAATATAGTATAATGAAGAAGACCTCTTGAAGGAGGGAAGTAGTGATTTGCTACAGCAGAAAGACCTTGAGATTACAAGGGTCAAAGGAAGACAATGTTTTAATACTGTAACACAACATGTAAAGGATGAAGATGGAAGTAGAGAGCATTGTGATGAAGTGCTTGCTAAGTGTGAAGAGGAAATTAAACTGCTGGAGAAACTAATGAGAGAACTTGATGGTAGAACAGAAGCTGTAGTTACAGTTTTTGAAGAAGAAGATGTGTCTGAAGTAGCCATGGAGACAGGAAGATGTAATAATTTGTTTCTAGGTTCATTAAAAGGAATGAATGAGTATGAGTATGTGATCAGAGATATTGAGAAGAGGTTGTTTGAAGATGGTAAAGAGGCAGTAGGAATCAAACAATTACAAAGTGAAGATAGCCAGTAGCAGGTTAAGGAAGGAGAAGTTCACTACCGTGAACCCAAGTAGGAAGACATCATTAGAACAGATGGTGTGAAAGAGAGACTAATGGAAAATCTCACGAATTCTACTGAGAATTCGAATCAGCATACTGATGTGTTGACAGAGGAGGAAGAGAAAACATAGTAGCAAACTAAATTGTTGCCAAAAGGAAATAAGGCACGACAGCCTTATGTTTTTTATTTTAACAAGTTTTTTGAGTGTGCAGGTTTTGATGAAAATGCTGGAGGATATTTGGCACAAGTGAACATCCAAATAAATGTAAAAGAAGAGAATTCTATGGAAGAAATTAATCCACGGAATGGAGAAATTAATTTGCTGGAAAGAATTCTGAACAGTCATGATTCAGTCATGAGAGAGGGTAAGGATGATAGGGAGGCAACAAGTAAACAAAAAGACAAAGCAAGTAAATCAAAGCATGGAGCAAGTAAAGTAAAAATGGTAACAAAAAAATCCAACGTAGAAGACAGCAACAAACAACCTGGAACAAAGAAATACAAAGCAGAAGATGGACTAGCCCAAAGATATGCTGGACATATAAATTGAAGAAATGTGGCAGTTGATGATGCAGCAGTTCAAATGGAGGAGAATGGTAGTTGTAGCAAGCAAGATTAATCAGAAGTTGAATCTGATTGATAAGAAGAAGAAGACAACAAAAATGTAGCAGCAACAAGGGAACAAAGCATCTGGACAGTTACAGGACAAAGTGTGGGATCCAGGAAGACAAAGATCAGAAGACACATGATCAGGAGATCATGAATATTTTCTACTTTTGGAGTTTGATGTAGGAGCATTCATCCCAAGGAAAATCATTGTAAATAGTAGACATAGGGGGTCATGTATTTTAGGAAATAGTTTTCCTAAGTATCAAGTTAATGCAACATTTAGGCCTTAAGTGTGATTAAATTAGATGCCCTCAAAACAAATAAATGACAACATGAGTAGTTCCATGATCCTAGGAGCAAGTGAGAGCTTTTAGGTGTAAAAGGGAGAATAGATGTGGACCATTGAGGAAAACAGGGGGCTTTTCTATTTTAAAACAAAGAAAAAATTGAGTGGATAAAGTCTGCCATATATGTACATATGTAGCGAGATTTAGGGCTTTAGTGAGTGATTTAAAGAAAGGATGTGATCGATCCGATCCAATGGTTCCATATAAATATATGTAAGCCTGCGGGCAGTAAAAAAGGAGGCCACCAATAGTAGAATCGGGCCTGTGTGCGAGACAGAGGAGTCTCGAATGTAATCGTTGTGTTTTTAATTAATATAGATTCAGAGTTTATTTTTAACTATGTCAGAGTATTGAAGAATTTTTTCATGAATGAATTACTTGAATTATAGGCTCTGTTGCAGGAGATTATAGGCAGAATCCTGAAGGATACGCAGAGGCGTAAAATGATTCATAAGAATAAAAAAAGGGGTCTTTGAATCCAATTAAGGAAGCGAAGAGAAGATCTAGAGAAGTAACATAGTGAGGTAGTAAAGCTCAGAGAAGTTGAGCAGTGCAACGGAAGAAAGAAGCCTTTGAAGAAACTAGAGGAAAAAGATTGAAAAGTAGAAAAACCCAAGTAAGAGAGGCGAGCGAGAAGTAGAGGTTTGATGCTTAGCAGCCGTTGGATCATTAAATCAATGGCCAAGATTAAGGCGCATTGGCGGGAGTCCCTTTTTAAGGTGATCAGAATGAGCCTTAGAGATTTGTGAAGAGCAAATAGCGATTAATCGTGAACCGTTGGATCGTGGCCAGATCAACGGTCATGATTAAATCGCATATCTGCGATCGGAGGCGCCAAGGGTCAATATTTAGGAATGTTGCGATATCATCGATTGCGATATATTGGCGATTAGAGGTTTGGATATTGGGAATCGGCGGAAGTTGCAGTGGAAGCATTGTGGAGTGATAAGTTGTGGACTCGACGATATATAGATTCAGCCTATATAATTGAAAGTCCAGAGTATATGTGGGGAGTGAAATTTCCATGTATTCCCTTTAAATTATGATAAAGTGTTGTGAGCTATTTTAAGGATTAAATGGCATGTGTTATCGATCCGATAGTAATATTAGAGTCGGAAGAGGGGTGATGGCTCATATGTATATGACCTTTGGACATAGCGAATGCCCATTGCGGCGAGGTTAGCCTGAGGATCTGTGCAAAGACCGTACCAAAGGGCGAAAGGTATGTTATGTGTGTATTCATTTGTAAAAGGGTTATAAGGAAAAATAGCACCGATGGGAATGTTTGTATGTATTAACCATATATAACCAATGTTAGGAAAGGAAGGTTATATCTATGCGGCTTAAAGGGTCGTGTAAAGGTTCTGAAAGGGTTTTAATTCCAGATAGAAGTATTTAGAGGGAAAGCTTTAACCAAAGCTTCATACGGAGGCTTGTGTGAAAATAGTCCACATAGGAGGTTTCAGGATGGGTGATTAAGTTCCTATGCACTGGAACTGATGAATGGGTCGTGACCATTTAAGTTCTGAAGGTTTGACTCCATAGTAGAGTCAGACACCTGGGACAGTTGTGGATGCATTATTTGATGAATGCATACTATGTGTATGTGTGGGTGTTTACCCTACACCATCAACCCATTATCATGTCTGATCTATCAAAGGATATGAATACAGGAAAATGAGGAGGGGTGATCATCATTTGCACATAGTTGGACAAACACAACATTTCATACAACCATCTACAAGGCAAAGTAAAATCTAGCCTCGTCATGCTTACATGTCCAATGTCCAACACAGTTACTCATGTGTTTCACACAACCACCTACGAGGCAAAGTAAAACTCACCTCTCCATGCCTATATGTCTAGTGTCAAACATAGTTACAATAGGGACGTGATCTTAAACAATATAAACAAGTTAGAAGCATGGAATTTGGAGCAAGACAAAATCCTCCAAAGTCATGGAAAATCTCTAGCTTTGAAACTATACATATCAATCAAATAGATTATGCATAATTAATTCCACCTAATAATTACACCTAGCATAAATGGTACTATGCAAAGTACTGGTTTAATTCATTGTCACACCAACATTTACAGAGCAATGGCAATTTATTCCATTTTCACCATAAGAAAGAACAACTCAAATACTCCCAACATTGGTTTTTTGAATTTTTTTTTCACTGATTTTCAGGGAGAATTCCACCATCCGGGTGAAATTATGGCCTTGGTAGACAACACCAAAATAATTTTATCAAATGCTCATTCACATTGTGTTTCAAGACAATATATGGAGATTCCTTGCCAATTTAAAATATGATACGTCTGTCATCATTCTAAATCTTTAGACTATCAATCAAGGATATTATGTATCTTCCAATTAATGGTACCAATTTGATGTTCTTTATTTATTTTAAATGGAAGGATATATTTTCATTCAATCTTTTTCATGATAAAATATTATACAAATAATTGTATTTTTTATTAACAAAAATGTAGTCATATAAGGGTTCCAATTATTGACCTTATTGAGGTCAATTAGAATTGGTTTATTTATTTATTCATTTATGTTGAAAGATATATTTTAATTCAATTAATTAAATTTAAAGGATTTTCTTTTATTTTAAGTTGAAGATATTTTCATCAATTTTTTTTCTAAGATGAAAACTTGTATATGTCATTTTACTTTAATTGGCACTAGTGTAATTAAATTTCAATGGTTTGAAGGTATATTTTCATTTAACTTTTTATGATGAAAATTTGTACAAATAGTCTATATATATATATATATATATATATATATATATATATATATATATATGAAATAAATATTTACTCTTCCAATTTAACAATATTTAAAGTTAACAAACCATATATAAATTGTAATTTTAATACAAAATAATAATATTCATATGTGGTAATGTTAAATGTAATATTTTTATGGATTATATGCATATTATGAATAAGAAATAAAAATGATAAACACTAAATGTTTTTTTTTTTAAGAGTTTTATAATGTTTTAGATGACAATGTAAAGTTTTAGACACAATGTTATAGTCAAATATTTTATTGGACACCTCTATAAAAGAGGAATTGTTCAATGTCTCCATATAATAAATTCACATTACAACTTATATTTATATTTCCAATATATCATAATTATGCTTGACCATAGGAGTCATGTTGTTGATCTCATTAGAGGAGAAGAAATAGTCCTAAACCTTGAGACTTTTGTTGGAACAAGCTAATTTTATCAAAACACTATAAAGGGCATGAAAAGACTACTCGCTTTATAGGCCTCTAGGAACACAAATATAACATGCATGCATACCCTGCTTATTATATAGGCTAAATCATGATCGTCACTTTAGTTTATGGTATTGTTGCCTCACACCAAAAAACATTTGTTAACCAATATTGGGGCCCCATATAGGTCCAAAACTCAATTAACCTACCTAGTGTGCTTGTGGGAAGTGGCATTAAGCTAAAGAGTATAGGGGAAGTCCCCTCGACTCAACCTCAAGCTTCAAAGGTGACAAGTGGAAGATCTATTAATTCCCGTGATAATAAAGAAGGTGGTAAGCCCATTAAGCTAGGATGAACAATTATCATCCCACACAAGAAAGCATTTGTTGACCAATACTAGGGCCATGCCAAGGTTCCAAACTTGGTTTACTTACCTACCATGCTTGTGGGAGGTTGCATTAGGCTCAAGAGTATAGGGGCAATCCCTTTGACTGAGCCTAAGGCCTCCTCAATGAAAGGTGGTAGGTTTATCCTAATATATAAAAAAATTAGTAACCAATTCCTACACAACTAGTTATAGTCGATGAGGATGATTATCATTGGATGAGGATGCCCTAGTCAATTCTTAGGTTGACCACCCTTATGATGGTGACTATCACTGAATGTAGATGGTAGGTGACTATCACTAAATGTAGGTGGTAGTCAATTTCTACACTTTTCACAATTGATGAAGGATAGAATCATTGGATATGATTGGTTATACTCAATTCCTATGTCAACTATCATTACTATGTGGGGTCATCATTTAGTGAGGTTGGTAGTCAATTCTTGGGTTTTGTACTTTTAATGAGGATGACAACTCGATGAGGGTAGTAGTCAATTCCTACAATAACTATCATTAATAAGAGTGACTATTACAAGATGAGATTGTTATTCAATTCCCAAGCTAATTAACTTTCATGAGGTGATGAGGGTAGTAGTCAATTCCTACAATAACTATCATTAATGAGAGTGACTATTACAAGATACCCATCTCACCTATGACCTACATCACCACTTCTCTAGAGATGGGTATCTTTCTTATTTTTTTGTTTTTCCCTTAAGTTATTCTAACTATAAAACAACCAATTACTATTTTATTGATTGTGACATGTCTATTGTTATTAAATGCTTCACTACATATCATGTTTCATCTTTTACTAAGTATTATTAATGGGATGATTGTAATTTAAATTAAGATTAAAAAAATATTAAAATCTTAAATACAATTTTTAAAATTAATTAGTATAATAAAAATGACTTTAAAAAAAAATACTTTTTAAAAATAATTAAACAATTTTTATTTTTTTAAATGTAACAATTTTCTATACTAATTATTAAAACAACAATATTTTTTAAAATTATAATAAGCTAATAATTAAAACTAATTAATTTTATTAAAAAATGATCCATTACATGAAATGAGGGGCATTGGGTACCTTTTATAAGACTAAAAATGTGGCCCCTTTAATTGTAAAAACACTTTTCACATGTTTTTTTAATGGTAACACTCCTTTTTCCTAGGTTAGTTTGGAAGACATTTTCCGTCAAACTCATCTAACTTATTCTCAAATTCCACTCATATCTACGGAGTTAACCTTCAATTACCAATGTATTAAAGGATATAGACACTAGAAATTGCTTTGGCAACTTTGCCAACAATTTCTTCTTTTTGAGATCCTTCCAAGTTGTCTACCCCAGAGCTCTCCAGAATATTGAAATTTTTCCACAACAGACAAGAAACACCCTTCTCAATTTCATTATATCTGAGAGAAGTACTACCAGCCAAAAGGACTTTCAATAGGCCTTCATCAACTGGAACATGAGTTTCCACACCTGGACTTGTTGCCGCTAAGCCCAACATTAGCTTGACATATTTTATACATACATCTACAACATTATGGATAGTAGCTTCTAAGGGTTCTCCCAATAAGAAGCACTTCCATGGACCAAGCCAAGAATCTTCAATTCCCCTTAGAAGTTTGGAAAGCCTTTTATCAAGTTCAATTCTCCACTACCACCATCTACATTTATCCTCATTGCTTGGAACAGGGAAAGAATCAGAGGTTGACAACCGAATTTCCTCAAGTACCATCCCAAACTCTTCAACAACTACATCCACAACTATTTTGGATGATCCATGGATTAATTTTTTGACCTCTGAGCCACTATCAATGTCATTTCCTTCTGAATCTTCATAATCCAGATCAATAGTGTATGGACAAGATATTTTACTCCCTCGAGCATCATCTTTTGACAACCCTTAAAAATAAGAAAGAATAAGCAACAAAAGAACCATATATTTCCCCTTACAGCCAAATCGCATGAGAAAAACCCATGCCAGAGAAGAATTATTGAATGCAAGATCCCCGAGAAGAGACACCTATTTAGAATCTAATAAACTGACAGATATAACAGTAGAAAGTGGTATGTTTAAAAAAATATCCGACAAAGTGTTCAAGATCCTCCACAGCCTTTGGAATAATTTTGAGGGCTTGCAACACTCTTGTTATAAAGTCCTTCAAATTGTGATGATGTTCCTCACTATCAGAAGCTAAGGTTTCAAGCTTTGAGTCCAAAACAATAATATGTTGCTGACGTAAAGTTGTTCCAAGAGAAGCTTGATGAAAATACATAACCCAATGACTTCTAGAAGAGTTATTACCATGCCTCACAGGTAAGGAAAATAACCCACCCGATTCTAAGGGTAGATGCAGAATAGCTAGTAACATGGATACCTTTTGAAAAAGTGCAGCAATTTGGCTACAAATAAAGAAAGCATGATGCAGCCATCCTAACACCAATGACATCGAGTTTTCAGCAAATTTTCCACACTGTATCCATGATAAACTACATAAAATTTTACTTAGAGAAAGCCAACTGACATGGTACAACAACACTGCCCTTTCAATCATGAATATATCCACGAACCTTCTCTTGCCAGAGCATTCAAGCTGGCAGCAATGTGCAGTACCAAATGAACACAGGCATAGAGATCTACCATTATGAAAAAATAGCAGAGAGATATTCTGCAAAAATATCTCATGCACCTTGTCCAACTCCTCAGATGCCTTATAACATTTTCCTATTTGAAGCAGCAGTCTAGACAATACACTTCTTGTATGGCATTCCCAACAAAATGCAATAAGATCCTGCATAGAATGTACTTGATCTGTTTCGATTTCACAATGACCACTGCAATCTCTCTCATGTGATAGTTCTTCAAAGTTATTTCTAGATCCAATGTGGGAAACACTTTGTGGCTTTGGTTGTGTTTTTTTTTGAGTGAATAGAAATATTTATCTATGTCATCCCTTGCTATCAAGCATCCACTTGATTTCCATGGAGTTTTTTGATAATGACAGATGTTTTGTACCTTCACTAGCTAAATGACAATTATTTCGTGATTTTAAACGTGAACGTGTATTTCTGGACGTACCCTCAAACTCCTTTAGGTAATCCCTTACTCCAATGCTAGAGTCATCTAAGTCCACTATTCTAGAAGAGTTTCCCCCCTTTTACCAAATCCTCTTTTCTTCTTTATGTCATTGGTCATGCAAGCAAGAGATTCTTCTAGTTGTGCTTTGCTCATTTCTTTACATAAATTTTCCCATGCCAATGTGTAAATATCAACAACAGAAGTCAAGTTCTCAGGAAAATGTACATCTTTTTTTTCCTTTGGATTCCTATGAACCAAATCTCCAATCCGCATGTCAAGCATGGCTTCTACTATTACTTGGAAAAGCTTACACACAAGCTTCAAGTCCTGACGATGAAAAATCTGCTTTGCATTTTTCAATACCTCTTCAACCTTTTCCCATGAATGACGTTTCTGATAAATTTCACCTAAGAAGGATCCAAATGCAGCCTGACCAAGTGGTAGATCTTGTGCATTTGAAATCTTCAGACCTTCCTGAAAGATGTTTTCAGCTTCATCTCCATCTCCCACCATTTCATAGAGAACACCCACCTACATAATATTTTCCAAATAATTTCCAAGAACAACCCATTGACTAGGCCAATACTCCCCATTCTTCTTTGCATCTGAAAAAGTTGGCCACACATTTGTTGTAATTGATCCTAGGGCCTCCAGATAAATACCTCCCACTTCATTTGAGTCATTTTTTAACTTAGTATTATTATCTCTTGCAACTTGAATTGACTTATTATCCAAAAACATGAATTTTCGATGTAAAACTTTTGTTCTTATAAGTAGTGCTTCTTTGGAGTACTTGAGAGCCATTAAATGTTGTCCTTTTCTATGGTACTTTTTAGACAATATGTAAAACACACTCATGTAGGAGATGCAAACTCCCTTGTTTTCAGTCCATTTGAAACAAGAGTTAATGCCCTCTCCTTCAGATCTTCAATAGTGAAGCCAGAACTCGAGAAAGTTCTTGTTGCCAAAACCCTGTCAGTTTGAGATTCAAGAAATTCATCATACATGAGATTTTGTTGAAACTCTAAGAGAGATTCTGGGTTATATTTCACACAACTTTCCCAAAATTTTATAGAGTTGACAGCAGTTCCAAACTTTTCCATTAAAATAGAAAGAATCTTTTAAGAAAATGATACACAACAAAGAGCATGGATAAGCATGTTCTCTCTCCAAAGAAGAGAACAACATTCTTTAGAGCCCATCTTCTTCCAAGAGTTAAAAATCTTGAAAACCAATTCCTGAAGCTTTCACTGCATATGTGTAAATCCCTCTGAATTTGCATTTTCTTCCTAGGTACAGATTGCATGGACACAATATGTAACAACAAGTTGGTGACGTACACGATCCAGGAAGAAAATATTGTCATTAGGATTATAATCTTCATCTAGCACATATATCAAAAGTAAGATGGCATATGACAAACAATCCATGCATCTTCCTGAGCCTGCAGCACCACTCAGTCTAGCTATCTTCGTCTGCTCTAAGAGAACTCTTGATCTCTCTAATGAAAATTCCTTGGTAACATACATGTCATCCAATAGCAATTCCACAATTCCTTTACGCATAAACCTTGAAAGTTCAGTTTCTATTTTAGAATAAGCCAGGAGCTCCTCTTCTAGGAGCATGCCTAATGTCCCCATAGGCAAAGAACAACCAGTGCTGGACAAAACCTTGTAGAGTGTGAGACTTTGCACTGATGCCTCATCTATATCAATCTCCTTGTAATCTACAGAAACAATCTTAACCCAAATCTTCACAAGGGAACAAAGATTATTCGGACTTGACAACTGTGTATCGACATTGGTCCAATGTAAGAGACAATCTATGACATTTTCTCTTGCTTATTTTCTCCCACTTCTTTGTAGTGTATCAACTAAAACAACATTTTTTCCACAAGCATCAGAAACTGATTTAGACATGTTGTCTCTCATGATACAGCCAAACGCAGATGCCATACTTTCATCTGACAAGAGATTTTTTAGTAAGGACACCTGGGTCCATGCATCTTTGTAAGCTAACTTTAGAGGACCACAAGCCCAATCATATTGCTTCATATTGAACATTTCCACCCCAATATTATACATATAATATATTAACCATTTTAACTCTTTAACTTCAATCCAACTTCCTGAAATAAGTGTATCTACAACTTCCAAACATTCCTGAACAACTTCTTGATGCATGAGCGACAGTTTGAGTGTTTCACTTGCAACAAGGAGTAGTGTCTGGTAGACCTTATGAAGCTCTTTTCTTTCTTCCACTGTAACAAAGTTAGACCTGAAACCAACAATGAATACCTACATAAAGAGATGGAAATCTTGTTCCAAGGAAGAATATGAAACTTAAGTCTTTAGTAATTATACTACTAGCTATGAAAATGTCCAATTCCTGTTGTATATATCCTGCGAATACCTTACATCGGAATTCCAGAGCCTTGGAAATACTAATAAATGATCCACCTATCCACCTGTGATTATTTTTTCTCACTGCATAAGTCTTAGATTTACCATCACATAATGCCCCATTATTTCCATGCCTCTGAACAACCAATTCTCCAGATGTCCACTTAAACTTTTCAATAGTACTTTGAATTATTCTAATTGATTTTGAGAGAAGTAGTGAATCTTGATTTTCAACATGTATGGTAATATTCGGAGCTTCGGATACATCATCCTCAATATAAATAGCATTATCATTACATACACCTGAAATCTCCATGTCCTCAAAACTTAAGCTAACTGCATAGTTATGTAAAACCGCAACAAGAGGAAATGTGGTACCTTGCCCAAGGTTATCTGCAATTCCATTCAAAAATTTCTTAGCATTTTTTCTGAGATTTGGATTAGCCTCACAGTAACAACAATAATATTCAACAACCTTCAGAATTTCATGTTTGCCAAAAAGTTTCTCATCCTTGAAAGAATGTTCAGAGAAACGTTATATATGTTGTCAACTGTAGAAGAGACTTAGGACCCTCCAGAGGCAAGCTGGTGAAAAATTTA
Organism: Pinus tabuliformis; assembly: GCA_031772625.1. NCBI lineage: Eukaryota > Viridiplantae > Streptophyta > Pinopsida > Pinales > Pinaceae > Pinus > Pinus tabuliformis. The sequence goes on from CM062813.1 coordinate 613,319,348, forward strand.
ACAAGTTTCATTTATAAATTGATCCTTTACTGAAGAACAGGCACAATTTTTTAGTGTTAGAATGCTTATATTCCTTATCAATTTCGGGTTGAAGTTATTGGGCTCTTTTGCCATGAACTCGATGCATTTTTACAATCCTTTAAACATCATTCTACTGTGTTTTTCGGCACTATTGTTGTCTAGAACCCTCCGCCATGGGGTGAGATGATCGAAAAGAAACAAGACCTTCTCCACGGTCTCTGCATCATTTGGTATTCTTTCACCAATACAACTAACCAGATACATCACGAATCCAAAAATTAAACCTGTGGCAGTGAGCGGATTTTATGCATGTGGGAATTGGGAGGCTGAGGGAGGTAGCGGCGGGTGGATGTGGTTCCAAGTAATAGAGGATAGAGAATGGAGCACTTGAAGGATATTTCACCATAGAGATGGCCCAACGATTGAAACTTTCATGTCTGAAATACTTTCTCTACAATTCTTGAAGACGACGACCAACCGGGATCGCCCCTCCTATTGTTGCTCCGGCTCTGTGGAATGGCACTGAGTTGAGTGCTTCCAAGGGAAGAGGGAAGATTTTATGCAGGTGAGAGTTGGGGCAACTCTTAAAAATAAGTCACTAAGCCAATGATTTCCTTAGTGATTCACCAACATGCATGCATGGTATGGATGGCATGTGCATATCTCCCAACAAACTGATAAGTGATTCACCAACATGCATGCATGGTATGGATGGCATGTGCATATCTCCCAACAAACTGATAAATTTTTCTGGTAGATTGGCCAACCATGATGATTGACAACTGATTAATGACGAAATGGGCTGATTAATTCTTATGTGAAATGGGAAGCGTACTTACCTGGTCATAATTAATTCTTTTATTAAGGTGAAATGGCTTGCCAACCACCATACATCAAGATGTTTAATACCTGGTGCAGGAGCCATACCAAAAATCTAGCTTGAGCAGGAGCAGGCAGGAGCAGAAAAGGTTGTCGAGAGGTGTGAAAACTTACCTTCGCAAGTTGCTGAGCAGAACAAGTTCTGAGACGGAGCACGAGCAAGTTGTCAAGCAAAACAAGTTGGTTTCCCCATTTTATGTTCTCCCATTTATAAATTGTGAAAATATAATGGCGAACGTTGAACAAAGTATCTTAATTGTGTTTGATAAATTTTGAGTTTATGTTTGGTGTAAATATAAATATTTTCCAATATGTATCAACCAATGCATGGCTAGGTCTCCACCCAATCTGTAACATAAAATTACCGACCACGCAGTCTATAACATAAAATTACCAAACAGAGCAAGGCGAAGGTCTCTGCACAGTTTGTAGCTATAACATGTAACATAAAATTGAGTAGTATAATTTTATAGGGTAAAATATGACGTGGAGAACATAAAATCTCAGAAAACACATTGAGAAAAAGCATAATAGATTCAACTATTGGGTCTGTCTTTATCAACATGAATTTGAAATGGGATCCAAGGTCGCGTAATTTGAAATGGAATCTAAGGTGGCTTAAGGTTATTTATAGAGTAAAATAACTTATTGGGTTTGATATATCCGATCCATATAGATTATATACAGCGTAAAATAACTTATGGGTTTGATATATGTTCCCTAAATACATAAAACTGGAAATAACATCACATCTTTATATAGTTCTCAAGTTTGAATTGAGAGTGGTTGTGATTACTAACAGTGTTCTAAGTGATTCAACTTGTGCACTTTTTATTCATACAATTCTATGGATTTATTTGCAGTCCCCTTAGTGTAGGTGTGCCAAACTATTCATCATTCCTTAATAACTTTTCATATACTTCCAGCAACCAATCCTTTATGATTCCTTATACATCCAGTGAACAATAAAATAAAATGAATGTTCCCATGGGTTGTCCGGTGTAAGGAATTATGTTCTCACAGCCATTCAGTGGCTTATCATCAACTATTTCAAGTGGAAAAACTTAACGGCTACATATATTTGTCCTGAGGTAGGTGAAACGTTAATATTCTGCAAGTTTTATAACTTCTTTTTCAAAAAAATATATTTCCATTAGAATTTAGAATATATCTGGCCTATGACATTAAAAGAAACAAAATTACTAAAAGTATTTCAGATATTAATTACGCCGTAAGGCGTTTCTCTCTGAGATTAACTCCCCAAATTGCTTTCGTGTCAAAATATGTGCCATTGGATTTTGGTGTTAGACGATTAAGTAATCCTTATCCGTTGATTTGAATTGAGCAAGGCCAGCCGTGACTGTTCGTTCGATCCTGCAATGACTGCGACTGTTCGTTCGATCCTGCAATAACTGTCCACTATCTTCCTTACGAACCGTCAATCGACTTAATTTATTCTATCGATAATATTTTGCTGCATGAACAAGGGTTTTCTTCATATTTTCAGGTTATGCAGTTGGTATTTCGAAGGCAGAGGCGCAGCAGATCATTAATCCCCTGCAGCGGATCAGTGGTTTTCCGGGCAGATCTATCATGCTGGCGAAATAAGCTACAATTATTTTGTTAATGGATCCATTTGTAGCTCTGGATGTTTCAAATATAATGGTATACACTGCATTGTCTGTCTGCCCTTCTAAAGCAGACACAGAGTATCATCATCGCTGAAATAAACAAGGAAAGATGTTCATCGGGTTTTTTATTGAGTTGAGAGGTTTTGTAATTCTGTCTTTCTTTTATCAAAATTGAGATTTTGCTAAAGTAAACCCAAATTTATCATGTAAGCCCAGCCTTAAGCAGATTAGAGCTCTATCCATAGAGCAGCAGTTGTAGTACTGTGTCATTTTGGATTTCAGAAGGGTGAATATTGTAACTATTTTTTCTTATTATAATGAAAGATAGCATGTTTTTTCTTTTGTGAAAATAGGTAATTGTTTACCCATCTGGGATTGGGTATTATAGAAATGTATGCGCGGCAGATGCAACACAAAATACTGTTGTGTACAGTGGTGATTTCAAACGGGAAAAGCGATATTTGATGCATTGCAGTGCCTTAGCCCAAATTATAGTATAGGTATTTCGTCAAACACTTTGTGCACAACCTCAAACAAAGGCAAATTGCTTCGTTTAAGCGTGTGCTTCACAAGGGTTTTCACACCGCCATTGAACCCATTATGGGTACCATTTTAAAGTTCACAATCAACATAATGAGCATACATTGTACCTTAGGCAAAACTAGAGTTAATCAGCAAAAACTTAACACCGACAAAGCAAACAGAAACAAACTTGTTTCAGGAATTTCTCCAAAAATCTAGGCTGAGAAATTTATACGAACACGGGGTAATGCAGTAGAATGAATACAAGCAAAGGTTCATTTAACGGCCATTAAAACGGTTCCATTCAATTCCATCATTAATTCAGTACGCGACAACAAAATAATGAGGACGATTTTTTTGGTAGAACACTCCATTAATGAGAAACTATATTTAGCTAGCATTACCAGTCAACTAATTTTCAAATCAACTGAAAATGAGGTCAGTCGCCATTGTTGGTTTCTTTTAAGCATGCCAAATAGCTTGACTAAAACGCGTTCCTCACTTCTAACGCGTTTAATATGGCTGAAATATTCATATTAACTAGCAAGCTCAAGCCAATTCATTTTGCTTCAAAATATATTTTCCAGCTGCCAAATATATAGAAAGTAAATGAAGAATGTAACTACACAGGCACTCACACAACCCATACCAAATGGATTTGCATGACAGAAAATCCACTGAACTCCGCAAAACACTTCGAAAACAGAATTTAATAATTCATACACGCAATTTGTTTTGCTATTTCTCCAGTCAAATTAATCTTCCACATAAAATAATTCATTTCCCAATTTACAATAACAATTCAAGCAATACAAAACCAATATGTGCATCGATTTGTTTCCATAAATCGATTTTCGCATTTATTTGGTTGAGGTGTAAGTTCAAACAGTGTGCATACATACTCATTTATGTAAATGGATGTGACCATTTTGTTGAAGCATAAATTCAAATGGTCTGCATACATCCTCACGGTGGCTGAAATTAACCATTGTATACCCGAAAACATATGCCTAAGAGCTAGCATATCTGCTTTCGCTCCAATATCAAGAGAGTATATAGCTTTCCTGAGAATCACTATCCTAGCTGAAATCTGGATTGTAAGATTTGAATTGAAAGCTTTGGTTTCCCCAAATAAAGTGGCTTACCTTTGCATTAAACTGACTTTGTGAAATTTCAAACAATGGATAAATGTTAATGTAAGAACGTGAACTTATTCTTCCTCCTTGTTTGTCTGTAACTTATTATTGTAGACTTTGAAATTACTACTAGGAGAAGGAGATGACCTACCTTATTGGACCAAGAGGTAATTGACAATGTCCATGGAATTAGATGAATTGATTGAGGATGAGTCTGGAGAAAACTCTGGGAGTTGTGACATCCAAACTCATCTATCACTTGCAATGCTTGGAGTTGATGATGATTTGGTATCAAACTGTAGTCCAGATCAAAGTGTAAATCTTGTACATGAGAGCAGAACATTGGAAGATTATTTCTATGGACATTATAGCCGTTCAACAAGCTTTGATTGATTTAAATCTACTTCTCTGAGCTTCATAATTTTTCTTACTCCTTGCTTCTGTAAAAGCTTAAATATTTTATACTTGGTGTATTACTGTGAGCCAATGCCACTACTTAGCTATGTTCAATTTCAATCACTCTCCATATTGGCTGAAGCTGCGTCTGAAGTTGAGTGGAGTCCATGTAAAGTCCCTTGCCAATTCCTTGTATAAATGTGAAAGCCATTAGTGGTCACTCGTTTTGGTGACCCACTGGTGCTCACTAGAGCTGAAAAATTTTCTTGTCCTTGCCTTTGGAGCAATTGTATGTATGTTGAAGGAAAAGCAATTATGATATCGCTATTGATATGCCAAACCATTGTTATGTACTTACCATTGTTATGTACTTTTTTAGGTCTGAAGATGTGTAACTTGTGGCTTAGCTTGGTACATTCTCTTGTATACCAGTTTACTTTGAATTTGTCAATATCATAAGCCCAATAGCGATTTAAGTGTATGTCTGCATGGCAGAACTGCATTACGGTTGAACTTTTTCTAAAATTAAGTTGTATTTAAAGAAATATGGTGTCTAAAAAGCATAGAACTCCAAACATCAAATCTCTTTGCTCCTTGTAGGCTTGAACCAACATCTCTTCTAGAGAAATTCAACAATTCTAATTTAATAATCCTATCGGCCTCTCTTTGTACCTTTTGAGACAATTGCTAGTTCTAGATGGGACATATAACTCCAATGTGCTTTGTCCTCGTTACAGAGAACACAAAAATATTAATGCAGGGTATAACAACTATACCACTAGCACTACAAATCATTTCTGCTCAAAAAGGGGGATTTAAATCATGCAGCAGCTTAAGAGGGGCAGGGTCCAGTTTCAAAAATAGCCTTACAATTGGACTAATCAAAATAAAATCTGATTCGCTTCATAGGCGTAGAGTAAACAGGTACCAATGAGGTAACGTGCAAGTGGACAATTAAATCATATTCAGCACAAGACCAGCCCTCGGCATACAATGCAATTGAAAGTCTTGTGTTATGAGCTACGAACAAGATCACAAATGGTATATTATTCACCAAATTTTAATCTTCCACAAAGAGACAGATTGATCCTCTCTGATTTCTCAAACAAATAAAAAAATACCAAAATTATGCATAGAATCATCTTTGAACTGTAAACACTACAGTATATAGTAACCTGGGAAAGTGATGAAGCACTCAATACCATACAAAAATAAAATTCCTTAATAGAAGATTCCTTAATAGAAGAAAACACCACTGAAAATTGTGAAAAGCTGCCAACTGAACTTTGCCAATCTTTTAGATTTACAGAAACAAAGTCAAAAAACCTCTTCAAAGCTAAGTGCTTACTACCAGCCACATCCAATAGAAAAGGTTTTATGGGGCCTGATAAGATCAAAACTTGCTTGACCACGGTAAGATAAGCACCGTACCTACCTAATGTATAAAAGAAGACTGATAAGCTGGAGGAGGGGCAGGCAGTCTACTACCAAAGTGATGGTTGCTGTAATTAGTAGAGGAATTGTAAGAATCAGAACCCAACAACGAAGGCCCCATGTTATCTGATGGATACATATATGGCCTTGAGAGCGAGACTGGAGTCCTATTTCCAACACCATAGCCTGCTCCATATAATCCTTGGTTTGATCTGTCATATGCATTTTGGCCCTGTAGGTTGTAGGATGTAACACCTGGAGCTGCACCAGAATATTGTACTCTATCCAAAGACCTATAAAAGCTTCTGTCTGCACCATTGGAAGAAGCATAAAGAGTCGGAGTTCTTTCATCTGCACTTAACGGAGGCATATATACACCAGCATTTCCTCCATTAGCACGAGGACGCTTAGGTTGAGACTTAACAACACCTGCAGACCTTTTTCTGTCAGCCTTAGCTTTCTCTAGCTGAGCTACACGCTTTTGAAGAGGATCTGGTGAGAACTGCGATTCAAGTTTGTGCTCCTCAATGCACTTTATAATAGCTCTGTAAGCAGAACGCTCTTTTGTATTTACTTCATTCTGTAGCAGCAAATAAAAATATCGGTAAAAAAAGGAACTTCCGATATAACCAACAATACTAAGCCAAAATGATCATCACATAACAAGACATTTTGTATAACAGTAATACAATCGTACTTGTGCAACAGTAGAGTTATTCCCGCTTTTTAAACTTGCCTGAGAAGCTTTCTTAGCATCTTTCAGATATTCCTTCAACAAAGGAACAGGTGCAAACTTCTCTGTCAGCCCAAATGCATGAGCAAAGTTCACTGCCTCAATTTGTTTTCAACAAAGGAACAGGTGCAAACTTCTCTGTCAGCCCAAATGCATGAGCAAATTTGACTGCATCAATTTGTTTTCCACTATTGACCAGGGTTTCTACAACATCTGCATGAAATTGTCACAAAATTTTCAGTTAATCTGAATATGTCACAAACATTTGAAATACCAAAAGACAGTTTACTGTGAAAGAAAAAACAATACAGACAACTTCAACGGATTTGTCAATAAAGATAACAGCTATGCCAGCTTGAGACCATTTTCGTAAGTAAACAGTTCCCCACTCATGAAAGGCCTTATGACACTTTACCATAGATGATCATCTTCAGGTGCCTTTATTAATATCAACAAAATAACTTACATACAACTTTCTACCTCATAAAAAGATGTCTACCTAGTAGAGGCCACTCAGTATCTGCCTTGCATATGAAATGTTGAGATCTAAAGAAAAGACTACCAACCCCGTCAACTTAGAAACCCGTTCACTGGACTAAACAAAAAACGTTGGGAAGGTTTACTACAGCCAGGATTACCAAAATTTATCTTCAACTCAATCAGCCACAACCAAGTATACTGATAAAATCCACCAGTCCCTCAAAAAAACCAAGCTAGCCATGAATGCCAGAAAAACAACAAAAAGCCTATCTACCAAAATGGATGGAAATTTTGCCAGCCTAGCCACTGAGGCTAACATTACAGAACACCAGCCAACCAACCTGGCATTTTTTATTCAAGTCCAAGGGAACGACAGAGTTCAGGTGTCTGCCTGCACCATGCAAATGCAAGAACAAGCTTGCATAAGTCATCTTTATCAAACTCTGACGCAATTCCAAAAGTAGCTAGAAGTTGCAAGAAGGCCTGGGCCTCCAACGAATTGCCATTGGCAACATCTCCTTCAAGGTTTATCTTTGACTTCCATTCATGTGCAATACTTTTGGCTTGCTCCTTTATATTTAAGGGCAGAACTGGATGTTCAACACCCAAAATAGGATCTGCCAAAACAGGTACAAGAGATTCCAGTAATAATGTACAGGCCCGGCGTAGAGCCGGGAGCCCAAACTCTTTCTTGTCACTTGACTTTTGTTCAAGAGAATAAAACCCCTCCAAGGACTCCAACACTAACCGTGGTGGGTCAGTTGCAGAGTTTAATGCAGAGGGAACCTAATTGCAAAGCCCTATTTCCAATTGCAAAAGTCATTAAGAATGGGAAGAAAGGATTTAGGGATTATAATATCTGAAAATTTATATTTTTAAAGTATTATAAAATGAGTTTAGATATTTATACAACAATAATAAGTGGAAATCAGAAAAAGAAAAAGAAAAGAAAAGAAATTGATTGGAGATAAACTTTTTATAATTTTGTAAATGTTATTGAGTTCCAATGCTCAAACAAAATATTTATAAAAGGTAATTCACTGGTCTGTGGATGAAGCAAGCATTTGGAGGCTAATTCGTGAAGTCTGACAATAAAAGAGGTGAAATTAGAATGAGTAATGATAAGACAGACATCCTTGTATATAAATTGCAATGAGGTTCTTCTTAAAGGTGACTTAATTGTATCACATTGATTTTGACATGACAACATCAGCAAAATGATATAAAAGTCGTTGCAACTAGTACATCTGTGTTTGGTGCATTAATCACTATATGAGATTGAAGGAATCTGGCGCATTCTCGATCAGAACTATTGCTTGATTGACAACAACATGAGTCTTGTGTTGTACAACAATTGTATAATTGGTGCATTAATCACTGTATGAGATTGAAGGAATCTGGTCGCATTCTCAATCAGAACTATTGACAACAGCATGGGCCTTGTGTTGTACAACAGTTGTATAATTTGATTGTGAAGGATTTAAGGAGAAGTAATGTTGTTTTTTCTGATCCTAGCAAGGATTAACAAATATACTATTTATTGGTCCCTGTGGTATACATTGTTTGGACCTTGTTTTCTCCCTTAATTGTAAGTGCATAAAAATATTAGATTCATAGGACAGGGTACCATTAATCATGTGATCCAATGATCTTGGCCGTTTTTTATTGAATTCTTCAAAACTTATTTCCATTTGATCTTCCAAAATGTGAAGATAGTTTTATTGGTTGGAACAATGCTACAACTTACAAGTTATAATAACAGAGATTCTGTTCTGCATAATGCTTCCACCTTGCAATCTTTTTGTGGATATGGTTAAGCAATATTCTCTTCGAGTAAAGAATAAATTATTGTGTGTAGAGTCATTGGGTTTACTATAGTAATGATCGTAACATTTTGTAGTCTTTTGTTTGTTGTTATGTGGTTTAGTGGTTGAGACAGTGCATTACCATGTAATGACCCAAAGACAAACTTAGAGCTCAGAGCCCTCAATTATAAGTTGGTTGAATTTTATGAGATTTATATGCAATATTAATTCAATAATTAAAAAAATATATAGACTTAAGCACCCTAAATAAACTTCAATTTATACATCTTTAGAATCTCATTTATGCTACATATCTGCATCTTATGTACATTTTCCCATTCCCATGTCGGAATTGTTCCTCAATTTATGCCTTACGGCGTTTCCTTTGCAACATTTGGTGCAAATGCTAGTTTACTCATTTTCAAATATATCATGTCAAACACTTTTTACAATATTTATTTGTATTCTTTTATATAATTTTTATGTTACACTTCTTTTATACTGTAATATATCAGGGATGATATTTTAATTTTGATCTCTTGTACATAGTGTAAAGACAATAATAATGGTTTGTCATATTCTATATATTATAATATAAATGTGTTTATTTTATTAAATGGAGATATATATATTATTTAATATACTATTAATTATTATTAAAATTATTATTATTATATAAATATAAATATAGTCTATTTATTATTATTTTAATTATTAAAATATGTATTTATTCTATTGAATAGATATATTTTTTTATTATTTAATATAATATTAAATTATTTCAGTTACTAAAATTATTATTATTATAATATAAATATAATTTATTTATTGTTATTTTAATTATTATAATGTAAATATAGTTTATTTATGCACACTTACTAATATGATAGGCTTGAATATGTCTATTTATTTATATAATTAAAAAACTCTAATATCAACATTTTCATTATAATATTATTTTAATTTTTAATATTTGAAAATTTAAAAAATATAGTTGTTTTCTATATAATAATGTTATTGGTATTTGTTTTAAGTAATTAACTAAATAATAACTGTAATATAGAGTTAATTAGATTTTTTTAAATTTTAAATTGTTAAAAGTAATAATAAATTAAATTTTTTGATTAAATTGCTATAAATTTTGTTTTAATGTCATAGTATAACGTATCATAAATAATTTAATAGTATAATGTATGATAAGTATTTCAAATGATTTTAAGTGAGCAAGGGAGGGATGAAGATGTTAGCAGGAATAATGTGAGAGGAGGGAAGAGAGTGGAGTGGAGGGAGGTAATGGAGGAGAGAACGGAAAATAGTGTTCTCAGAGTTACGTAGTAATTGGTGGGAAGTGACAGGTTGTCACAGTTGTCAGTCATCAACAGTGTATATGGAGTGTGTTATGGAGAATGGGTGAACACCTTCCTATCTAAGAGGGAGTGTTAGTTTTTGCAACATCAAATGGTGTCCTACTCTTGAATTTGGTTAGAGAGGTTAACAAACGCTATAAATCTAAAACCTAGAAATCGTTTTTGCAAAATCCACCTAGAATCAACAAAATTAAGTTAATTGGTCAGTAATTAATTTTTCCTATGTCTAACTTACGGAAAATGATTAATTAATAGTAATTAATTGATAAAGGTGGGATTTGTCTAAAAACTCACATGAATCAACTCATAAATGATATTATTCTAGAAGGACTTAATCGTGGTCATCCATGATCCAACTAGAGATTATAAGAGGAGGTTGATAGGGTTGAGGAGGAACACAAGCGAGGATGAGTTCCTTGGCAGAGATCGAGTTTCCCAATTTTAGTGATTGAGGAGGGGGAAGTTCGAGTCAAAGAGGGGACACAAATTCAGTGAGGGGAAAAGACAGTGATTCTAGAGGAGATTCCAGTTCCATAGAGTCATTTATAAGAGGGCCGAGTTTTCCTCAGTGAAGTTGCGCAAGGACTTCGCAAGAATCTTCAAAGAAAAAGTTCGATTCAACTAGAGTGAGGGTCACGTCAGTTGTTGGAGGCCAGGAGAAATTTTTTAAGGGCCAACAAGTAATTCTTCGAGGCTGAGTTGGGTTGGACATCTTGATAAGAGGATCATCTAGGTAGTGCATGTGGGGCTACACAACATTGGCACATAAGTTGATGTAGGGCTTTCGAGTAACCTAATTTGTGCTAGATTTGGAGCTCGATCAGTGTTGGGTGAGGCAATATTTGTCTCACTAACTTTTGTGGCCAGTTTATCATGTGGAGGATTGTTAGTTTTGGGCATCTAGAGGTTGTAGTCATAATTTCATTGTTGCATAATAATAAAACCCTTAGTTGTTGGACTAGTTTTCCCACATTGGGTTCTTTTGGGGACAATTGTCCAAAAATAACGTGTCAATTTTATTGTGTGTGCTATCATTTTCTCAATGTCCATTTTATTTCCACAACGTATACTATGTGTGAAAATTTGCAGTGTGATTTATTCATTATTTTTCGTAACAAAATAAACTACATAATTTAATTAGCCAGAAGAATAAATTTATAGTTGCTACAATTTAAGGAAATTTTCACATTGCTAAAACTAGTAATGCCACTCCTGTTGCTAATCTATTCTTTCAGGAAGTTGTAAGATTACATGGAATTCCCAAAAGTATCGTCTTTGATCAAGACATCATATTTTTGGGACATTTCTGAAGAAGATTGTGGAGAAAATTGGACACGTAATTGAACTTTAGTTCAGCATACTACTCACAAATGGGTGGTCAAACAGAAGTGGTGAATAAAATTTTAGGCAATATTTTGCGTAGTTTGGTTGGAGATCATCCCAAGTAATGGGATCAAGTCTTGGCTCAAGTTGAGTTTTCTTATAATGACATTCCATTTCTCTTTTACCAAGAACATAGATTCTATATACCTTTGAAGTTTCATTATAACCACGTTGCTCCCCCATGCATGAAAAGGTTGATGTAGGGTCTCTTTTGGATGATGCCACAATGGAGGAGGCACCTTTTGGAGATTTACACATGCACTTTGGGACTTTATTGGAGTTAGGATCACTCTTGCACCTTTGCATCAGTTCCTTGATACATTATTGCCTATTTTGGAGGAGGATGTCATGGTGGAGACCATTATTCTCCAATGCATTTTAGATATTTTTGGTATTATGTTATGTTTTAAAACTATTTCAAGGTCATCTTATGACCTTTGGCATAGCTGAATGCTCAAGTAAAGTTGTTTAGGGGTTTTACTTGTAAAATCATGAAAAAGTGACTTGATTACCCTCCTATACACGCAAGAGAACCATGCACATTTCCATATACGCGCAATTTTTGTATATGGAATTTCTGCATATACTGTAGATTCACATATATAAAAGACATGCATATACGAAAGATATACACATAAGAAAGTTACGCATATATGGAAGATATGTGCATATATAGAAGTTGCGTATATACGGTTGATGCACATATAAAAAAGATGCACATATATGGAAGTTATATATATTAAAGTTTCACATACATGGAGGTTATGTGTATATATGGAAGTTATACATATACCTCGAAAATATGTGCATATAGAAAAGTTTTGCATATACGGAAGATATGCGCATATCTTTCGTATATGCACGATTTCCGTATATGAAAAATTTCCATATAAGGAAGTTTCACATGTACGTATATGCACATACATAAAAGACGTACATATATGGAAAATATGCACATATAAGAAAGTTACGCATATACAGAAGATTTGCACATATATTTCATATATGCAAAATTTTTGTATATGGAAGTTGCGCATATAAGGTAGATGCACATATATAAAATACGTGCATATACGAAATATATGCACATATAAGAAATTTATGCACATATGCAATATATGTGCATATACGGCAGTTGCGCATATACGGTAGATGTACATATACAAAAGATGAACATATGCGAAAAATATGTGCATATATTGCGTATATCCACAATTTCCGTATATGTGCAATTTCTGTATATGGAATTTGCGTATATATAATAGATGCACATACATAAAAGACGTGCATATACGGAAGATATACACATATAATAAAGTTATGTATATACGAGAGATATGCACATATCTTCCGTATATGCACAATTTCCATATATACACAATTTCTGTATATGAAATTTCGCATATACGAAATATATGCACATATCTTCCGTATATGCACAATTTCCATGTATGTGCAATTTTGTATATGGAATCTGCGCATATACGATGACGATACATAAACGACGTGGATATACGGAAGATATGAACATATAAGCAAGTTAGGGATATACCGAAGATATGCGCATATCTTCAGTATATACACAATTTCCGTATATGCGAAATTTTTATATATAAAAATTGCACATATACGGAAATTGTGCATATACGGAAGATATGTGCATACCTTCCATATATACATAACTTTCTTATATGTGCACATTTCCGTATATGCGCAATTTCTGTATATAGAAGTTGCGCATATACTGTAGATTTACATATATAAAAGACATGCATATATGAAAGATATACACATATAAGAAAGTTACGCATATATGGAAGATATGTGCATATACGGTTGATGCACATATATGGAAGTTATATATACCAAAGTTTCACATACATGGAAGTTATGTGTATATACAGAAGTTGCACATATACCTGGAAGATGTGTGCATATAGAAAATTTTCGCATATACAGAAGATATGCGCATATCTTCCGTCTATATATAATTTCCGTATATGCAAAATTTCCATATATGGAAGTTGTACATATACGATAGATGCACATACATAAAAGATGTACATATATGGAAGATATTCACATATAAGAAAGTTATGCATATATGGAAGATATGCGAATATCTCCCATATATGCACAATTTTTGTATATGGAAATTACGCATATACGGTAGATGCACATATATAAAAGACGTGTATATACGGAAGATATGGACATATAAGAAATTTATGCATATACGAAATATATGCGCATAAACGGAAGTTGCACATATACGATAGATGCACATATACAAAAAATGGACATATACGAAAAATATGCGTATATATTGCGTATATGCAAAATTTCTGTATATGCACAATTTCTGTATATGGAATTTGCATATATACAATTGATGCACATACATAAAAGACGTGCATCTACAAAATATATGCATATATAAGAAATTTATGTATATACGGAATATATGCACATATCTTCAGTATATGCACAATTTTCGTATGTGCGCAATTTCTATATATGGAATTTGTGCATATACGAAATTTATGTATATACGGAAGATATGCACAATTTTCGTATATGTGCAATTTTTGTATATGAAATTTGCACATATACGATGTAGATACATAAACGACGTGCATATACGGAAGATATGTACATATAAGAAAGTTAGTGATGTACTAAAGATATGCACATATCTTCCGTATATGAACAGTTTCCGTATATACGCAATTTCCATACAAAAATTGCGCATATACGGAAACTGTTCATATATGGAAGATATGTACATATCTTAGGTATATACATAACTTTCTTATATGTGCACATTTCTGTATACGTGCAATTTCTGTATACACATAAGATATACACATATAAGAAGGTTACGCATATACAGAAGATATGTGCATATACGGAAGTTGTGCATATACAAAAGATGCACATATACAAAAGTTATATATATACACTAAAGTTTCATATACATGGAGGTTATGCTTATATACGGAATTTGCACATATACCTGGAAAATATGTGCATGTAGAAAAATTTTGCATATACAAAAGATATGAGCATATCTTTCGTATATGCACAATTTCCGTATATGAAAAATTTCCATATATGGAAGTTGCACATGTACGGTAGATGCATATACATAAAAGATGTACATATATGAAAGATATGCATATATAAGAAAGTTAAGCATATACGGAAGATATGCATAATTTCCATATATGCGAAATTTTTGTATATGGAAATTGCGCATATACAGTATATGCACATATATAAAAGATGTGCATACACGGAAGATATGCACATATAAGAAATTTACACATATATGGAAGATATGGACATATACAGAAGTTGCGCATATATGGTAGATGCACATATACAAAAGATGCACATATACGAAAGATATGTGCATATATTGCGTATATGCACAATTTCTCTATATGGAATTTTCACATATACGAAATTTATGTACATACGGAAGATATGTGCATATCTTCTGTATATGCACAATTTCTATATATGCACAATTTTTGTATATTGAATTTGCACATATATGATGCAGATGCATAAACGACGTGTATATACGGAAGATATGCACATATAAGAAAGTTACGGATATACCGAAGATATCCGCATATCTTCCGTATATGCACAATTTCCATATATGCGCAATTTCTGTATATCGAATTTGCGCATATACGATGTAGATACATAAAAGACGTGTATATACTGTTGAGTCCCTATAATACTAGTGATTACCCCATTACTATTGCAGTTATACCCCTTACTAATATTGTTGTGCCCCAATTGCCCCCCATATTGTTATTATTGTGCCCCATAGAATCCCTCTATTGTTATTTTTTGTGGCTTTATATTATTATTGTTAGGTCGGCTGGATTATATTGTGACTCCTTAGACTCCTATATATAGAAAGGAGGTTTTTTCATTTGAATCATCCAAGAATTGCTCATTTATGTAATGTAAAGGAGGTTTCCCCCTCGAAGAGGCTGAATTCTAAGGCGTTGATATATCTTTTCTATCTTTTATTAAGCTGGTTTCATAACATTTGGTATCAGAGCTTTGGATTCTAGGGTTTTGCTGCTCCAAACAAGTCATTGTGGCATTTTCGCTATAACTTTTTTCTGTGACGTTTCAGAAGTTGCAAAAAAAAACCCATTTGAGAAGAAACCGCTTTGAACCTCGGGTCCGAATTTCAGAGCTTTTCGCGCTATATTTGTGGATATATGATCTGAGGAAGTTGGTTTTTTTGCAGACTCCTGAATTACATTCAAAACAAGTGAGCTGGGGAAAATCGTCATAACTTTCTCTCTGGGGATCGGATTGAAATTTCGTAAGAAGGTATAGAAAGAGGACGGACTGTAGTTTCATGAATGCATTTTTTAGATCCAAAGGTCGAAACAGTGAGTCGTGGCACGTCGTACAATTTTGCTCTACTAAAATAGTCTATAATCAAGTCACAGTGGGAGATTTCGCATAACTCTTCCTTGGAGAATCCAATTTGGGTCAGACTTGTGGCATTGGAAAGAGGACACAGAGAGCTACTATTGATCACAAATTCAGAACTAGATGATTGGAAAGTACAGAGATACATCAGAGGCAATATCGAGCTCCTACAAAGTGAAAAAATGTGTGTAGATTTTTTTTATTTTTTACTTAAGCTTGGTTTGAAAATTTGTTTTGAAGGAATTAAAAGGGCATAGTAGAGCATTAGTATCGATAACTGATGCCCCGAGGAAAGAAAATGCAAACACCTAGTAAGGAACCTGAAAGCTCTAGCATGACTCATGAAAAAGAGGAAGAAATGCTACATGATATATCAAAATTACAAGAACAAGTGCAACAAATGTCACGCTCACAAAAGTTAACAGAAGCTAAGATAAATGGTGTGGAAGCTTAGATGGGTGGCATGGAAGCTAAGATGGACAATTTGAAGATAGATTTGAACACAAATTTGAAGACGGGCATGGCAGATTTGAAGACAGATTTGACAAATTTTCTACAAGAAATGCTTACTAATGGTGAAAAGGTAGTAAAGGAAACTCATGATGAGAAAAAAAGAAATGTTAATCATGATTCCATAGACGCTAATGTTGGATCAAAGACTCACCATATTACAAAAATCAATATGAGGAAGTTTGATGGCAAGGATCCTGCCACATGGATATTACAGATGGAGGAATCCTTCGATCTCAATAATGTGAAAAACACACAAAAGGTGCGTATGGCAACTTTATATTTGGAACCAAATCAATTTGTATGGTATCAATGGCTTTGCTCTCGTAAACAATTTATCACTTGGGCAATTTTTACGGAAGAATTGGTAGCACATTATGAGGATACAAAAAGCAACACTTTTTTTAGCCAATTGATAAGTCTCAAACAAAAGGGTTCAATAATTGAGCACATTGAGGAGTTCCAAAAATTGAACATAAAGGTAAAAGATATTCCAGAGGAGCATAGGATTGATGTGTTCATAGGGTCTTTAAAGGATAATATCCAACATGATATTCGCCTTTGGGAACCTGATTCATTAGAGAAGGCATTCAGGTTAGCAAGAAAAATGGAAAGCAAAATTATGGCAACCAGGAAGCATACCACTCACAACTATAAAGACGGAAGTGTTGTTGCCCCTAGTCTTCCACAACCTATAAGGCTGACACCACAACAATTGGAAGAAAAAAGAGCAAAAGGGCTTTGTTACAGTTGTGATAGCAAATACACTAAAGGTCATAAGTGTGCTGAGAAGAAATTATTCTACATAGATTGTGAAGAGGAAGAAGAAAAGGAGCAAGAAAGGTCAAAAGAAGAGGATATACTCCAGGAACAAAGCCTATATGAAGAAAAAATAAATCCGACCATATCTTGTAATGCATTGGCAAGAATTACCACTCCTCGAACCATCAAGATAGAAGGACAAATCAAGAAGAAAAAGGTAATAGTGTTGATTGATTCAGGAAGCACCCACAATTTTATTCATTGTAAGGTAGCAAAAGAATTGAATTGCTTCTTATATCTAGCACCAAAGTGTCAAGTGATGATTGCAAATGGAGGAACAATAAGTTTCTCTGGAAAGTGCCATAATATCAAGCTATCCATGGGAGAATATGTATTGATTAGCCCAATGCTTTCCATTCTAATGGGAGGTGCTGATATTGTACTAGGAGTCCAATGGCTACAATCCTTGGGTACAATAGCTTTTAATTTTCAAGAAATTTTCATCAAATTTTCTACAGAAGGAAAGGAATTTGAATTAAGGGGTATTGCAGGGAAACCAAGAAAGATAATCAGCTCTAATGGTATGACAAAGCTTCTAAAAAAGGAGCAAAGAGATGTAATTGCACAATTATGCTCGCTAGATGTTTCCACATCATAATCATCTATTTCTCCAGATCTCCAAAAAGTCCTGGACAAGCATTCCAAGGTATTTGAGACTTCCAAAGGTCTCCCACCTATGCGTGACCATGATCATGCTATTCATCTAATTCCAGAAAGTGTTCCTCCAAACATCAGGCCGTACAAATATCCCTATGTCCAAAAGAGTGAAATTGAACATATGGTTGCGGAAATGCTAGAGGCTGGTATAATTCAACCGAGTCAAATTTCTTTCTCTGCTCCAATAGTATTGGTGCACAAGAAGGATGGATCATGGCACATGTGTCCGATTATAGGGAGCTCAACAAGCTCACTATTAAAGATAACTTCCCCATTCCTGTCATTGATGAATTACTGGATGAATTGCATGGATCAATTTACTTAACCAAGTTGGATCTTCGTTCAGGATATCATCAAATTAGAATGACGACTGAAGACATTCCGAAAACAGCATTTAGAACTCATGAGGGTCATTATGAATTTTTGTTCATGCATTTTGGCCTTACCAATGCACCTTCAACATTTCAAGGTTTGATGAATTCAATTTTCAAACCATTCCTTAGAAAATTTGTATTAGTATTTTTTGATGATATACTAATCTACAACAAGTCTTGGAAGGATCATGTTGAACATGTTGACAGGGTGCTACAACTATTGGAGGAGAAACAATTATATGAGAAAAGGTCCAAATGTTTCTTTGGAGTCCAGGAGGTGGAATATTTGGGTCATATTGTATCTCATGAAGGAGTTAAGGTAGACCCTAGCAAAATTAAAGCCATTAAGGAATGGAAAACCCCCACATCCATAAAGCATCTGCGGGGATTTCTCGGGTTGACAGGGTATTATCGCAAGTTTGTTAAGAATTATGGGAGAATAGCAGCACCTCTAACAACATTATTGAAGAAAGATGCATTTTCATGGACTCTGGAAGCAACAAAGGCCTTTGAACATCTTAAAGAGGCAATGTGCTAAGCACCGATATTAGCTACACCAGACTTCACAAAAACCTTTATTGTAGAATGTGATGCTTCAGGAAATGGAATTGGTGCCGTTCTAATGCAAGATGAAAGACCCATTGCTTTTGAAAGTCGTCCAATCAAGGGAAAGTTTTTAAGCAAAACTATTTATGATAAGGAAATATTGGCAATACTCCATGCACTTAAGAAATGGTGACCCTACCTAATGGGAAGACACTTCAAGGTAAAAATGGATCATGATAGCCTTAAATAATTTTTAGAACAAAGATTATCCTCTGAAGAGCAACAAAAGTGGGTCACAAAGATGTTGGGTTATGACTTTGAAATCATCTACAAAAAAGGGAAGCAAAATTTGGTGGCAGATGCACTCTCAAGAAAGGATGAGGATGTGGAAGCATTGTTGTGCGCCATTTCTATTATCCAACCAGATTGGATAAACGAAGCAAGGGAGGAATGGAAGAATGACGAAGAAGTGTGGGCACTTATTCGAAAGTTACAACAAGATTCCAGTATGTCTGATACATTTAGCTGGCAAAATGATTCGTTATGGTACAAAGGTCGCTTATACCTCTGTAAGAATTCCCAGCTAAAATAAAATATTCTTATGGAATTGCACACTTGTCCCTTAGGAGGGCACTCAGGATTTTTAAAAACTTACCACGGGTTAAGAAGGAATTTTTTTGGGATGGCCTTATCTGAGATATTCAAAAGTTTGTGGCGGAATGTTTGGTTTGCCACCAAAATAAAGTTGAAACAATTAAGACACCGGGTCTATTACAACCTTTATCCATTCCAAGCCAACGTTGGGAGGAGGTTTCAATGGATTTTATCACAGGTTTACCCAAGTCTAAGGGAAAGAGTGTCATCATGGTGGTAGTTGACAGACTTACCAAGTATGCACACTTTTGTGCATTATCACATCCATTTAAAGCCAGTACAGTTTCTAGTGCATTTATGGAAACAATTCAAAAGCTACATGGAAACCCAAAGATTATTGTAAGTGACAGAGATCCCATTTTTACTGGAAATTTTTGTACAGAATTATTTTCTTGTCTTGGTACTCAGTTAGTTCATAGCTCATCTTATCATCCTCAATCTGATGGGCAAACTGAGATAGTAAACAAATGTTTGGAAGCATATCTTCGTTTCTTTGTATCTTATAAACAGACACAATGGGTCAAATGGTTGCCTCTGGCTGAATGGTGGTATAACACTTCCTTCCATACAGCAACAAAAATGACCCCATTTATAGCACTTTATGGGTAGCAACCACCATCCATCACATCATATTTAAAAGAAAATTCTAAGGTTCAGGCAGTGGAACATCAAGTCGAACATCAACAACAAGTCCTCCAAATCTTAAAGGATAACCTCGTGTTGGCATAGAATAGAATGAAACAACAGGCAGATCAACATCGCAGTGAAAGAAGTTTTGATGTAGGTGATTGGGTATTCCTACAGCTACAACCATATAAGCAAATGTCCCTCAAGCAAGCTAAGAAGGATAATAAATTATCACCAAAGTATTATGGTCCGTACAAGGTGTTGCAAAAGATTGGTACTATGGCATACAAATTGGATCTTCCTGTAGCTTCTTGATTGCACCCAGTTTTCCATGTTTCATGTTTAAAGAAGGTTATAGGCGATAAGCTCCCAGTTCAAACAATATTGCAAGAACTTGACGAGGAAGGAAAAATTATATTGGAACCGGAAGCAGTCACAGAAACAAGAACTCGACAGCTACGAAATCGATCAATGTCAGAGTATCTTATCAAGTGGAAGAACTTATCAGCTGAAGATTCCACATGAGAGGATGAGAATTTTATGCAGAATTATCCAGAACTACTCAAGCGTTGAGGACAACGCTTCTTTGAAGGAGAGGGGCATGTTGGGTCCCTATAATACTAGTGATTACCCCATTACTATTGCAGTTATACCCCTTATTAATATTGTTGTGCCCCTATTGCCCCCCATATTGTTATTATTGTGCCCCATAGAATCCCTCTATTGTTATTTTTGTGGCTTTATATTATTATTGTTAGGTCGGCTATATTATATTGTGACTCCTTAGACTCCTATATATAGAAAGGAGGTTTTGTCATTTGAATCATCCAAGAATTGCTCATTTATGTAATGTAAAGGAGGTTGCCCCCTCGAAGAGGCTGAATTCTAAGGCGTCAATCTATCTTTTCTATCTTTTCTTGAGTTGGTTTCATAACATATACGGAAGATATGCACATATAAGAAAGTGACAGATATATAGAAGATATGTTCATATCTTCCGTATATGCACAACCTCCATATATGCACAAAAATGCAGCCTCTATATAAACGCAATCTCTGTATATACACATCTTTTATATATACGCAACTTCTATATATGCACATATCTTCTATATATGGATAAAATTTTGTATTTGCACATATATGAAAGTTGTGCATATACAAAAGAAATGCACATATATGGAAGTTGCACATATACGAAAGATATGTGACACAGAAGATGTGCACATCTGTAGTATATGCGTAACTTTTGTATATGTGTATATCTTCCATATATGCACTTATTTAGTATATGTTCATTTCTTCCATATATTCTCATATTTGGAAGTTTCACATTTATAATAGATACATATATACAATAGATGTGCATCTACAGAAGAGATGTGCATATACGAAAGTTGCACATATACGGAAGAGATGTGCATATATGGAAGTAATCTCTATTCCCTTGCATCTTGTAGACAAACATGGGCCAGCATACGAAAGTCTTCTTACACACTTTTGTTTTCCACCTCCTTTTAGTCACACATAATGTAGTAGGAGAAAGAGTAAGCGGCCCATTATCCACACATCATTTCTTTTTCATGCAAGGAACAATTGAAATATAGTGTAATTAGGAAGATCCCGTAATCGATCACCAAATATCCACATCTTATCACACTTTTCGTGCTCACTTTATCACTTGCACGCAATGACACATCACACACTTACCTTCTGAAAGTTTTGTATTAGAAATTAGATTATCTTTATTTTTATTTATTTGCAAATTCTCATATATCTTAACTAGGGAGAAACGTAAGTAGCCAAATTCAACACATATTTTTCAATCTATTTTTCTAGTGTTTGCAAATAACATAGCTTAACTATTAAAAGAGTAAGTGGCCTATCATCCACAAATCTTGTTACTAACCAAAAAAATTATTCATTTAATTAGTTTTGGGACTACGGCCAAGTGTCACTACAGAACGCAAGTAATATTTACTTCCCTTGCGTCTTGTAGGCAAACCTGGGTTAGCATATGAAAGTCTTCTTAGCACACTTGTGTTTTCCACCTCCCTTTAGTCACGCATAATGTAGTAGGAGAAAGAGTAAGCGGCCCATTATCCGCACATAATTTCTTTTTCATGCAAGGAACAATTGAAATATAGTGTAATTAGGAAGATACTGTAATGGATCACCGAATATCCACATCTTATCACACTTTTCATGCTCACATGATCACTTGCAAACAATTACACATCACACAGTAAGCTTCTATAATCTTTGTATTAGAATTTAGATTATTTTTATTTTTATTTTTATTTGAAAATTCTCACATATCTTAACTAGGGAGAAATGTAAGTGGCCAAATTCAACACATATTTTCAATCTATTTTTCTAGTTTTCACAAATAACATAGCTTAACTAGTAAAATAGTAAGTGGCCTATCATCCACAAATATTGTTACTAACCAAAAAATTTATTCATTTAATTAGTTTTGGGACTAGGGTCAAGTGTCACTATAGAAAGCAAGTAATCTCTGCTACCCTTGCGTCTTGTAGGCAAACCTGGGCTAGCATGTGAAAGTCTTCTTATCACACTTGTGTTTTCCACCTCCCTTTAGTCACACAATGTAGAAAGAGAAAGAGTAAGCAACCCATTATGCACACATCATTTTTTTTTCATGCAAGGAACAATTGAAATATAGTGTAATTAGGAAGATACTGTAACGGATCACCGAATATCCACATCTTATCACACTTTTCATGCTCACATGATCACTTGCACACAATTAGACATCACATACTAAGCTTCTATAATCTTTGTATTAGAAATTATATTATCTTTATTTTTATTTTTATTTGCAAATTCTCACATATCTTAATTAGGGAGAAACGTAAGTGGCCACATTCAACGCATATTTTTCAATCTATTTTTCTAGTTTTTACAAATAACATAGCTTAATTAGTAAAAGAGTAAGTGGCCTATCATCCACAAATCTTGTCACTAACCAAAAGTTATTCATTTAATTAGTTTTGGGACTAAGGCCAAGTGTCACTACAGAAAGCAAGTAATCTCTACTCCCTGTGTCTTGTAGGTGAACCTGGGCTAGCATATGAAAGTATTCTTAGCACACTTGTGTTTTCCACTCCCTTTAGTCACAAATAATGTAGTAAGAGAAAGAGTAAGCGACTCATTATCCGCACATCATTTCTTTTTTATTCAAGGAAGAATTGAAATATAATGTAATTAGAAAGATACTGTAACAGATCTCTGAATATCCACATCTTATCACACTTTTCATGCTCACATGATCACTTGCACACAATTACACATCACACACTAAGCTTCTATAAGTTTTGTATTAGAAATTAGATTATATTTATTTTTATTTTCAAATTATAACATATATTAATTAGGGAGAAACGTAAGTGGCCAAATTCAACACATATTTTTCGATCTACTTTTCTAGTTTTTACAAATAATGTAGCTTAACTAGTAAAATATTAAGTGGCCTATCATCCACAAATCTTGTTACTAACCAAAAAAATTATTCATTTAATCAGTTTTGGGACTAGGGCCAAGTGTCACTACGGAAACCAAGTAATCTCTGCTTCCTTTGCGTCTTGTAGGTGAACTTGGGCTAACATATGAAAGTCTTCTTAGCACACTTGTGTTTTCCACCTCTCTTTAGTCACACATAGTGTAGTAAGAGAAAGAGTAAGCAACCCATTATCTACACATCATTTTTTTTCATGCAAGGAACAATTGAAATATAGTGTAATTATGAAGATACTGTAACGGATCATCGAATATCCACATCTTATCGTGCACCTTTCATGCTCACATGATCACTTGCACACAATTACACATCACACACTAAGCTTCTATAAGCTTTGTATTAGAAATTAGATTATGTTTATTTTTATTTTTATTTGCAAATTCTCACATATCTTAATTAGGGAGAAATGTAAGTGGCAAAATTCAACACATATTTTTCAGTCTATTTTTCTAGTTTTTATAAATAACATAGCTTAATTAGTAAAAGAGTAAGTGGCCTATCATCCACAAATCTTGTCACTAACCAAAAAATTTATTCATTTAATTAGTTTTGGGACTAAGGCCAAGTGTCACTACAGAAAGCAAGTAATCTATGCTTCCCTTGCGTCTTATAAGAAAACCTGGGCTAGCATATGAAGCCTTCTTAACACACTTGTGTTTTCCACCTCCCTTTAGTCACAAATAATGTAATAGGAGAATGAGTAAGCGACCCATTATCCGCACATCATTTATTTTTCATGCAAGAAACAATTGAAATATAGTGTAATTAGGAAGATATTGTAATGGATCACCGAATATCCACATCTTATCACACTTTTCATGCTCACATGATCACTTGCACACAATTACACATCACACACTAAGCTTCTATAAGCTTTGTATTAGAAGGCATCCAATTTCTGGAGCTTTTTATACTTAGTTTATTTTATCCTACATCTCACGCCCTAAAGAAATGTAAGACCTTAAAAAATACCATAACTTTAACCAACTAAATTCCACACAATGGCCACTAAAGAATTTATAGTTCAAGTTAGGACCATCGGTGGTAGGTATTCAATAAGCTGCCATGGTCATATTACATCTTTGAAACAAGCAGTTGACTTTTTAGGGAGCTTAAAATCCTTCAATCAACCCACGGAAAAGAATACCCGAGCATGGCAAAGAACCGATTTCGAGGGGGTTTGGCTTAGGTCCAATGCATATGGTACTATTTGGGGCTACCCGACCCGTCTAGTGCTCGATACTGGTAACTAACTACCAAGAAGCTAAAGACTTGAATTCTCACGTGGGACAAAGGCACTTTAGTGGCCAAAATCTAGGGCTTCCATCCCTATAGGTGGACGTGCGGGCAACACCAAAGCCTCATCTGTTATCTTGGTCGATTCTTCGGCCGCAAGAAGGCATCCCCAGTTCTTTCGGGACGTTGCCCCAGCACCCATCAGAAGATATCTTCGCAAGGCCCCATTACTTTTAGAGTGGAAATAACGAATAGGTCTTCATAGGATCTTTATTCTTACGCAAAACAAACAAAAACCATTTTTTTGTTTATTGATCACACAGTCTAAAGCTAAATGGAAAGTAATAATTTTATTTTCGCTTTGTTTTATGTATGTGATATATTTATTTTTACAATTATCTCCTTCCCTCAATCACACAAAGTATCACACACTGCACTCGACACCATAGGGGACCCCATCCTCCTCGTTTCGTTTGTTGTACCTTGGGATATAATCTTTGGTTGAGAAGAGATTAGTGCCCAAGAAATTTATTCAGAACTGTAAAAGAATTAATTGATTGTCCCATCATTTCATAAAATCCCAACAATTTGATTAAAATCCTTTAACTTTCCATATGTGAACAATGTTTCCAAAGTGGCCTTCTAATGTTGAATACAAATGAAGAAATATAAGAAAGAAGTGATGGTAGAAAGCTTTAAATAACAAGTTTCCTTGCACATAATCTTTTATCTTCAACTTTGGAATAAATATGACTAGCATGTAATGAAATTTAGAAAATAGGAGTGCATCATTAGAGGTTTTTAACTTTAATTCACAAAAACTCAAACTCACAACACTGTAAAATCAAATTCCAACAACTTCATTACTCTTTTTTAAGAATAAGAATTAACACAAGATGAAACAGGAAACACTTATCATCCCCAACAAATTCTGTAATCACTGTCAAAAATTTATTCATCAACACATGAAAAGTAAAAGTACAATATTGTATTTTCCTATGAGGGACAAAATTCTGGAACCCCCCCAAAATATTATTCCTGGATTTTTATTTATGTTGCCTAGCCTAACTAAAATAACTATTAAAACAAAATCAGTTGAGGAACAAACTTTTTGACAGTTACTACATTATCTCTTTATTAGAAATAATTAGTCTGATAAAATAAACCAAACCCTTTACAAAGATAAATAAACATATTCGTCGATTCCTTTCTCTTTTAATTAATAAAATAAATTAAATGGATTCAAAATTCATACAGGTTTTGTATGTGTTGATGGTGATGGACCCATCAACATTTAGGGGATCACCCCGGTATGAAGTCCCAACTAGACCTCACACCGTTTGGTGTGGGAGTCCCATCTGGTATGATGGTTTGGTTTCCATTATCTTAAATACTTTCCTCAACTCTTTCCTGTCAGCACAGGAGAGTGGTCTTCTTTGTCTTGCGAGA
The DNA here is from genome assembly GCA_031772625.1 of Pinus tabuliformis. Taxonomy (NCBI): domain Eukaryota; kingdom Viridiplantae; phylum Streptophyta; class Pinopsida; order Pinales; family Pinaceae; genus Pinus; species Pinus tabuliformis. The sequence continues at coordinate 613,346,021 of CM062813.1, forward strand.
AGTGAGGTTCGCGTGCCTGGTCATTATAAGTGTCTCTTGTGTTAATGGTTCTTTCACCGTAGAGGGAGAGGGTGGGAGTGAGTCCCAAGTCAGTTGGGAGAAGTCCCAACTCTGTTAGGAACACACCACACAACGGGACATGCACAACTACAAGTGAATTACAAGTGTTAAACACAAGTTAAAGAAACATGCATTAAAAGTGTTAAATATTAGTCTTACAACAGTTACGATACATGTTAAAAACATGCTGGCCTATGAGCAGGCTTCCAAAATAAGTGAAAGTTTGAAAACACATTGTTACATCATACATCACCACGAAGGGTGTTAGAGCCACTACTTACTCCTCAGTTGACATGGTCCTGAGTGGAAAATATACATGTATGTTGTGAAGAATGTGGTCAAGACTTAAATTAAATTTTTTAGCCACCTTTGCTGACGAAGACAACACAAGTCGATATGATTCCTACTCCATTTCCTCACATTTAACCTGAGATTCAATGGCAACCTTGTCTATAATAGGACCCTTTGGTTGGAACCCTCTGCTTAGTTCTAACCCCCATACAATTTCGAATGGGAGCAATGTTTCTAGTATGCACATACTTATTAGGAGCATCCTTGTCCCTATTCATCCTATCGTACAACCTATGTAATGACTCCTCCCACATTTAACTAGTAACTCAACCCACAACCATAAGGAACATGAGCACCAATCTGAAATAATAAATGGGAAAACCCACAACACCATGGTTATCCATGAAATGGAAAGGAAAGGCTAAAACCACTATTTATCTAGGAAATCCTCCATGTCAATGACATATCATAACCAAGAAACCACATGCATTTACCATGCATTAAGAAAAGCATACATGCAACCTGTTACATGGAAAAAATCCAACTGTAGTTGTTTCTCCACTTGTTCCCTGATGCTTTCCTGCCTTCCTTTGCCTTCTTTCCCCAAATCCAAAGTATGCCAAGAAGCTCCAAGAGTGTTGCAAGAAAACTCTAGGTGTGCAAGAGTTTAATGAGAGAATAGATAGAGAGCTCCAAAACGGAACTAATAAAAGGTTGTGAATTGCTCCTCAGAGACCTTTTTATCATTGAGGCCTTTGTTTTCTTCATTTTCCTCTATTTTTCCTTCAATTTTCTCCTCATGCAATCTAACCTTTCACCTTCTTTTTCTCCTATTTTCCTTTATTTTATAAAACAATTCCCCCAAAACCAATTATTTTCAATGCAAGAGCCATATGTATGCAAATAGATATGCAAACATATATAGATATGCAAACATATATAGAGAAATTAAATTTTATAAATGCACTTTTGACTTTTCTATACATGTGACTTTCGTAATTGCACAAAGATATATCAACATGCATATCTAGAAGCTACACATCTAGATGAGGAAGCACATATAGGAAAATACTTGTAAAAGCTTGTCATATTTGTTGTTATCCTAATACTTCAAAAGCTTATAGGTACTTTATAAATGGGAAAGTGGGATGAAATTATGGAGTTGGACACTGAAAACCCAGAAGATATGATAGAATTTTCCGCTAAAGATCTAACATGGAATGAAATTGAAGGGGATCAAATAGCTATTATTCCTTATAGTCGGCTCGATGATTTTGTAAATGGAGAGAAATCAGATTAAGATGCTCCCACTCAATTTGTTTTTACTACAAATCAATCTAAAAAGGTGGAGGATGTTATATGTGCTCGCATTAACACATATATTGAATATACCATGTGAGTCTTTATTTGTTTCAATTAATTAGATACATCTAATTCAAGTTCAAATGAAGTCAAAATGTGTAGACATGTTTACTAATTTATTATCATTGATTTTATTTAGTTATTGGTGTGCATATGGTCTTGAGTCAAAATCTAGATACGTACGTGATGAAAATACAAAGAATTGAAAAGGATCAACAACAAAAAAATGGAGTCCACACCAAAGCATAAAAGTTGGTTGTAGATGTCACTTCATCATGCATCTCCTTTATGTGTGTCCAAATGATGCTATTATAACATACACTAACTGCAGACATTTTGATAAATCTGGTGCTTTCTATCATGGAAAGAGTGTAGTGAGAAGACCTCAAATGTTCAAGTATGTGCCACATGTATCTGTCAATTTACGAGATAGTGTGTGCAGTATGGTTGAAGATGGTTTTAATGTCACAATGATTTGGGACAAATTAATGTTTGATGTGGAGAACCAATCTGGCAGGCTATTTACAGGGGTGGGTCAGTACACTTTAATGACTAGGATGGATATTTCTAACATTTACAATAATATTAGACAAAAGGAATATATGAAGGATGACAATGATCTAACAAGTGTCGAGTGTTGGTACAATCAGTTTCCAGATAGTTTCTTTTTCTATCAAAAACAGGATGTTGTGCAAAACATACCATTTATTATAGGCATACAAACACATTGGATGCGTTCCATGATGGTGACATATTCACAAAACAACGCTATGTCAATGGATTCTACATTTGGCACGAATATGTATGGGGTGCGTATTTTCAATCTTTTGATTCCTATAGTGATAAAAAGGAAATCTTTTTTTTAACATAATACTTATAATAATGTGTTTTGAATGTAGTATGAACTCTATACCTTAATGGTATTTGACAAACATCGTAATGGTGTCCCGGTGGCTTGGGTCATTTCTTCACGCAATACCACAAATGATATCAAAAAATGCTTGGCATCTTTATTTGCAATGGGAATGAAAGAGCATCAAGATTGGAATGTAAAATCATTTATCACAGATGATCCTACTGCCGAGATTAAAGCATTAAGGTACCATATTTTTTTTACAAAAGAAACATGAAAAACATATTTCATTCATAATTTACTCTATTCTAATGTTGTACCATTCAGGTGTCTAACTAACTCCTCCATCCTATTATGTGTATGGCACGTCCATCGAGCATGGGTGAAAAATGTTGGAAGCAAAGTTAAACGCAAAGAAAACAAAGTCAGCATTTTACGTTCTTTATGGAAAATCATGCACTCATGCAAGGATGATGAGTCAGTACGAAAAGTTGTTGAAGGAACATTTTCTAAATTTAGTGAAGAGGAATATTTTTTGAAATATTTTGACACCACTTGGATATCTAATGATAAAATATGTAAGTGTTATGCAACATCATATCATGACTATTAGTCTATAATTGAATGTTTTCAGTCATTATCTTATAGTTGATAATATTTTTTTATCATTACCTTTTGCAGATATGTGGGAAAAAGCTTATCGGAAGTTTTCACATTCTAATAAAGACACAAGTAATTCAATTGAGTCCTACCATATGCATCTAAAGTATAGGTACTTATATGAGCCAAATAGTGCTTGCCACAAACATGTGGATTGGCAAATATTTGTGTTGTTGAAAAAAGTTGAACTATATTATATTCACAATCAACGTTTAAAAGAAGAAGGAGTTATAAGGCCTACAAAGTGTAAGAAACAAGAGACTCTCTCAAAGTCTAGAGAAAATCAGATACGAGATGAAGATTGTCTGCATGACCCTAAGAGTATAAATGAATTTATGGTTCGTAGCCAAAATAAGGATTCTCCTCATACTTGGTATAATGTCATATGCACAGGGCCCGAGTTTAATTTTTGTAGTTGTGATTGGGCATTGAAAGGAAATGTTTTTAAACATATCTTTAAAGTTCAAATGTGGGCCAGTGAACACAGTTTGGACTTTAACATGTCGCCAAATTTTTCTAGTCCAATTACCGAAAGTCATAGATTTTTAGTTGATTTAAATCAACTAGGTACAATGAGCTCGTTGTCAGAAGACCAATCAAGCATTCACCATGTGCCTATTTTACCAGAACCTATTGATTTTGCGACTACGCCACTCACAAATTCAATCTTTGAGATTGAAAGATTAAAAGTTGTATGTGCATCAATCAATAAAAAGCTAATGGATATATTAAACAATTTGCCTACAAAATTGGAGAGTTTAGAAGAAATTGATAATGGCATTGATGAGATGTGTAGCACATTTAGTGAAGAGACAAATAAAAATTTTGCTATTGTGATGTGTCCATCAAGAATTATGACTAAGAGAAAACATAGTTTTTTGAGCCCACAAAGTAAAAAGATATGATGTGGTCATGAAAGAAATTCAAGGAAGGAAAAACCAAAATTTGAAAAGGTTGGACGAGTTCGCTCAATGTTAAGGAAGAGCATGGAAAAACAAATGAAAGTACATTCTTCAAAAAAACATGGAAATATTGAGGGATCTACATCTCAGAATCAACAAAGGCATATTCAACAATTATTTTCTAATCATATTGTCGAGGGTTCAGCAGGTACACATTTATAAATTATTGTTGTTTATTTATATAATTGAATGAATTCTTCTCTAATTAAATATTTAGTGCACTATGTCATGCAATCAACTCTAACTTTATTTTTTCAGGACGTGGTTTCTAATAAAATGTCAATCAAATTATGTAGCAATTCAAGAAATTGTCACAAACATGCCGAGAAGCCCATTGATTCTAGATTTGAACAAGTGAAGTTTGATGAAAGGTAAATTTAATATCGAAGTTAATAATTCTAGTGCAAGGATAGAATAATCATGGGCAAATGTCGGATTCCTCTAACCACACTTACATGATGTTAGTTGGGGAAAAATGTTACTCCTTTTGTTATCATTTTCTATAATATTTGAATTCAAATTAATAACATATCTTAAATTCATATATGGGATCGATTGATCTTAAACTCATAATATGTGGGAATTAATTTTTTCTTAGTAATATTCAGATTTTTTTTAACAATGCTAAATATTTTCTTTGTTAATATTTTTATTGTCATGCAGTTCTGGACATTGAAGATGTAGTAAGGCTGATGTTTTTGATAGGGGAGTGGGAATAAACTTCGATGAGAATAAATTCAGAGGCCTATAGGGAAAATTTTAAGAACCCCACCCTAAATTTATATGTATAATAAATGGGCGAATCTCCATGGTATATAGGAAAAATGGAAGGCGATTTTATCAATAATATAATATGTATATATAATTTTTTTGTGAATCTCTCACCAGGCATGGCGAATATTTTACTTAATTATAAAATCTTGTAAGATCTTGGTGAGTCTTTCACTAAATAATAAAACTTTGTAATGTCCTAGTGAATCTTAGCATTGTGAACTCTTAGATATTTTTTTGAAAAAGTATAAAACCATATATGACAAGAGCAAAATGGTGGCAATATCACTGTTTTTTTCACATTTCCACGATATGGAACCTGTTTATAAAATTATAAAAAATCCAACCAAGTCCCTTATAATATGCAAGTAAGCTTATAACAGAGTCTAACACATCTACTATGCTTGTCTTCATTCAAGTGTCATAGCTGCTATACTTAACACTGTGAATCACAACTCTCTCAGAACTCAACTCTATAGTGTAATTAAAACCTTTTGAAATTGAATCTGACAACTCGATAAAAAGGATTAGTGAAATAGAAGCTTTTGTGAATGAGCCCACTAATTATCACTGTTAAACAACCAATCCAGACTATGAAGTCTTCCATCTTGATCACAATCATGCTCACAATCAAGGAAGTGCGACCACCTACCCTGACATAATGGCCATCATAGATTCCAATAATCAATAACCACCTTGCAAGGACATCCTAGCTCATGTCTCATGAATTTCCTTCATCAATCTTAACTAATATAAATCTTATAAAGATAATATTAGAATCCTCTCTGGATTCACTGTTAATACAAGGGTAAAGGAAATTTTCTAGCTCAAGGCACTAGCCAATACCAACTTTGGTATTTGTGACCCCTTTGTGGGGTTGCACCTACCCTGCCCCGTTGGGTTTCTGCCTTGTAACATAGTTCAAGGATCACAAGACTTTCCAATCTTCCTACTCCATTAGACACACTTTATATGCTATACATAGTGAATGGAAAAGAAGCATTATAGAACACACAATTTCATAGAAGGAAGAAAAATCTTAGCCAGTTCAATATCAAAATCTTAACCACTGATTAATAAAGAATAACAAGTAGTGTAATGAATTGTTCCAAGTTATTTATTTACAAGCTGTAAAGAATGTAGTGGAATGGAAAATATTACTTAGGCAACCCTTCAATATTTTCTACTAATATGTCTGTGCATGTACATATGAAATTAAGAGCATTGTTGAATACAAAGTTTCCTTTTCTCTTGCCTCCATTTTGAAAAATCAGTGTGAAATCAGTGTCACTTTGAATCTCCTTTCCTGTGTGGATGTTTTGACAAATCAACGTGAAATAAAAGTCACTTTGAATTTCCTTTCCTACGAGGGATCACATCCACAGTTGATTAGTAAAAAATAATCTACTATATATTATGTTCAAGAAACTGACTGCAATCTACAGTGGAAATGAGACCTCAATTCTTATTCTAAATTTGAATATCTTAGGACAACATAAGAGATAAAAATGCATATGGCCTTAGTAGCTAGAAAACAATCACTCCATCATTACAAGACCACCTAGATTTCGGCACTTAATCTAAATAATGGCACTACTTGTAGTGCTTATTTAACACCATGGAAAAGCAACAACAATGTTTCAAATTACACTTACTAGAAAAGTTGTAACATTCTGAGAATATTTAATGATAGCATCTGAACCTCATAGCTATGGTGGGGAAACTAGGGAACCCAAATATTGGAAGATATCTCATACCAAATCTGAGAAAAAAATAAAAAAGGGAAAAAATCAAAATCTATAAATCAAGCAATGAATTTTCTACAAATCAAACACAATTCCTTTAACTAACAGTTAAATTGTGGTGATATATTTAAATATTTAGTAAGAGGGTAACTTCAAACAATGGAATATTACCTTTGTCATTACTGTCATCCCTCAGTGACTGAGATTACAAATCAATACTTATGGAAAGATTGTAAGAAATTCTGTGAAATAGTAAAGCGTAACCTCTATTTTCAAGCAACAAAATCAAGACATTGTTACATCAACAACCATAATTGATACATAATCAATGAATCAAGTCCTTGTATGGCACAAGCTTGTTTCACAGCCTCTATTTTCTCAATAAAAAAATCAAGACATTGTATGTGGTTATTGCCAAAAGGAAACTACGTTCTAATTTGGAAGAGGATCTTATCAAAAGACATGGATTTATTCAAAGCTACAAAGCCTAATGGGTTACTGAAAATAAGTTGGAATATGGGATCATGATACTTAAATTGAAAAAATATGCTTTCCTTTTAGAAACATTACAATTATACAATGTTTTTTGAAAGCATTAGAATTTGAAATTGGGCCTTTCTATCAAGAAAAATTTTCATTAACAAAATGTACTTTCCTACTTGAAACGTTGTAGATATCCAGGAAAAACTTGAAAAGCATAAGAGAACTTAGCATAATGTACTTTCTTTCCTTCCTTAACATTCTTAAAGAGTTGAGGTTCCCCAAGTCAAGAGGTAACTTTCGAAGGAAATGACAGTTAGTAATAGTCCAATTCACAACTGAAAATGTGTCACAAATATGAGGGGGCATCTCTTCCAAATCACAAATGTGCTCTAGGTTAAAATCTAGCATTATTGGAAGCTTAATGCTCGACTGGTTGTTATTGAACCCAGACATTTTTCCATTCTTCACTAAAATCTTAAAGATAGTTTCTCTAAGTTCTACATGAATTTACTATGCTCTTGAAGTGGGGCACATGTAGGCTCTCCAAGTGAATAGTCTTAAACTAAGTGAAGCTAAGGCCGATAGATCATTCAGTGTGGATCTCTTTAACCCACAATTGAATACTATGTCTCTCTTGAACCCATAATTGAATACTATTAGGACTTTCAAATTTTTCATGGAACTCAAAAATGTTGGAAGAAAGTATTTGCTTCCAAAAAGAGTAAAACTAAAGCCTCTGCTTGAGGACAATTGATGTCACACCACTAACACTTCTCCATGGAATCTATATAGGTAAACCACAAATGCAGAATTCCATTAGAATATTGTGTTTATTGAATACAGAAATGAAATCATTCCATTTCTTTAAAATATCTTTTGAAATCAAAATTACTAAAATTACATATCGATAACCTAGTGGGTGTAGGATAAAATTCACCCGTGTCATTCACAGAAAGCATGAGAAAAAACCTAATACTATATATAAAACCTAGAAAAATTCAAATTCATCACTTCTAGGGACCTCGTAACCACCCTGCCAATACACAAGTATGTTCGTGTTTGCAGTTAGAAAAATTACCCAAATTACAATATGTTTACTCCAGCATATGTTGGAAAGTTATAAAAGGATGACTAGTGCAATCACTCCATTCCTTTTACCCCTGGATTTGTTTTAGTTTAAAACAGATGTATATAAATATACTTGTCCAATGTCTATGTTTTAACCATTCACCTTAAGACGTTTTTATAATATAATTTCCTAAGTCTATTTAATATCTTCATTATCATAAAAACCAACCTATATCCATGTTAACTCCACATCTACTACTCTTAGGGGGATGAAATCTATTTATCCCTCTAAGCACTTGGTATACCTAGAATTAAGATGGATCTAAGATGATAGAATTTCCCCTTTAAGTAGTCTATGCTCACATGAATACCATGGTATTACCATGGGTCAATACCATGGGTTATCATAAACCTAGAGCTTAAAAATTACTATTAGTAATTTATAAAAATTAATAAAATTAATAGCTGAATTTTAATTTATTTTTTATTTTAACCAAGCTAAAATGTTTAACATACATTAAATTACAACATCCATTTTTACTCTTGATCGACCAAGCCCCGAGAGGGATCAAGTATTTTTTCACTCTATGCTAGTTTGCATATCGTTAGTAGATCCAGAGTAAAGATGGATCTATGCTAGTTTAATTCCCCCATTTAAATAGGCTACATTCCAGGTGAATACCATGGGTCAATACCATGTCCCATTTTGGTGAATACCATGTGCCATTTTTATTTTTATTAATACTAATATTAGGGTTAATAATGTTTTTTTGCATGGTATTTTTTTTCCCCGTAGAAAAAAGTCGTAAATTTATTCATATTGATAAAATTACATTTTGTAGATGCATGAGGCATATTCAGATGGCTGTTCCTGTAATGACAGGCAGCAAAAAGAGTAGATAAAAACACAAGTTAGCAGCTAACTGTTCCTGTAATGACAGGAAACTACAAGATATAGGGAAAAAAAGAAAAAAATGTTCCAGCAAGACTAGACTTTTCTGCCCTTCTTCTTCTCCACCCGTCGCCAACTACTAGTGTCGGGAGTGGGTGAGATAATAGCTAGCTAATTTTCCATTGGGATCAGTTGGAGTTCTTTGTCAGATTCCAAGCCCTTTGATCCATGGGTTCGTTTGATGCCGCTTATTTCCATTTGTGGCTCTCGTTGCAGATCTGAAATGTGTGGCCCAAAATGAGTAGTTGGGGAATTCTCTTCCTAAGTATATGTCTGTCTCATTTGAGTATCGGGTTCTGTCTAGTTCTCTATAGGCTCCACGTTTATGCCTTCTTCTTCTGATGGTTCGGTGTGCTGCCAGCCTTTGGGCCTTTTCTATTGTTTCTTGGTTCTCCTGGGGTCCTTTCGAGCTAATGGGCAGTCATATTGAAGGTGCCCTGTTTGCATGCATCCCCTGCACCGGAACATTGTGTTCTCATAGTCGAGTTGTTGTATCCATTGAGAGTTATTGAAGTTCAATGTGATGTGATCAGGTAGCCCCTGACTCAGGTCCACTTCTACACATATTTTGGCAAATGTAAATATTCCCCTGATAGCTCTGTCTTCATCCATTTTTAGGAATTTCCCGAGGGAATCCCCTATGGCAGCTAATACTTTTTGGTGCCAAAAGTGTAGAGGGAGACCATGTAGCCTCACCCATACAGGTATCGTTGAGACTTTCATTGTATTAGCATCGAAATCAGAAAACCAGGGGGTGAGAAAGAGGCCAGCACTGCCCCTAAACCAAGGCCCCTGATTGATAATGTTGTCTCATTCTTGTTATGTGTTAAATCTTACTATGAAATACCCTTTGAGACATAGGTAAATTTCACAACTTGATGTCCATGTTGTAAAGATCCATTGGTGCATGGCATCTGATTTTGGCCAGAAGCCATTAAATCTACAAATAACTGCATTTTTACATAAATCAGAATGTAGACTAGTTACCTCTGGCATAGAGACTTGTAGCGTTGGTGATTCTGGCTTTTGTTCAACACTGTAGGGTCCTGGCGACTCTGATGGTGGTGCTGCTTTATTTTTCATTTTTTCTTTCCCTTTCACTGCATCCCGAAAGGAACCTGTATTTTTAGAGCTAGTTCCAGTGCTTCCGCCACGCAGTCGGAGATTTAAAATAATGGTTGAATCTTTAGTGATGCCGTAGTGCTGGAGAGTTTGATTGTCCTGCATACTGTATCCTGAGTATATAAGATTTTGATATTGTGCTGGGGTTCCAAGGTATCCCTGGATTTCCTTTTTTAACGCATGGATGCTCATTTCCTTACTAAGCCGCATGCAAAAGTGTTTGCCCTCAGTTGATTTGATGAAGATCTGGACCAGATCTACGTGCCTATGGAGTAAATCGGTCTTGTGAAGTCCTCGCTTTGCTGGATCTGGCCGACTGGGATATAGTGGTGAATATTTTGTTCAGCCCTCATCTGCACAACCATTACCGGCCAGTTCATTTTGCCTTTGTCTTTATGCACGATTATAAGTTCTGAATCAGGGTGGGTTTGCAGATCTGGGCGGTGACGAGTTGTATCGTCCACTTCATGTCCGGTTATATTGGGTTCAGACAGCACACGGTAGGATATACCCTGAGACAGATGAGGTGAGCACACCCGTGTCCTGTGTGAAGATCGATCTACCCCAGGGGACCGATCAACCACATGGGTTTTGCTGGCTGGCTCGCTGCAGAGCCAATTTCTTGTCAGTGTGCTTGATTCTGGTAGTCCTGCAACTGATTTCCTGAGGGGACGGCCTGTAAACACACTCCCATCGCTGATCTGCAGTGTAATGGCGGCGCTGAGGAGTCCAGAAACCCTAAGGGATCGATGCGGCGGAGACGGCCTGAAGGAAGTTGAATGGGGCTTTGCAGAGCTCCCTGTGAAACCGCCCCTTCGCAGACCTCTTGGATCTCGTAGCCTCTCTGTAATCTCCCATTGCTACCAATTGAGATCTTTGATTTCCTTTCGGAGCTCCTCCACAGTCTTCTCCGCCGCAGAGCTCGCCATTTCTTCGTCCCTCCTTTTTTGCATGGTATTAATAACAATCTAGTCCATGGTATTTGTCCCATAGTATTTTTCCCATAGGTTTCACCTAAATATAACGCATTTTTTGAGTGTTCATAAATATAAGGTGACTTATGGAGTAAATACAAAAAAATGTTTTATTTGTTTACCATACCTCTCGTTTATTTATGTTTTTATTAATTTCCCATACCTCTTTTACAAATATGGTATTTGGCCCATAGGATTCACTTAAATAAAACCTCTTTCTTGAGCCTTCATAAATAGAACGAGGGTTATGGACCAAATATAAAAATAGGTTTTATTTATTTACCATACGTCTAGTTTATTTATATTTTTATTTATTTACCATACCTTTTGAGTAAGTATAAAAATCTCTTTTATTTATTTACCATACTTCCACTTATATTTTTATTTGTTTACACCCTTACATGTATATAAGGTGACTTATGGAGTAAATATAAAAAAATGTTTTATTTATTTACCATACCTCTCATTTATTTATATTTTTATTAATTTACCATATCACTTTTATAAATATGGTATTTGGCCCATAGGATTCACTTAAATAAAACCTATTCTTGAAAATGGGCAAATGGATTCACTTAAATAAAACCTATTCTTGAAAATGGGTGAATGGAAGGTTGTAACTCCTAGTTTCAAGGGCTAAATTTACCTTTTTTACCCTCTCCCTTAAAATAAGGTGGGATATTTGAGGTGATTTATAAAAATGTGCTATGATACAAAATATTTGCCCACTAAAAATTTAAAACCCCTTAATTTCGCCAAAGGGCGAACATTCGCCCCTAAAATTTTCTATGGAGGCCTATGAGGCATTTACAAAGTATTAGCGTCTTTAGTTTCAAAATAAAATTTCCAATGAAATGTAATGAACTATTTTTTGAAATGAAATGATCTATTTTTCCAATGAAATGTAATGAACTATTCTTAGAGGAGGCCTAATTTTAAAATTCAGTTCTTGTACTAAATATTGGTGTACTTTTAATCTCAACATTGATGTCAAATGGTATTATGGTTTGTTCTTTGGTTTGTTATCTATTTAAGACGAATAGAAAATTCATTTCATGTAAATTTTTATTATTAAACAATTATATGTTGAAAATTACTAGTTCTTTTCAATAGATATGGAAGATATTCCCCCCCTCCCACTTAAAAGATCAATATAAAAAGAATCTATTTTACCTACACATTAATGTGATTACTTTATATATTTATTTTATATAGTAATTTTTTTTATTTAGTATTAATATTAATATTAATTATTGCTTTCGTCATGTAATGCTACATTAAGATAAATAAAATAATAATTACATAAAAATTCTAATAATGGAAATTATTCAGTATTGAACATAAATATTAATAATAATAAAAAAGCCATTTCAATATCACCTATAAACAAAATACTTCAATGTCCATCGTAGATAAAATATTTTAATTTCATCCATATGTGCTACTTCTACTCTTTCGTAGAAAGATGATGTGTAACCTTCACCACTCAACATGGATATTATATAATATCTAAAATGTAATTGATATTACAACCAACCATGGATGAGATGTGTAAAACTTTGAAACTTTCAATATAAACAAGGAGAAAATAATATAGATGATCAATATTATAAGAATATTTTATATTCTAGAGATAAAAACTTTTTTCATGTATTGACATTTAGATTTAAATTAACAATTATTAATACTTTTTATATCAAACAAGTGCATGAAACAAAATATACATCTTTAAATATTGATGCAAGAAAAACCACCAAAAGGCAATTTCCCTGGTTTTCATAATCACCTTATCGTGAACCTGTGGGTTATGGCCCATCTATACCAATCGAAAGCGTTACATTGTGGGTTTAAAAAAAAAGCCCCACCAATCTTCTAACAGCGATATAACACATAATCTGTCAACTTACGTCGATCCCATCTGAATGCATAAGACTGGATCTCAAATAAAAGAAAACTTACGTCCATACACTTCTTGGGTCTGCTCAGGCCCAAGCCCTATCGGCTTCAATCTCCACCACTGATATTACATTCAATCTGATGGTTTGCGACCCTTCAACTAGCACGCGGCTTACCAACAGCTCAACCCCCGTAGTTGACTGTGACATAAGCATTTGAAATTTAGATCGACGGTTGTGATCAAGGATAATTTTAGGGGCGAATGTTCGCCCTTTGGCGAAATTAAGGGGTTTTAAATTTTTAGTGGGCGAATATTTTGTATCATAGTACATTTTTACAAATCACCTCAAATAGCCCACCTTATTTTAAGGGAGAGGGTAAAAAAGGTAAATTTAGCCCTTGAAATTAGGAGTTACAACCTTCCATTCGCCCATTTTCAAGAATAGGTTTTGTTTAAGTGAATCCTATGGGCCAAAGGCCCAAATACCATATTTATAAAAGAGGTAAGGTAAATTAATAAAAATATAAATAAATGAGAGGTATGGTAAATAAATAAAACATTTTTTATATTTACTCCATAAGTCACCTTATATACATGCAAGGGTGTAAACAAATAAAAATATAAGTAAAGTGGAGGTATCGTAAATAAATAAAACGTCTTTTTATACTTACTCAAAAGGTATGGTAAATAAATAAAAATATAAATAAACTAGATGCATGGTAACTAAATAAAACCTCTTTTTATATTTAGTCCATAACCCTCGTTCTATTTATGAAGGCTCAAGAAAGAGGTTTTATTTAAGTGAATCCTATGGGCCAAATACCATATTTGTAAAAGAGGTATGGTAAATTAATAAAAATATAAATAAACGATAGGTATGGTAAACAAATAAAACATTTTTTTATATTTACTCCATAAGTCACCTTATATTTATGAACACTCAAAAAATGCATTATATTTAGGTGAAACCTATGGGCAAAATACTATGGGACAAATACCATGGACTAGATTGTTATTAATACCATGCAAAAAACATTATTAACCCTAATATTAGTATTAATAAAAATAAAAATGGCACATGGTATTGACCCATGGTATTCACCAAAATGGCACATGGTATTGACCCATGGTATTCACCAAAATGGCACATGGTATTGACCCATGGTATTCACCTGGAATGTAGCCTATTTAAATGGGGGATTAAACCAGCATAGATCCATCTTTACTCTGGATCTACTAACCCTCGAGAGGTATCAAATATCGTGATATGCAAACTAGCATAGAGTGAAAAAATATTTGATCCGATCAAGAGTAAAAATGGATGTTGTAATTTAATGTATGTTAAACATTTTAGCTTGGTTAAAATAAATTTAAAATAAAAATCAACTATTAATTTTATTAATTTTTATAAATTTCTAATAGTAATTTTTAAGCTCCAAGTTTATGACAACCCATGGTATTCATGTGAGCATAGACTATTTAAAGGGGAAATTCTATCATCTTAGATCCATCATAATTTTGGGTCTACCAAGTGCTCAGAGGGATAAATAGATTTCATCCCCCTAAGAGTGGTAGATGTGGAGTTAAGATGGATATAGGTTGGTTTTTATGACAATGAAGATATTAAATAGACTTAGGAAATTATATTGTAAAAACATCTTAAGGTGAATGGTTAAAGCATAGACATTGGACAAGTATATTTGTATACTTTTGTTTTAAACTGAAACAAATCCAGGGCTAAAAGGAATGGATTGATTGCACTAGTCATCCTTCTATAACTTTCCAACATATGCTGGAGTAAACATATTGTAATTTGGGTAATTTTTCTAATTGCAAACAGGAACATACTTGTGTATTGGCAAGGTGGTTACGAGGTCCCTAGAAGTGATGAATTTGAATTTTTATTGGTTTTATATATAGTATTAGGTTTCTTCTCATGCTTTCTGTGAATGGCACGGGTGAATTTTATCCTACACCCACTAGGTTATCGATATGTAATTTCGGTAATTTTGACTTCAAAAGATATTTTAAAGAAATGCAATGATTTCATTTGTGTATTCAATAAGCAAAAGATTTTATAATTGAATAAAATATTCACCATGCCTGGTGATAGATTCGCCAAAAAATTATATATACATATCATATTATTGATAAAATCGACTTCCATTTTTCCTATATATCATGGAGATTCACCCATTTATTATACATGTAAATTTAGGGGGGTTCTTAAAATTTTCCCTGGTTGTGATTGACTGCGGACCTTCAACTGCAATCAGGACACACATACACGCTTACCCCCGCTATCTATGCCTCCGTCGTTAATATCCATCGATCTAAACTATGCAATGACTCCCTTTGTGCTTGTTTCCTTACGATGGAATTCACCTTTCCACCCAGATTCACTCTGTCACACTCTATTTAAACACTCACAACACTCATACAATAGTTAACGATTTAACATTAGATCGCCATCGATCCTTATAGTGATCAATGTTCGATCAATAATCTCATGAAACAGAATTTAACTCACAGTAAAGAATATATATGTAAATTATACACAGGCATACACAAATCCACATAACACGTATATCCTATGTTATACACAGAATTAGATTACATTCTAAGTCATTTCAGTCCTAGTCACAAATTCTCCTCTCGACTGCATTGAATCCACACTCTCTATTTATGCTCCCAATCAGAACATGTCGGTTCATAATATATAGAAATAACTATAGAATCATGGATCATTCGAGATCCATGATCTTCTCCTTAAATCATTCAAACAATCCCTAAATCTCTCAACACACGTACATGGCAGATAATTACATTAAATTAAGTCTTCTGAGACTTATCAATTCCATCAAATTAACTCGTTTTTAACATAAATTTTCTCCCGGTTTAGATGATTGTCCATGTCTCCTCCTCCATGTCCATATCTCCTCCTCCATAGCTTTGACTTTGACTTTTGATCAAGGGTGGTCGAATGGCAACTCTTAAAAACAAGTCACTAAGACAATGCCTAGTTGGATGCTCCTGCATCAAATACATATATTATATACAATATTTCAAAAATAAAAACCATGTCTATATACAAGACTTTCATCTAAATATACACAAAGCTTAATTAAAATTCCATAATCTTTATAATGAATAAATAGTTAAAGATCTAAGATTAAAATTCAAATGAGGATCTTTCCACTGAGAAAATGGGACTGGTTCGTTAATGGCGTCTTAACCTAACCTATCTAGGGTTTGGGTTTTCCTCTGCTACAGCTGCACCATTCACCCAAAGCTCGTTTCAGGCGGCACTGTCCTGCTGGGGGCACTGAGATCGGGCAGAATGGGTGCCGAGGGGTCCAGTGGGACCCCGTCGTTTAAACAAGTTGTTTCGCAATCACAGCCACAGAAGGTAACGGCGGGAGTGAGAATCGAGGGTCTGAACAGTAAGCTGCTTAGCAGCAAGAGCAACAGAGAAAAAAAGCAGCCACAGTCTGACAAGACAGACAAAGCAACAGGTGCTAGGAATACAGTGAAGGGGAACACTGTGGACAAACATGACAAGAATGATGACAGAACGCAACCATCAGAAAGTGAAAAGGAGAAGCCCACAAAAGACAAAGAAGGGAAAGGAAAAGGAATAGTCTATCCGAAGAAGGAGGGGGAAACAAGCGCAGACCCCAAAAGAACCCACGTGACCAACAACGCTTGTAAGCCAAAAAAAGAAGACAGTCTGCGGATAACCATCAACGACCCTGAAATCCAAGCATATATGGATCACATGGCTGAACATGCCATCATCTGCAAATTCATGGGCATTTGGCCTTCCGAGAGAACCCTTTGCCAGTGGATAAGACAACAATGGAAACCAAAAGGAGACGTGCAGCTGCACTTAGGAGCTAAAGGTTTTTTCACAGTAGTTTTTACCAGTCTAGAAGATAAGGACAGAGTGTTTGAGGGAGGCCCTTACTTTTTGGCAGCAGCAGGGCTCTACATGAGACATTGGAAGCCAAACTTTGTCCCGGAGAAGGAAACTTTCACCCAGGTGCCTGTCTGGATCAGACTCTTCTCCCTACCCATAGATTATTGGGGTCTTAATGCCCTGAAACAAATCGGGGACAAGCTTGGTACCTTCGTCAAAGCATCAGAAGCAACCATGCAGAAAAGATACACTACCTACGCGAGAATTTGTGTTGAACTGGATGTATCAGGAGCGCTACACGAGGGGGTTTGGCTTGACTACAGGGACGAAGAATACTTTCAGGCGCTAGACTATGAGCAAATACCCTTTAGATGCCGGAAATGCCACGAGCATGGACATCTAGTAAGGGACTGCCCCTTGAACAAAAAGGAGGCAGAAGAGGAAAAAATACAGACTACCAGAGATAAGAATAACTTCATTAAACCCAAGAACAGGCAGAGAGCCAACAGAAGGAAAAATGGGAAAGGGAAAACAGACAGAAACTATTTCAGCAACCCCTTTGAGATTCTAGATCTAGAGACGGACTCGGAGGAAAAGCAGCACACTCCCCACAGGATTGCGAGGCAAGAGAAGCCGGAAAAACCCACAGAAGAAGAAAGGACAGATGCAACAACAGCAGGGGAGATCCTCATGACCGACAGAGTCGTCGAAACGGAGGAGGAGACAGATATGCTAACAAGTGAAGCAGGCAGCGAGGACTTGGAGTTGGAAGACACCCTCGCAACGGACGGAATGGACCTAAATGCGCTGGTGGAAAGCTGGAAAGCCAAGGGAATGGAAGCAGTTCCAGAGGAAGAAATAAGGAAGGTTAATGACCTGTTCATAGCACGGCAGAAGACAATCATGGAGAAACAGAAAAGCAAACTTGGAATAATCAAGGGAGGTTCACCTCACTACCAATTGCAGCTGGGAAGAATTTCAGGCCCAAGACACAAGCGCCGACGAGGCCAGAAAACAAGCATAGAGCAACTACAGGAACTTGGCGAAATGTTAATTAATGCTGCCATGATTAGGCAACTAGATGAGTACCCGTCCTTCCAACAAAATAGTTAACTATGAAGATCATCTCTTGGAACGCCAGAGGAATAAGTAGTCAGGCCAAACAGAGGGTTCTAAATCGAAAAATGGGGAAGTATAATCCGGATATGCTGTTTCTCCAAGAAACCAAATGCAACAGTGAACTCATAGGCAAGCTACGAAGGAAGTTAAGCAGGAATTTCGAAGTTATGGAGATTGAAAGTAAAGGGCGCGAGGGAGGCTTAGCAACCTTCTGGGACACTCGAAGGTTTCATCTCTTAACAGCTGAAGCTAGCAAGAACTACCTGGCTTTGGAGATGCAGCCAACAGGTAACTCATCCTCTTTTATCTGCATTAATGTCTATAGTCCCCAAAAGATAGAAGATAAATTTTGTTTTCTAGACTCGCTCACCAAACTCATAGAAAGACACCAGAATGCTAAATTCATCCTGGGGGGAGACTTCAACATGATAACCTCCCTCCTGGAGAAGAAAGGAGGCCTAAGAAGACTACACAAGGATGGAGAGGCCTTTATAAGTTTCATAGAGAATGCAAAACTGGTGGATGTATATCCCAAAAGCGGCAAATATACCTGGAACAATAGACGGGGGGGAGATAGGCTCATTGCTTCTAGATTGGATCGTTTCTTAATTTCAGAAAGTCTGCTCTTGGAAGGAACAGCCGTCGAATCAAACATCCTCCCCAGCGGAGGATCAGACCACTGGCCGGTCTCTCTAGCAGTTGAGATTCAGGATTCTCCCAAAAACAAACCCTTCAGGTTTGAAAAATTCTGGATAGAACACCCCTCCTTCCTAGAAATGGTAGAGAAATGGTGGTCGGAGCCCGCGAGGGAGGAAGGCTCCAAAATGTTCATTCTGCAACAGAAACTAAAAAACATCAAACTAAAACTGAAAGAATGGAACAAACAAGTCTTCGGAAATATCTTCCAGGAGAAAGCAATCATCGAAGAGAAACTGGAACTAATACAAAAGGAAGGTATGGAAGGACGCAGAGAGGAGGAGACAAGCAAACTAGAAGAGGAACTCACGCAGCAATGGCACAACAGATGCAAACAGGAAGAAACACTTTGGAAACAGAAATCCAGAATTCTTTGGCTGAAAGAAGGGGAGCAAAACACAAAGTTCTTCCACAGATCAGCTATGGATTACAGAAGTGCTAACAAAATTCTGGAGTTAAAAGACGAGGAGGGGAATATCATAAGAAATCACAATGAAATCTCAGCCTCCCTCAGAAATCACTTTAGCCTCATAGCGCAGGAGCCAGACATTAATAGGGAGGAAGCCATTACAAAGATCGCAGAGGTAATTCCCAGAATGATTACTAAAGAACAGAACTGGTCCCTCAGAAGAACAATCACGATGGAAGAAGTTGAGGAGGCTGTTAGAAGCATGCCCAATGATAAAGCTCCGGGTCTGGATGGTTTCACCATCAATTTCTACAAAGCGTGCTGGAACATCGTCAAGCAAGACATATGGGAGATAGTGGAAGATTCCAAACGATCCAAAACCATTCTCAAGTCCTTAAACTCTACCTTCATAGCTCTTGTTCCTAAAATGGAGGCTGCCAATACTCCAGAAAAATTCCGGCCTATCGCTCTTTGTAATGTCATCTACAAAATAATTTCAAAGGTCATTGCAAACAGATTGAAAGCTATCCTACCGGGCATCATATCTCCGGAACAGTCTGGCTATGTGGAGGGCAGGCAAATCATGGATAATATCCTGCTTGCGCAAGAGATGATTCACTCTCTACATTCTCAAAAAGAAGCAGGTATGCTCATGCAGCTTGATCTCTCCAAGGCTTATGATAAGGTAAGTTGGTCTTATTTGGAAGCTGTGCTTGTAGCTTTTGGTTTCAGCAATCAGTGGATTAAGTGGATTCTAGCCCTCATCAAATCACCTAAATACTCCATCCTAGTGAATGGGGTTCCCTCAGCTCCCTTCCAACCCACCAGAGGCATTAGGCAAGGCGATCCCCTCTCCCCCTTTTTGTTTATCATTCTCATGGAGGGACTTGGCAGACTAATAACAAGGAACAAAGAAGAAGGCAACATCAGAGGCCTTTAACCCATCAGAGAATGTTAAGCCACAACCCATCAACAGTTCGTGGACGACACTATGTTACACGGTATCCCTACTGTCAAAGAAGCCTTAGCCTACAGGAATATTCTTAATTTGTTCAGCCAAGCCTCAGGTATGGAGATCAACTTCTCCAAATCTACTCTATTCTTCTTCAATACACACCCTTCCATTCAGTCTCACCTTTCCCGTCTCCTGGGGTTCAAAATTGGATCTCTTCCCTCCAGATACCTTGGTGCCCCCCTCACTTTGAAACCTTGGCAGAAAGGACACTGGGAGAAAATTCTAGCCAGCTTGGAAAGGAAAAGTAAAAACTGGACTCACCGAGCTCTGAAATTTGCAGGCAGACTAATTCTCACAAAGGTGGTTTTGCAGGGTATTCCTCATTATTTGCTCTCTATCCTCCCAGCACCAAAAGGGGTCATAAACCAAATTCGTGCCATTCACCGCTCCTTTCTGTGGAGTGGAAGCAGCGAGAAGAAAAAATGGTCTCTAGTTGCATGGGAGAAGCTCTGCAGATCAAAGAACAAGGGGGGTCTAAATTTAGTTGATCCAGCAACAGTCAATAACATCTGTGGAGCTAAGATTTGGTGGAAATGGATCTCAGAAACGAGTCTTCCCTGGGTTACTCACTGGAAAGAGAAGTACATGCCAAACAACAACAATCTAGACATAATCAGGATGCAGATTACCCGCAACGGCTCACCAATCTGGAACCACGCTCAGGCCAATAGAAGCATAGTCCAGGACCACAGCTTCTGGGAGATAAGAAATGGCAACAACGCTCTCTTCTGGGAAGACGCCTGGCAACAGCTTCCCAAGTTGGACTCCCCCCATCTCCTTCCCCTGAAACAAAGTCAGCAAGCGGTAGGCAAATTCACTGTAAGTCAATACTGGTCTACCAACAATGATGACCAGGATTGGAGGCAGTGGACAGCTTTTGATTTAAACAACAATGAACTCACTCAGGAAACAATACAAGACTTGAATCAACTAATTTCAAAAAGGAAAATTCGAACTGCAGCCGAAAATGACAAGCTCAGATGGGCGCCTAGAGGAAACGGGAACTTTTCTCTGAAAGAGGCCCGGAGTATCATAGATGAGGAAGGACAACCGAACATTCTACCTTGGGCAACTAAGGTGTGGGACAGTTTGCTATGGCCGAAGATCAGAACTTTTCTATGGTTATTAATGCAGAAGAGGACTCTCACCTGGGAAAACCTTATGAAGAAAGGCTTCAGGGGACCCTCCAGATGCCCTATGTGCACTAAGGAGGAGGAAACCATGAACCACCTTCTTAACTCTTGCGAATGGGCTTCCCAGCTCTGGGACTGGATGGAAAGCATTCTTGGAGCCTCGGACCGGAACAGGGATTCAATTCAGGAAACCATCTCCAACTGGAGAAGCAAGTTTTCAAAAGTGAACAGAGTGGAAAGCATCTGGAAATCTGCCCCCGGCTTTATAGTTTGGACCATTTGGAAAGAACGTAACCGTAGAATCTTCAAAGAAGAAACCAGAAGCCTAGAATTTGCAAAGGAATCCATCTCAACAAATATCAAACAGCTCATACAGGCCAAGTGCAAAGCTGAAGCTGATGAAAAACCAACTATTCAGGATTTACGAATCTTAAAGGCGTTTCAATTGGAAGCTGTGAGCAATCAATCAACAGGGGGAAGTTCTCCCCAACCCGCATCAATTTCTTCAATCTGGCAACGACCTCCTGTGGGCAGCCTGAAAATGAACTTTGATGGTGCCTCTCGGGGAAACCCTGGTATAGCAGGCATTGGGGGAGTTGTCCGAAATCAAGCAGGGGAAATCATTCACATTTTCTGCAGAGCTTTAGGTGAAGCCACTAATAATGAGGCTGAGTTCGCTGCGCTTGAGCAGGGCTTAAAAATCCTAAAAAGTCTCAGAAGGGGAAATTTAATAGTCGAAGGAGACTCTCTTCTGGCTATCATGGCGGCTAAACGCCTACAGACAGGCACGACCATAAGCAAAGCAACCAAGCATTGGAGGCTTGCCAAAGCTATAGAAAACATAGCGGAGCTCGTTATGGGGATGAAAGGTCTAATCTTTCAAACAATCAGGAGAAAGGCGAATGGTCTTGCTGACCATCTGGCAAACTGTGGAGCAGACAACCCCAACATTGCCATGGACAGGTGCTG
This sequence comes from Pinus tabuliformis, assembly GCA_031772625.1. NCBI lineage: Eukaryota > Viridiplantae > Streptophyta > Pinopsida > Pinales > Pinaceae > Pinus > Pinus tabuliformis. The sequence goes on from CM062813.1 coordinate 613,368,481, forward strand.
GCGGGAGTTTGACGACCCAATCATAAAGGAAGCATGCATACAACTGGTAGCGAAGGATCTAATCCAGGTCACCCAACCTTAATCGAGGACGGCACCTGGCCACAGTCTCGGAATCACGAGGAGATCGGCAAGGATTATCAACCCAAAGCCCTCAATGGGTTGATTGGACATAGGGGGAGGTGGAGCTCCTGGCGGCAGCGGCTCTTGCAGATAGGCGATCATAATGAATTAAGCGACGAGATCCATTACATCAGACACCGTCCTTTCAGCACGCATGGAGAGGATCCGTATGGAGAGGTTTCATTACCATTAATGGCAATTCTGAGTGGAAGGAGGTGGAACAAGGCCCGAAGGAACAGCACCAAGCATGCCAGCATACGGGGCATATCTCCCTTCACGCGCCACCATCCCTTAAGAAGGCTTTCACCATACACTTGGCGCCCGGCTCGTCAGCCTGGTAGTTACATCATTAGCTCCAATTCTTCCAGTGACAGGCTCGCTTGTGCGATTCTTCAGCTTACCCATCAGCAAGGTACCACCACTATCAGAGGCATTTACTCCAATCTCCTGAGGAAACATCATTGCTTTCATTATAAAAACATGGGCAATTGCCCTGTTCTCCTCATTGTTCTTAGAGTTCGTGTTGAGAGCGGGTCCGCTTACAAGTCTGGTTTAATTCGGGCAAGTCACAAGAGGTTTACCATGGAAGCGGGAGGTAGTCGCTGCGAGGCAGCTAATAGGGAACTTCAGGCAGCCAGAGGTGGCTACGAAACCAGGACCGCGACCAGAATCAAACGCAAAATTGCAGAATTAGAGGCTCAGGCGAAGCTTGAGGAGGGTGGTCGTTCGGATATGGAAATTGCTGCTGAGGTCAACTGGTTAACAGACCCCGGTACTCCCTCGAAGAGGGCCACACAATTTGTGCGAACCCAGGCGGAGAGCTGGCGCACGAAAACCTTAATTGCAAAGGCGCTGGAATCCGTCACAGAGGTTAATCTCACTACAGAGGTTAATCTCACTACAGAACAGATGGCCAAGATTATAGACTACAATAGCTCCCTGGACAGCAAAATCACCTCGGTGTATGAAGCGATCAAAACCCACAACCGTATGCTTAGGCTGCTCATCCAGCTTCTCAAAAACTCCATCAATACTGCTCCTGCGGCTCAGCCAGCCACTTCTAGTGCGAACCATGCTGCTCAGCCAGCCACTTCTGCAGCGTTTCAGCCTGCTTCCCTGGAAGAAATGCAGGCGAAGGTCGACAGCCATGTCAGGGACATCGGCTTGGACACCATCACCCAGATGGGGAATTACCACTTCTAAGGTCACTATGTTGGCTCTCTTACCGACTCAGGTTCTTGCTTCTCTGTTATCTTTTCACTCTGTTATCTCGGCTTTAGTGTTTGTCTGTTGCTCTGTTGTTACTTCTCCTGTCTACTTACGGTAGTTCCTGAGGTTTAGTAATGTTTTGTTCTGTTCCTCGCCACCCTGCATGGTGTGCTACGTTTTGGTTTACTTGTATCACTTCCTCTGAGCAGGCGATCAGCCCAGGAATATTGTACATCCCTACTCACACTGCTTCGGCAGTTTTTTGTATTATACTTGTTATATAATATAATCTACTCACTTACACAAAAAAAAAAGAATAAATAGTTAAAATGTTTTTAAAAGTTGAAAAGAATGTTAAAAACTTTAAAGCATAAATTAAATAAAATTTCTCTATTTTATTTTTCAATTGAACATCAACACCATATAATATTTGTATTGAAATCAATAATAATCTAATATACGTGTTTTGGAATATTCATTTTGATAAATAATATGAATAGTACTTTTTATTTTAATATTATATATTATTTACGAAATGCAAAAGCAGATTTTATTTAGAGTACATACAATTTTGGTTATATATAATATCTAAATTAAAATTAATAGCATATCTTAAATTTTATATATGTTTGATTTAATTGTAAGTTATATATATTATATCAATTATATAAGTTTGATTATATAATTTTTATTTTATATTTATATATAATTTTTATTACAAATTTTAAATATATAATATTGGATAGATGAAAATAATTATTATATATAATAATTCCATAGACATTTATATAAATTAAAATTAAAATTAAAATTTTACAATTATTTTTTGGTAAGCTTGGTTGTACTATATATTCATCATGTCCAACTTCTCACCCCAATCTGTTGATAGCACAATATTTGAACCCAAAACTTCAATTGAGCTCTCCCAAAGAGTCTTTACAAATTAAATTATTAAAAGGTTAAAAAGGGCTAGAAAAAATAGTTTTATAATAAACTTTTATTTTAAATTTGGAAGAAATTTTAAAATATAATTTAATAAAAACTTTGAAAATTGAGTCAAAAAAACCGTGCTATTTTTAAAATTTAATTAGAAATGAATCTCCACCCTCAATTTTTAATGAGACTCTTTTAAAATTTAAATAGAAATGGATCTTTGCCCTACAATTTATGAGACTCTCTAGATTTTATGGATGATGGAGTCAACCATTTGACAATGTGTAGATGTTTTTGATAGGGAAGCAGGCATAAAACTTAGGAGAGAATAGCTTCAAGGCCTACAAACATTAAAATTATTATTTTTTAAACAATTTTCCAATGAAATGGAATGATTTTTATTTTTTGAAATTTCATTCTTGTTCGAATTTCAATGTCAGCATTGTGGTAATATATGCACTACTCTAGTTCACTAGGATTTGTTATTTGATCTACTATGATTTTTTTATAATATCTAAAGTCTTATATAAGTGGTTTGTTATAGCTATATGGTCAATGGTTAAATTCATTCCATATAATTTTTTCTTACTAACCATTTATATGATGAACATTTCTTGTTCTTTTGAATGGATTTGGAATATATTTCCCCCATAAAAAATTATATAAATAGAATGAATTTATATCAATTTTTTCAACACTCACATGATTACTTCATATATTAACATTATAATAAAAAATTATTTATATTTGATAATATATTGATAATAAATAATAAATTATTAACTATCAATACACATACTTTATATTAATAAAAAAATATTGATAATAAGGATGTAATTGTATAATTCATTAATGTTTTAACAATAATTACCATTATATAAAATTTATAGTATAATATTATACATTTATGTATTCCTATTTATTTATCAATTTTTAATTTGGTTTGATATTTAAGTATTTATATTAAAAAAAATCTACTTGGTTGTATTTAGTTGGAATCGTAAAGATTAACTACCAAAATTATTCTAAAATGATTCATCCTTATATGTTGGAATATAATAACATAATAAAAAACTTAATATAAACATAGAAATAATATAAATTTCTATTTAATAGAAGGTTTAAGGTGAAATTCAATTGATATGAAAATTTCTAAAGATGATAGTTCATTTTATTTATAACACTTTCGAAAAAAATAACAATCATTTTTATATATAAAGTTTACATTCAAATAAATAAAAAAATGGATACATTTTTATCTTTATAATCATAATTATAAGGAAATTTTATAATCTAAAGATAAAAATATTTTTCATGTGTTAACATATAATTTTAATTGAACAATTATTAACACTTTTTATGTAAAGAATGCATTCAAGAAATATATGCATCTTTAAATACATGAATTGTATATAATATTTCATAAATAAAAGTCATATATTTTTGCATTTTTTATCACTAGCTCTTCAATGAATCAAATTCTATCTTGAATATCATAGATTTCTACCCATCCATAGTGCATAGAAATACCAACAAAAAATGTGACTAAACTATATATAATATTCCAAAGATTGATAAACTTTTAAATAACATTTGTTATAAACAAATTTTACTTAAACCAACATCAAATTTAGCAAGATTTTGTCAAAACTTTTGATGTTAGAAAATATGCCTAGTTGGATGGAGCACATGTAATATTCCAAAAACAAAAACTCATACTTTATATATCTAAATAAAACTAGTTCTCATTAAACAAAATGTATCTTTCGTGTTTTAGGTGCCAAAAGTATTAGTCTTCAAAAAATTTAAAACAAAATAAAAGAAAGTTGATATATTGAAACTATCCTTGTAGTCCCTTTATAGATAAAACAATGGTTAAAGTTCTATTATTGTAGCCTAAGTCATTTAAACTTGTTGGAATGTTTAGGCTTCAAAGTAGCAAACCTAGTGGGTTTAGTGAGAGAAATGCTAGTTGAGCATATATGCTCTATGTATTATTTGCGTGACTTGAACCCACGTGCTTTCAAGTCCTTTGGCGTGATTTTGGTCCTTTTAACCATAGAATCAACATTTATCTTTTTTATTTTCTGTGGAAATTACAACATTATCAAAAAATATCAAAATCCACATAGATATAATGAAAATACGGGGACCATGTAACAAATATGAAAACACAATGCATTAAATAGCTACCAATAAATATCAAAATCCATATAGATATAATGAAAATATGGGGAACATGTAACAAATATGAAAAGAGAATGCATTAACTAGTTATTTAGTTTCAAATTATAAAAAAATATGTCAATGTTATTATGAGCTAAGATATATGGTATATAACTTACCTCTCTTAAATTATCTTGAAGTCTAGATGAATGTCGCAATGGTTGAGGAGAATGTGATTTTTGTTGACTATCATGTCCACCATCATACATGTGCAAAGGTGTTTTAGGAGATGTATATTCATTACTCTGAACATTAGATTATACATAGATATAAGTATGTGACTCAAATAGAATTAAATGTAAAAATGTGATAAATTTATAAGAGTATAAATAAATATAATCTTACTTTGCATTGTGACATTGGATGTGAAGATGGTTGTAGCATTTGAACCATTTCATTTCCATTCTTCTTAAGGCTTCAACAATCTTTAGGGATTTTCATTGATTGCAATGGTTCCAAAGGAACACCTGCACCATAAATATGAAATAACACACACACACACACACATAATCAAAACAAATAAAGGATAACAATATAGAATATAGAACATCTATTTCTCATCCCATCATTATGGTGAAACATAACAATTTATATATTAATGTTTTTTGTGGAATAGGTTATATGGATTAAAAACTTATTGGCCCAATAACCCCTTGAAATCTAGGCGAGCGTTGTAATAGTTGGTAGCTTGAATTTAGGGAATTTTGTTGATTAGGATATGGATATCAATAAAAATGAGAAATTAGTATACAATTATAATAAATATAAATATTACTTAATGTTAAAATGTCTAAAAAATTAATATTTGCAAAAAAATGGACTCAATTGTGTTGTCATTGTCATGATTAGTTTCATCAAAGTTTAATATATGGTTGTGCCCATCTAATCCTTCTTCCCCCACATCATCAGGAACCTCAATCCTTACATTCTCTTTTAAATCAATATCTATGTGCTTCATTGTTTCCATACGTCTACGAGGTAGACTTTGATACCAACATTGAATTTTTTCACAATTTTTTTGCTTTGAAGTATCATTGAGCTAATCAAATGTAGTAATTGACTGTGAAAACAAGCTTCAATGAATTTAGTCCACAACAATAAATTCATATTAATAAAAAGCATATAAAAATAAATACTAATAAATACTTACAGCTGAAAAAATTTCTTCATTGACAATATTAATAAAAAACATATACAAATAAATACTAATAAATACTTACAACTAAAAGAATTTCTTCATTGACAAATATTTTATATGCTTGTTGTCGTGCACGACATAGCCTTGCATCTAAATCATATTGTATTTTTGCATTTTGCCTTTTAACTGCACTTGTTGATTTGACAGCCCATTTAGCATTTGCATCTCTTACTCGACCTCTTTGACATGGAGGAATTGGTGGGAGATTGTGCGTGATAGCGCAATGGTGATTAAGGCTAGATAGCTTAGATCGACTCAAGATCCCCACACAACCACCAACAAGACAAGTGAACACTTTCTTGGTTCCTTTGATAATTACCTCCTATTCATGTCTATTTTCCTCCATTTTCTTACTTCCTTATAAATGAATATGTAAACAATAGTGTTGTTAAAAACATCATAGAAACACTTTAAAGTAAAAATCAATATTCATATATATTTCTTTGTGGTTAACCATAACTATCAACTTTTTAAAAATATATTCTTTTATAATTTAATAAATTAAATTTTATTATTATTTGAAAATAGATAATAAATAAATAGTTAAGTTAACTATACACAATAAAAAAAATGAAAATAAAAATATATTAAATATTTACTTAAATTAAATATCCATTAGTTTTTGTTAAAAAAAACCCTTATTCTCCTACAATTTAAATCAAAATATATGTCTATAAAAAATCCTCAAGGTGAACAAAACCAAATTAATTAATTAAAATATTAATTTAAACCAAAAACTTAAAAACTAAATTAAAATTAAAATTAATTTAAGCCTACAATAAAATTAAACTAAATTTATATTTAAACTAAATCTTAAACTAAATAAATCCACCAAATAAAAATATTGAACAGTTCTATAATATAGATTTCAATCATGTCGTAAAATTTTGTGTCTAATAGAAGCTATGTTAAAAAAATATATCCATTTAATAAAATAAACTCATTATGATTGTCTTTACACTATGTACAAGAGATCAAAATTAAAATATCATCCCTGATATATTATAGTGATCAAAATTAAAATATCATCCCTGATATATTATAGTATAAAAGAAGTGTAGCATAAAAATTATATAAAAGAATACAAATAAATATTGTAAAAAGTGTTTGACATGATATATTTCAAAATGAATAAATTAATATTTGAAATACTTTTCGTAATTTTGTTTCTTTTAGTGTCATAGGCCAGATATATTCTAAATTCTGATAGAAATATATATTTTTTAAAAGAAGTTATAAAACTTGCAGAATATTAACGTTTCACCTACCTCGTGACAAATATATGTAGCCCTTAAGGTTTTCCACTTGAAATAGTTGATGATAATCCACTGAATGGCCATGCAAACATAATTCTTTGCACAGGACAACCCATGGGAACATTTATTTTATTTTATTGTTCACTAGATGTATAAGGAATTATAAAGGATTGGTTGTTGGAAGTATATGAAAAATTATTAAGGAATGATGAATAGTTTGGCACACCTACACTAAGGAGACTGCAAATAAATCCATAGAATTGTATGAATAAAAAGTGCCCAAGTTGAATTGCTTAGAACGTTGTTAGTAATCACAACCACTCTTAATTCAAACTTGAGAACTTCTTCGATGAGGCTCTTGAAGTATATCCATTTAGGCATTATTGTATTATCAAATCCGCTTTGGGAATAAAATTCTACAGATGCTATTTGACTGTGACTAAATTAACTTCTTTCTATTTATTAATCCATGATAAGTGTTCTGGAATATGATTATTTATTTATGTTAAACTGTAATAGGTGCTATAGAATCAATTCCTTTCTATATTAAATTGTTTAAACATGTTCATTTCAAGATATTTTGAACTATGTGTTGTTATTTCCCTAAATCATATTGTTGGAAATTCAATTATCATTTCAGGGTTTAATAGAGAACTACTTCTCTTGATGCGCTTAAAAAATCTACTTGGGAAGAGGTTGCGGAGAAAGCAACATGTGCCCAGGTTCCAAGAAGAGAGATCAACGTTAGAGAAACAATGGATAAACTAACCCTAACACTATAAGCTGAATTTTAGTGGATTTTAAGAAGGGCATAACTTTAGAGCTCTATAATTTGAACATTCACGAAAATGGTAGCACAAAGCAACAGTTGACATAGGAAATTTGAGGAATACAAGAAACATAAAGAGGTGAAAATTAAACTGAAAAAGCATATTTATGTACCTGTTATGATGGAATGTTCCCGCGATTCTATTTATCAAAATTCTATGCAATCGCCGCTGCCTAATTCGCCAAACCATGCCATACAGACCAGAAAACAAACAACACATCAAAAACCAAACAAATAACACATGAGAAATTAATTAAGATCAGAGAAAAGAATTGAACGAATTAAAATACCCATATGATTCCTTGCATTAAAATAAATTTAATAGCCAGCGCATTGGTCCAAACTTCTAAATGGAAAAGAGACGAGAGCAAATAAATGAATGCTGCAACATTGTATCACTCCTAGACCAGGTAGTATGGTATACAAAGATGGTATTGCTCAAGCTTTCTGTTTGCAGAGATTTCTGGTATTGCTCCCAGACTCGGAAAATAACTGTACATTGTTCAGAGATTGGGTTAGTTTATCATATTCAGAGATTAAACAAGATTAAACAGTTGTTCGTCTGGTTGTTGGATTTCCATTCCACATTAATTAATAAGACACCAACAGTCCATTCCAAAGTAATTAATAAGATGCCAACAGTTGCAGTCTCATTAATAAGACCCCATCCGGCGCCGTCCATTTCCCATACATCGTCAATCAAGACAACTGGTTTGTCTACCAGATAAATTCTAGAAAATTTTCAAGAGAGCTGAGACTGTCATCCATACCATCCATACCATGCATGTGTATGTGTCCCTATTGAGATTGATCGGCCTCTTTTCAATTTTAATGGCCTCCCTAAATTTCCAGTGATGAAAAGGGGAAATCTTGGCAATAACACAGGCCTCCTCAATGCATATGTGATGTTTAGTCTTTTCTGCGTGTTCTGCCAAGGCAGAAGAATGGATCCTCCAATGTTTTATTTCAGTTGAGTGCTCATGGATTATTTGATTAATGGAGCACCCTACATTGATGAGACATGGATTGAAAAATGATAATATTTTATTTAAAAAAAAAAAAAACAACAACAACAACTCCTCCTGGAAATGATAATATTTTATTAAAAAAAAAACAATTCAAAACTCCTAGAAATGATAATATTTTATTAAAAAAAAAAAAACAAATCAAAACTCATTTCTGTTATACCAAATAATTACAGTACAATTTTTTCCACTTATCATTAAAATGCTACACTGGTTCATTGGCTTTATTTTATTGTTTTCCGGACAATGTTGCAATAGGTTTTTCTGGTGCGAAATATGGCATTTTCATTATTTTATTGTATTCCAGAAAAGAGAGAATTCTTATTATTACAACAATCTTTCTTTGGCGAATGCAATTTGAGAAACAGCACAGCAACACAATGATCTTCACGGTAGGTAAATGGTAAATGTCGGACGAATCCTTTCTTCAACAATCATGCAATGCAAGTTGGTTGAGGTAATCGAAACGGCACCACTATTAAATCATTTTAAATGATATCACAAAGGTGTGGTGCTTTTTTATATGATTTCACAAAGATGTGATGTTATATTTCCAGTTTTATGTATTTAGGGAACATATATCAAACCCATAAGTTATTTTACTCTATAAATAATCTTAACCCTCCTTGGATTCCATTTAAAATTAAGCGACCTTGGATCCCAGTTCAAATTCATGTTGATAAAGACAAACCCAACAGTTGAATCTATTGTGCTTTTTCTCAATGCTTTTTCTGAGATTTTATGTTCTCCACGTCATATTTTACCATGTAAAATTACACTACTCAATTTTATGCTACATGTTACAGTTACAACTACGCAGAGACCTTAGCCCTTCTCCGTTTGGTAATTTTATGTTACAGACTGTGTGGTCGGTAATTTTATGTTACAGATTGGCTAGAGACCTAGCTGTGCACTGGTTGATACATGTTGGCAAATATTTATATTTACACCAGACATAAACTCAAAAGTTATCAAACACAATTAAGATACTTTGTTCAATGTTCGCCATTATATTTTCACAATTTATAAATGGGAGAACATAAAATGGGGAAACCAACCTGTTCTGCTCGGTAACCTGCTTGTGCTCTGGCTCAGAACTTTTTCTGCTCGGTAACTTGCGAAGGTAAGTTTTCACACCTCTTGACAACCTGTTTTGCTCCTGTTCAGAATGCTCAAGCTAGATTTTTGGTATGGCTCCGGCACCAAGCATTAAACACCTTGACATATGGTGGTTGGCAAGCCATTTCACCTTAATAAAAGAATTAATTATGACCAGGTAAGTACGCCGCCCATTTCTCATAAGAATTAATCAGCCCATTTCCTCATTAATCAGCTGTCAATCATCACAGCTAGCTAATCTACCGAAAAAATTTATCAGTTCGCTGGGAGATATGCACATGCCATCCATACCATGCATGCATGTTGGTGAATCACTAAGGAAATCATTGGATTAGTGACTTGTTTTTAAGATTTTCCAGATTTGGGAGGCTGTGGGCGAAGAGGCATTAGGCAGAGGAGGTGACAGGTACGTATGCAGTCATGTATGTAAAGTGACCTCTACTCAACTTGTGCCACTTGTCATATTTCTATTTTCCTGAATGACGAAAATGAAAACTTTTGATTAGCTGGAGTGAACAGTGTTTGCCCACCTCAAGCCAAAAAAGAAAATGCCTACCAGCTTAAATATGGATATGGTTCATGTTTGTTGATTGATGTCATCAATGAAAAAAATTTAATCGTATTAATTGGTTTATATAAACTATAATTTATTATTTATTTATACTAGTTGACCAATTTATCTAGGGGGTTAATAGACCATGGTTCACTATGGTCGATTTAGGTTGACTATGGTCAAAATTACGAAATATGATGGTTGACAAGGGTTGATATGGACAGCTATGGTTGATGAGGGTTAACCATGATTGACAATGGTGGATGATGGTTTAAGAAGGTTAACCATTATTGGTCATGGTTGATGAGGTTTAACCATAGACAATAAGGGCTCACCATGGTTGACTATGGTTTAATATGGTTGACCATGGTAAACTATGGTGCCCATGGTTCAATATTGTTAAGTGGTTTCATCACGCCTGAGCGTGGTTGATTATGGTTGTACTTATTGACCATGTTTGAGCATGGTTGAGCTTATGTGAAAATGGTTGATCATGGTATCCATGGTTTACTATTGGTGAAGATGGTTGTGTATGGTTGTCAATGTTTTAGCTATCGATGAATTTGGTTGACCATGCTCATTATGGTTAATTAATATTGACCATAGATGACCAAACTTGATTATGGTTGACAATTATTAACTTTTACCATGTTTAAATATGGTTATGTGTTGATAATGGATGTCTATGGTGATCATTGTTGACCATTATTAAGTTGGTTTAATTTTGGTTTACTATCATTGAACTTAGTGAACATATTTTGCTATCGTTGACCATGGTGACCAAGTTGATCATAGTCATGCCTATTTGACCATAGTTGACAATGGTTGACTATCGTTGTACATGGAAAACCATGGTTGTCATGTATTGTACATGGTTTCCAACCACTTTAAATGTGGTGTACATGGTTGAAAACACTTTTAATGTGGTGAACATGGCTCAACATGTTAGCCATCATGCTAGCCATGGTTGACCATGTTGACTATGGATGAAAATGCAAACAATAATTGATCACACTGAATATAGTTGACCACACTAACAATGGTTGATCACGTTGACTATAGTTGACCACACTGAGAATGGTTAATAGTTGTTGATTGTGGTTGACCATTGCTTTACTTGGTTGAAAATGTTGTAAATAGCTTAACATGGCTCACCTAGTTGACAATATTGGAAACGCTTAACAATTGTAGACCATTGTTTGATGATGTTGACTATGGTTGTTTGTGGTTGACTAAGGTTGACCATAGTTAAACATTGGGACAATGATTGACCATGATGACCATGGTTTTCCATGTTTGATTTGACTTCCCTTATTTATGGTTAATTATGGTTGACCATGGATGACCATTTTGACTATGGGTGTCAACGGTTGAGTATGGTTATCTAATGTTTACCATAGTGAAAATCGTTGACTATTGTTTGACCATCATGACCATGGTTTACCATATTAATTATGGTTGACTACAATTGACCATGGATGAGCATGTTTGATGATGTTGCACATGGTCGACCATGGTTTCCCATCATTGAACAAAATCAACAATGCTGACTATGGTCAACTATGGTTGAACGTGGTTGACTAGGATTGCCTATGGTTAACCATTGCTCAAAAATGCTTGACTATGTTTAGTTGTGTTTCCAATGGTTAACAAGATTTTCTAATGGTTTACTATTGTGGACCTTCGTTGACAATGTGTTGACCACAATTGATCATGGATCCCTATGATTGACTATGATAGAGTATGGTTGGCCATGGTTGACTAAGGCTCACCATGTTTAACAATGATTTACCATGGTTGACTATGGTTGACTACAATCAACAATGGTTCACTATGGTTGGTCATGTTTGACTATGGTTGGTCATATTTCACAATGGTTGGATATGATTCACAAAGTCTCCTATGTTTTGACCATGTTTCGCCTATAGTTTCCCATGAAAGGATATAATGAACTATGGATAACCATGGTTGAAAATGTTTGACAATGGCTTATAATGTTTCCCATGGTTGAAAATAGTTAGAAATTTGTTTGCCATGGTTGATCATGATTAGCTATGTGTTATTATGGTTGAGTATGTGTGCCTTTAGATGACTGGGGTTGAGTCAGGGTGCCTTTGGATTACTATAGTTGACTAAGATTCACCATGGTTGATTATTGTTGAATGTGATGTGGGCAAATGTTTGTCACATTGTGCAATCCAACTATGTCCATCACATTGTGACATCAAGTTATGTTTCTGACGTCTAGAATTGTTTGACACATTGCAATCTCAAGACATGTTTATCACATTTTGATATCCAGTAATGTTCGTTACATTGCAACGTTAGGATATTTTTGTCACATTATGCTATTCAACTATGTTTATCACATTGCAACACCTGGTTGTGTTCATGACATTGTGATGACTAGAATTGCTTGTCACATTGTAACCTCATGTTATGTTCATCACACTATTGGATTAAGCAATGTTTGTCACATTGTGATATCTAGAAATGTTTGTCAAATTGTAATATTTAGCAATTTTCATAATGTTGCAATGTAGGGTAGTGTTCATAACCTTGTGACGTTCATCAATTTTTTTTATCTTCGTCACATGTTACATTGGGTAAATATCTTGACTTTGTGACATTCAAACAATGTTCGGCAAATTTTGATATAGGGTAATGTTCATCACATTATGATATTAGGAGACATTCATCACATTGATTGAAAGATTGGGTTGCATTTGTCACAATGGGACATTGGGCAATGTTTCTTGGATTTGTTTGTTGCATTTCGATATTAGGCAATATTTCTTGGAATTGTTCATCGGATTGTGACGTTGGGCAATGTTGCTTGGATTTGTTTATCACATTATAATCTTAGGTAATGTTCATGGCATTGTAAAGTTTGTTTATGTTCGTGAGTCTACATTGGTGGGTAATGCTCATCACATTGTGACGTCAAGTACTGTTCATTATATTGCAACATTTGGTAATGTTGATCACATTCAATTGGGGTAATGTTAGTCACAATGCAATGTTAGGTAATGTTTATTATGTTGGGTAATGCTCATCATAGTGCGACATCAAGTAATGTTCATAACGTTATGATGTTAAGTAATGTTCATCACATTGAAACATTTGTCAATGTTCCTCGCTAACAACATAAGGTCATGTTTGTCACATTGAAATATTGAGTTATGTTCATCACATTGCGACATTTGTTAGTATTCATCACACTACAATGTCACATACAAAAGCAAATATTTTAATGTGGCGAATGTTACTCAATGTAGAAATATGATAAACATTATGATGTCTAGTTTTGTTCATAACACTACAACATTAGGTGATGTTCATCACATTGAAAGATTAGTTTATATTTAAGATATTGCAAAGAAAAATGTTTAGCCAAATTTACTAAAAGAAATTCTAATGAAACTCTTCTTTTCTTAAGAACATGAAAACATCCTTTGAATTGATACTTAAAAAAAATTCACAATTTATTTGAATAAAAGAAAATTAAAACTTTAACCTGACTTAATTAAATAAAAAGTAAATTAAAATATTATCCTAGTTTAAGACATGAAATATATTTTCAAAAATATTTTGATAAAATATCTCATCAAATTCAATAGGCTCAATTATAAGACACTCTTTACATTTCACACAAGTAGTGGCTATTTATATTTCTCCTAAACATGACTATGTATACATATTGAGCAATGATTTTTAATGTGGTTCTAAATATTTAGATTCACTATTTCTTCATCTAATGTGATGAAAATTGGGGTTAAAAATTGCAACGAATTTTTTCCTTTGGATAACTAGTTTTAATGACGCAATATATCACAGGGAAAGAAGGCTCCCTCCTATGTGATGTAAATTAAAACATTATAATAGTTTATTAAATTAGGAATAATTTAAAATATTATTATAGTTTATATGGATTTAGTTTTAATGACGCAATATATTCCCTGGAAAGAAGGCTCCCTCCCATGAGATTTAAATTAATATTTTTATAATAGTTTATTAAATTAGAAATAATTTAAAATATTATTATAGTTTATATGGATTTAGTTTAAATGACGCAATATAACACATGGAAAGAAAGCTCCCTCCCATGTGATTTAAATTAAAATTTTATGATAGTTTATTAAATTAGAAATAATTTAAAATATCATTATAGTTTACATGGATTTAGTTGAAAAGATTTATGTGAAATATTTTTTCAAAATGAGTTGTATTAAATATTTCATCAAATTCAACCTAATGTAAATTAAGACTTTATCAGGGATTAAGATGTGAATAGGCTGGAACATAAGTCCCTCTTTTCCGGTATCCATGTTTATGTTTCTTTCAAACATGATTTTATTTATTTCAATACAAGATGACCATATATATAGGTATTTCAAAATGATGTTTATCATGGCTCTTAGTTCTTCTAGGTTACATTTTCTTTTATGTGTGCCACTTATGTTGTACTAATTATCAATATTTAATATTAGTGGTTAAATATCTATCTGTTCTGTTATTTATGGTTAATTAATAATAATAATAATAATTATTATTATTATTATTTTCTTATTTTTTCAAATTTAAAGTAATTATTTGAAATTTAACTATTTTTTATGTAATTGTCTTTAGTGCGATTTTTTGGAAGCTTTTCTGGTGGAGTTTTTTGGTTTAATTTCTCTAAAATCCAAAAGTAATTTATTGAAATAACAAGTTTGATGGGTAACCCTTGCACAATCCAAGTGCCCTAAGGGTTTTTTATGGTGTTGAATCCATATATACAGTCAAAAAACCAGTTTAAATAACACAAATCACGATTTCACCCAAAAAATCTGCCAGATTCCGACATCGAAAAATTCAAAAAGTCGCACTAAAGACAACTCCATTTTTTATTTGAATATAAAATAAATCTACAATAAAAATATTAAAATTAGATTATTTTAGAATCTAAAGTGTCTATCGCAGAAGATCCTTCCCTTAGTCATGCCAATGGTTTGTTGTGTTACACGAAATGAAGGAAAGAGAAATGGAATTGGTCGATGGGAAGTATTCCTCCACACAGATCTATTTTCCATGGGCAACATTAATATACACCTCCCTTGAGGGTTCACATGCATTCCATTGATGTTAGGCCTATTTTTTCTTCTTTATATCCCCCGATCATGATTGGTAATAGTTTGCACACACATCCTCTAGATTTATCTATTCCTAGCACCTCCACTCGATGCTTTCCCACAGTCCGCCCCTGCCTCCCCTTCCCCTCCCCATGTTACTTTCTCCATTCCCTGAAAGAATTGCATTACCTTCTAAGACAATGCCCTTATATGGCTATGATCGCCCCTCTACGCAAGATAGATTCATGCCATCATAGTGAAAAGGAAGATGCATTCATAAGAGAAAGGAGATGGTGTTTCTAACTATAAGGAAAGACATAAAAGTAGACCAAATTATGGATTATGAAGGAAAAACATTGGTTGTTTGTTTTGGTATGAAATCATTTTTAGCCGATTCATTGAGAATGTGGGTTGTTTGAGCCTAGTAAATTGTTCTAGGGTATGTTCCAACTTTTCATCTACTAGTAAGGGGGTGGATAACCTTCATCCTTAGGTTAGAAAAATATTGTGCAATGATCCTTAGCTAGAGGTGGAATTGGGGAAAATATGGTTTTTATTTCAAAGCATGGTATGTGAATTTTGACGTTGTGAGGAAATCGACTAATGCACTATGAGTTTTGGATTTACTGCTAGTGTTGTCTCTACATTATTGAAGTCTAGATTTCTTCAGAGCAATCAAAGATAATATTGGATCCTTTGTGTGTGTAAAGGATGGGTGGTAAGGCAAGGAGGATAATTGAATGGCCTGGATATAGGTCAATGTCTGTCTAAGAGATAGGCTAGTGGTCGAGCTAACAATTGCAAATGAAGGATCTACGTTGATTTAGAGAGTGGACTATTGGTAACTCCCTTTCTGATGCCGAATATGCACGAGGTTGGGCATATTCAAAAAGTATGCCCTATATAAGATTCTCATGAGAAGTCTCGAGTTGATTCTTAGCGATCAATGTCTCTTTGTCTTATGGATGTTACAAAGTTAAGGGCAAAGAAACTTCCATCTGATAAGAATTTGCATGGTTCTCTAATAGTTGATAAGCCCAATGGTGACTCTCCTCCAGGTATGACTCAACCGTCCATTTCCTCTCCTATCTTATTATCTAGGTATTCCCCCTCCCTTACCCTATAGCATACATCACCCTAATATCTCCCATATGTGACACTTCACCCCCTAATTTATGCCTATAGATCCTAGTATCCTCTTTCTTATTACTCCCCCTCTTCCCACTAATTTTGTAGCGATGCATCCCACGCCCCTCCCCCCACATTGTGGCCTATGTAAGATAAAAGGGCTTATGCCCTATATCTCAAGAATAATATAAAAGAGCCTCTCCCATCCTCAGGTGGCTTGGAGAGAGATCCACCCTCACAAAACTGGGTAGGAACACTACAACAAAACCTTGTGATTAACATCCCTTTTTGCTTCCTTTTTTGCATCTAGAACCCATTTTTGTTGTTTTTTTCATCCATTTATCAAATATGGTACAAAATTTGATGCAAAATTGGCACTGATTTTTGCACCAAGGCTTTTAATAAGTTTAGCACTAAGTGTTGCACTAGATTTTGCATGAGGTTTTGCACCAAGTTTTTTGTCAAGTCTTTCACCACCCTTTGCACCAATTTTTTTGCCAGGTATTGCATCAAATTTGGCACCTATTTTTTGTTTCACCTACTTTTTCATCCTCTATTGCATCAACGTTTTGCGCCTACAAGTGCATCAACTTTTGCATCATTTTTTGCATCCTCTTTTGTAGCATTTTTTTCATCCTTTTTTGCATCCCATTTTGCACCAAGTTTTGCGTCAAGGCTTGTGTCTAGTTTTGAATCTACTTTTGTTGCATCAAATATTGCATCTTGTTTTGCATCATCTTTTGCATCCATTATTGTTTCCACTATTGCATCCACTTTTGTTGTGCCACAATTTGTGCCTAGTTTGGCACCTAACATAGTTATCGATGAAACGAGAAAATTACCTAGTATCCGTTTTTTTGAGGTAGCAAAAAATCATTCAATTTTGAAAAATGGTGACTCATAATACACATTTTTTTTAGCACATTTTTGGCAATTTAAATTTTTTATGTATCAAGTATGAACAATTTTTAATTAGTGATTTTCATGTTGATTTTGAAAAGTGTTGATACAGCATGAACACATTTTTTAGAGGGCTTATTTTTTACACTTTAAATTTTTTTATGCATCAAACGCGAACATTTTTTTTTGTTAGTGATTTTCATCTTGATTTTGAAAAGTGCTCATGAGCATCTAGCCTTTTTGTTTAGAAGTCTTCCTTTTACACTTTAAATTTTCTAATGAATTAAGTGTGGATATTTTTTTAAAAGTTGGCGATTTTCATGTTGGTAATAAAACATAAAAATAAAAATAAAGTTACATGACAAAAAAAAAATCAAATACAAAAAAAATATTCGAAAACAAAAAACTATAAAAAAAAATTAAAAAACAAAAATTAACACATAAAAATAAAAAATTGAATAAAAAATTAACTGAAAAAGAAAACAAAAAATAAATAAAGAAATGAAATTTTTTTATATATATACATAAACAAATTAAACCAAAAGAAGAAATCTAAAACCATTTTTTTTGTTAAAAGAAGAAATAAAAAATAAAAACCTAATTAGAAAGAAAAAATTAAAATAATTACCAAAAAAAATTAAAATAAAAGAAAAAAGTTAAGAAAAATATCAATTAAAATAAAAAATAAAAAATAAAAAAATATATTTAAATTAAATCATTTAAATAAACAAAATTAATAATTAAATAAAATTAAAAGATAAGAATTATGGTTTAAAAATAATAAATAACATTTAAAAAATAAAAATTAAATTATAAAAATTAAAAACAATTAATATATATATATATATATATATATATATATATATATATATATTTAAAAAAATATGTATATATTAAAAAAAAATCCCCCTCTCCCTCTGTCCCCGACCCACCCTAACCCCCCTCTCCCTTCACCTCCTCCCCACCTCACCCCTCCCTCAATCTCCATCCACCGCCTCCCCACCCCACTGCTGCCCACACCCTCCCTGAGCCCCGTCACCTCCCCACCCAGCCCTCCCAACCCACCTGGGCATCCAACTAGAAACAAAGGGGCCGCTGGTTGGGGGCTCGGGCAGGGCAGGGAGGGTTGCACATTGTCGTAGGTCGATTCCCGTAATCGGCCTATGACCCTATGGCCGCTAGCCGAGGGCCCAAGCGGGTGTGGAGGGGAGGGGGCTGAGGGAGGGGGTGGAGTTGGGCAACGGTGGGGTGAGGAGGGGAGGTGGGTGAAGGAAGGACTAGGATAGGAGAGAGGGAGCAGGAGGGGAGGAGGGGAGGAGGGGGGCTAGGGTGAGAAGGGGACGGGGGCTAGGATGGTGAGGGGTAGTGGGGGAGGTAGGTGGTGGGCCGGGAGTGAGGGAGGGTGAGGGGAGAGGGGAGGAGGGGGGCTGGCGTGGGGAGGGAGAAAGGGGTCTAGGGAGGGAAGGGGGGCATTTTTTTTTTTAATTTTCAATTTATTTTAATGCTTTTTTTTATATATAATTTAACTTTTTATAATTTTTAAATTTAAATATTTTTAATTTTAATTTATTTTTTTCTCGGCAGAACAGGCGAAGAAGACTAAGCATCATATATGTATTGAAGAGGCCCGGGTTATTGCTAAGATTGCTCCTTTTCATCACCGGAAATTTAGGGAGGCCATTGAAATTGAAAGAAGGTCGAGCAATCTCAATAGAGATGATGGCTGGAAGATTAGTAGTTGTTGGATCCTCGCCCTTTCCCCTTAGCCCCCCTCCCCTTCCCCCGTGTTTGGTTCCATTTTGGCCTTTTTTCTATCTGGTTTTTACTCCCTCATCTTTAGGATTGTTTAATTTCCCCTTTATTCCCCTTGCTAGTGTTTTGATTTTTCCTTTGGTTCTCTTTAAATTTTTATTTAATTAATATTATTAATATTTTATTCTTATTAGTTTGCTTAGATTTCATTTTCAAATTGATAATAAGAGGTTAATAAATTTTCCCTCTTTTCATTTTATAAGGTTAAATTTCTTGGTTTTTGTTCTAAAATAGTTTTACACTTTACCTAGTTTTTTTTTTTAATATAAAACTTATTAACTAATTAGTGGGTTAATTAATAAACATTTATGATTATTCCCTATTTATCCCATGATACCTTTAGTAAATGAAAATAAATAAATTTAATATTTAAATTAATTAATTATAAACAATTTATCCCATAAATCTTCATAGAATTAACCCTTATTTTATTACTTATTTAGTTACATATATAGTGTAAATAAATAAACTTAAAATCATGTTAACTAATTAACTAACTAGTTATTAGTTTTATAATAGTCCTATAATAATACATATCTTTGGGTAATTTATTTAGTTTTAAAGTATTAAAGAGGATATTAAAATTTTTAAGGTTTTAGGTTCTGAGTTTAAGTTCATTAAAATAATTTAGTTAAATATAACTAAATATTAAATATATAAACTTAGAACCATTTTAGATAATTAACTAACAAGTTATAAGTTTTATGTTATTCTTATAATCATAAATATCTTTGGGTAATTTATTTAGTTTTAATGTATTAAATAGGATATTAGAATTTTTTAGGTTTTAGGTTATGGGTTTAGGTTCATTAAAACAATTTAGTTAAATATAAATAGATTTATTTGTTACAAATAAAAATAATAATGAATTTATTTAACAAACTAACTATTTCATTAATTAATTAAATTATTATTATTCCTTTCCCTGTCTCTTGGTCCAGTCAAATGTAGTTGTTGTCCAGTCCTTTGTAGTCATTTCCTTGGTCAAAAGTAGTTGTTTTTATAGTCGTTGAATGATCAATCTCTCTATTTAACTTGTTGCCTTGATTTGATTCTTCATCTTGTCCTAACGATGAACCACACTTGTTGGTTTGAAACACATTGATAAATGAATTTTGATGTGATTATTGTCAAAAACCATCTTAATAAACTTGATATGGATCACAGAAGCCTAAATTCAATAATTTAAATTTTTTTTTTCCAATTTTAATTTTTTTATATAATTTAAATTTTATAATATAATTATTATTTTATTTTATTTATTTTTTTATGTAAGCTTGGTAGTTCCTTTTTCTATTAATATTTCATGAAAATGTCTTTAACAAAAATTGCAGGTCGCCTCAACCTGCTCGCAGGAAACCAGGTCTGTTGGCCACCTATCTGCATCGAACGCTTTCCAAAATTTGAAAAGAGTTTTCCTTAACATCCAAGCTACATTGGCAACTTTATCCATTATATAATTCTTATTAAAATTGTAAATGCTAACCGTCATATAAACAAAATTCTATTGATAGGGATGTTTCAATCATCTGATGAGTCCACCGATGTTGGGGCTTTTGTGCTTGAACCCAGGATTTCACTTCTCTTCATATCCTAAAGGCTTCGTTCAATCTTATTCACTGTGAGGTTATTGTGATACAACTACAATTGGACAAATTGGATCTCCCTTTGCAAATCCTTCATGCTTAGCTCAACTGGTCTACCTTCCTCTAGTTCTTCTATTTCCTTATAGGTTGTCATTGCACGGGCAAGGATGTTCTTCATAAACCAGTACTCCTAAATTGTTTGGCAAAACATCGTTTGGCGTCCTTTGGTGTTCCCGGGTTATTTAACCATTGTTTCCCAATCCTTTGGTGTTCCTGGGGTCTTTAACCATTGTTTCCCAATCCTCTGCCTCAATCTCTTGATTTACTATGTTACTGTTTAGCTCTCTTTCCCATTTGGATATTACTGCTTGCACCTTCGATGGTGTTCCGACGACATATGCATTGATTAGGTTCTGCATACTCTCCTTCCCAGTTTTCCTTCCTCTTTTTCTGAATCCTCTGCTAGAAGTCGGTTCCAATCCTTTCGTATTTTCTCCAGCCTTTCCCATCCCCCTGTTTAATTTCTTTCATGGCTTTCTTCCTCCTTTTCTGAGCGACGCACCTGTTCCTGGGCTGGAGCTTGCATAGAGTTCTGAAACTCCAAAATTCTCTGCACTCTGCTTGTTATATTACCTAAAACAAAAACCAGGAAAATAACCTTGTAAGTCAACATCATTTTAAACAGAGTAACCTCAGGTTTGCCCTCTCCCGAGTGGGGCTTCTCTGGCGCAGCCTTGTTTGGTCACTCCTTGCTTGGAGAACTATAATAAACCCCATTAACACCTACGTTCCCCCCTCCCTCCTTAGAGAGCTGGAGATTTTTGACCTCCTCATCGTTCTGGTGGTTTCCTATTAAAATTTGAAAAACCCAGGTACCCAGCTCCCACAAGGTTTCTCTTCTTCTCCATCTGACTGTAATTGCAACCCAACTCTCTGTGTCTCCACCCTAGCGACAAAGCGAATGCTTCTCAAGATGGACGAATGTAATTTCTACCCTATCATGGGTCCCGACAAAGGAGCTAGACAGGGAGTTTTTCAGAGCTATATCCCTACCTTGACTGCTACCCCAATTATCACCTTTGTGCCCGAGCCCCTTGGCCATGTCCAAACTGAGCTCAGGATGGAAGTTTATCAACCTTTTCGCCAAATCAAATGCAGCTTCTAACCCTATTCACTTAACTAGGACAACTTCCTTCCTAGGCCACCTACTCCCTCAAAACAACTTAATAGGCTTGTTCCTACCGCCATTTTGGAAACCCCAAAGGATGTCCCAGCAGGCCGCAATACACCGAGACCTATCTACCCTGAGACCAAGACTAGAGATCCTGACCCCCCTTCCCCATATGACAATCCAAACAAATTCTCTCTAGGTTACTAAGCCAGAACCCCAAGAGAAATAGAAGGTCTCGACAGAGGCCACTTTCCGGGGTGTCATTTCCATTAACCAGCATTCCTCTTCTAAAAACAACGTTTCCAGATAGTCGTTCATGAAAGCCGAGAGAACATACCAGTTCTTGTAAACGAAAACTAGTTGCAGCTCGACGTCCTCCAACCCTCCACTTCCACCACCTTCAACGGCATGTCCAGAATTAACTCTCTGCATGCGAATGACTCTTAGCCTAACTGTCTTACCTTTTTGTTTTCCTAACCACCTACCTCGCCTACCACCCGAAGGACTCACTACGTGCCTTTGTCCTTCATCCACTGCCCATTTTCCCACTTGATTTTCTTGGGATGGGGTTTCCTTATCATCTCCATTATTTCCCTTCATTACTCCTCTCCTACCGTCGGTTGCTCCTGCTGCGAGCTTACTCCTTCTACAATGCTACTTGTCGACTCCCATTGCCTTACTCCCTCAATTACACTTGACATCTGGCCTTCTTCTCTTCCCTCTGCCCTCATACACATCTGTACCTACCCTATACTGCCTACTACCCCTTACCTTGTCTCATGGCCTCATGCCAACCTCTTCTCCCTCTACCCTATGAGCCAGTTCGGCAATGGATCCTCCCTTTATTTTCTTTTTTTTTAAATTGTTTTAATTGTTTTATTATTTTATTATTTAATTTTTTTGGTAATTATTTAACTTTTTTTAAAATGATGTTTTAATTTTTTATTTTTACCTTAAAAAATTGGTTTTATTTATTTATTTATTTTTATTTAAATTTTTTATTTTTACAATTTAATTTCGATTTCTTTTTTCCTTTTCTTTTTTTTTATATTTGATTTATTTTTTGTCATGAATCGTCCCATTGCCACATCTAGCCGATTGGGCCTTAGGGTGGTCGGGGAAATATACTTTTTTTTCTTAATTTTTGTTTTTTTGTAATGTTGTATTTTATTTTTGTAACTTTTTTATTTTAATTTTAATTTTTTTTAATTTTTATTTCATTTTTATTTTATTTTACTCTTCTTCTTCTTTTTTTTAATTTTACATGATATGGTTATTTTTTTTACATTTTATATATTTTTATGTCATTTCTATATATTTGAATATTTGAATATTTTGTCATGTCTTTTATGTTTTATTACTTGTTATTACTTTTTTATTTTATTTTTTTCAATATTTGAATTTTTGCATTTCTAAATATTTTTGATATTTGATTTTTTTTTGTCATGTTTTTTATGTTTTATTACTTGTTATTATTTTTTAAATTATTTTTTAAATATTTGAATTTTTGTTTTCTTATGTATCTTTCTTAGATATATATTGTAGGGTCTGTATCTATGCTTATTTAGTAACCCGAACCCATTATGCGCATTTGATAGTTGATTTTAAATTTTTCGTTATAATGAATCGAGTATGCCCCACAATGTGTTAATTTCATGGTTGATCTTTAATTTTTCATTACAATGGGTTGAGTTCACCTACACTGCGTGTCAATTTGATAATTGATTTTAAAAAAAAAATTGCAATGTAACACGTTGTCTTAGGCTAAGATTTTAAAATCGTTATACATATAGCATTTAAAAAAATTACTCTTGGTGTAATAACTTTTTCATTCAAGTGTTCATTTTTAAACTTTTTTTAGTCATAAAATTTTTCCATAATGTCATGTTTGAAATAATTTGAAAAAATTAAGATTGTTTTGTAGATCTTTGGTTTTAATTCCATGGGTGAAAAATTGTCAAGATTTTAATGTTTTTCTAGGTTGTGATATTTTATCTTTAATTTTATGGTTGAAAACAATTATAAGTATTTTTCTTAGCATCGTGCTTGAAAATTGTTGGAATTTTAAGGTTCTTCAAAGAAGTGATATTTTAAATTTAATTTCATGCTTAAAAATTGTTGGTATTTTAAGGCTTTTCAAAGACGTGATATTTTATCTTTAATGCCATGTTTGAAAATTGTTGGAAATTCAAAGTTTTTAAAAGTTGTGATTTTTTTATTTTTGACATCATTATTTAAAAATGTTGAAAATGTATCCTGAAAAAAAAAAAAAAAAAAGGACGTTATTCCGGCAATCAACACTTTCTGATTTCAAGGTGTTTTTTGCACCAAACAAAATGACTTTTATTGCATTTTACTGTTATTTTTTAAAAATATTGAAAATTTACTATGAAAAAAAAATGGCGATGAAGAATCAACATTTTTTATTTTTGGGTTGTTTTTTCATGTTTTTTTTTTTTTTTTTTTAGGCTCGAGTACCCATTTTGAGGTAATAGTTCATGTTTGATCAGTAACTATTTTACCTACCTTTGTACCCACTTTTTCTTCTAATTTGGCATCCACGATTGCATCCTCATTTGCATCTATGTTTGCATTAAATTTTGCATCTATTTTTACATCCCTTTTTTAATCCTTTTTTGGTGTTAATTTTTGCATCAAGTTTAAAGTCTCATTTTCCATCTACTTTTTCATAAAATTCAATTGCATCCACTATTGCACCCATGTTTACGTCCACTTTTGTATCCCTTTTTGCATTTTATTTTGCATCAAAGTTTGTTTATTTTTTTGCATCTATCATCGCACCCACTTTTGTTATGCCACAATTTGTGCCTATTGTTGAAACCATGTTTGTTTCCACTTTTGCGTCCTCTTTGGAATCTTAATTTGCATCAAATATTGCATCTCCTTTTTCATCCACTTTTGTGTCGGGTTTATGCATTGTGTTTTGTATCTTGTTTTGAATCCACTTTTTCATATACTTTTGTTGCATCCAATTTTGTGTCCTCTATTTCACCCACATTTGTGTCCACTTTTACATCCCTTTTTGCATCTTGTTTTGCATCCAAATTTGTATTTTATTTTGTTGTATCCACTTTTGCATCCACATTTGTTAAGCCACAATTTGTGCCATGTTTTGCATATACCATTGCACCCACATTTGCTTCCACTTTTGCATCCCCATTTGAATCCTCTTTTGTGTCCAAGTTTTCATCAAATATTGTGTATGTTTTTGCATCCCCTTTTGCATCCACTTTTACGTCAAGTTTTGCATCTCATTTTGCACCTACTTTTGCATCTACTTATGTTGCATCCACTTTTGCATCTAATTTTGTGTCCACTATTTCACCCATGTTTGTGTTCACGTTTACATTCCTCTTTACATGTTATTATGCATCCAAGTTTACATTATTTTTACTTCCAATTTTGTGTCCATTGTTGCATCCACTTTTGTTTCACCACAATTTGTGTCAAGTTTTGCACCTATTGTTGCACCCATGTTTGCTTCCACTTTTGAATCTGCATTTGCATCCAAGTTTGCATTGACTATTGCATCTATTTTTCATCTCATGGTCAAGTTTACCATTTCTTCACATAGCGTAATGGTCTCAAGTGCATCTTCTTTAGGAGGATGTCCTATATTTCCCCCTTATGGAAGTGCAATATTTGAAACAATCATGATTTGGCATTGTTGTTGAGCTGGGAAAGGATTATTCAACACAACAGGTTGTGTGGCGGGATTTCACTAAGTATTGTTCTGATTAACATCATCCAAATTTGGACAATGATGTGTCATATGGCCCCTACCACAAATATTCTTATCGTATACCTAATACTATGGAGTGAACCAAGTTAATGGTGGAAGTTTTGGAAATTTTAGTTGCCTTGACTCTAAGTGCATTCAACGCAAGAATATGAGAAATAACTAACTAGTTTAACCTCCCAGCCAACTGAATATAACTCATTATTCAAACTTAGAGGAGTTTGGTGCTTCCACTACAATTAGTTCTTTGCTACTACCTGACGCATAGACTAGATATGGAGGAAGGCCTAAACGATGTTCAATTCGATTCAAGTGTTTCTATAGGTTCTTCATGGAAAGTTGTAACTCATCCAACATGAGGAAGACTTCCTCCTTGGCCTCATTGTGATCCAACATTACACTACCCAATAGAATTTTCAAATGCTAGTATATATCAACAATATACATGTATTAGTTGTATCTTCTTGTGTGTGTTGTGTTAAGCACCCAATATGCTACCTCTCCAACCACTTTGACATCTATCAAACATATGTCCTTTCCTACAATGTCATGTTTCACTGCCATTATTTTGTCATGAATATTTAGTGAGTGTGGATGCAATACAGAGGTGTTGAAGTTTAAGCTTTCTATTGGGCTCAAAAGCCTCCTTGTTTTATGTAGAGGTTCACACCTCGTCGGCTTTGAGTGCATAAAAGATGCATTATAATATTGAATGATAACACAAAATTTCTAAAATATAAACATTTTCTCAAGAGATGGAAGTGAAGGATAGTGGAAGCCAAGAAGGAGAGGAACTTGGGAGATGAGGGATTTTCTCAAGGATGGCTTCAAAGAATAACTTAAAGGAGAAATATTGTTCCTAACTTGGAAAATATATCCAAAGTGTAGGATAAACCCAACCAAACATAATTATAACAATCTAAGTGAGGGGTTGAGAATTGACATGACAAAAAGGAAAAGAGAAAACAATGTCACTAATTCCTAGGGGATGCATTAGAGGAGAACACCAGAAATAAAGGAAACAACAAAGGGTAGAAAACTATCCACTATACAGAGTTAAATTAGTATCCCTAGAGGAAACCTCCTACGGAGTTATTGTAGTAGAATGTTAATAATTGACCACATTACAAGGCCTTATAACCTAAATTAACATCTTCCTCATGCAAATTATGACTTATTCTTGGAGAAAATGGCTACACCTGCAAATTATGAACGTTTTGTAGAGGCACGTAGGCTAGGAATGAAACCAATGATAGCTTTATAAATACATACCCCTATTGGCATTATGATACAAGTATTGTCCTTGATGGCAACTCTACAGGTCAACTCAGTTTTGATAAGAGGCTAACAGGAATATACAGAGGCAATAGGGCAGTGGTACAGAGGATCAGGAAGATGGAACTAAGGTCTATTGATCAGAATAAAGAAGTTGAAGGAAGAATATGATGTAAGATAAGTTTAAGAGATACACACAGGTTCACTTAGTCCAAGCAACGTATACACTTAGGTACTCAAAACAGAAATAGCGTATAACTTGCACACACACTCCCACAGAAGGCAAAGCGCATACATGTTGAAAACGATGGTTTTGGTCTGAGGTATTTGGTCCAAGGTATCTTTGGACCATGATATTGACCCTAGGTATTTGTTCAGAGGTATTCGGTCCGTGGTATTTGATCCAAGGTATTGGTCCTAAGTGGATTTGGTCTATGGTATTCAGAAAGGCCAAAAACTATATAAACAAGAGAAGATCATAAGGCCAGATGTGCAAGTGAATAAGATTCTAAGGAATACTTCTATCAGAAGTATATTTTATGTTGCAGGGTTATGTTTGGGACTAGATCTTAAATATTTATGTGCACCTTGAGTTCAATATTGGATCAGGATCATGAGACCTGAAATGACTTATTCTTGAATGATCTGATATTGGTTGAGGCTAGGTCTAATGTTTTATGTCTTTTTTATTCAGTATCTATCATGATCTGGGTTTGTCTAAAGTCTGGAATTGCAGCAAAGTTCTGAGTCAATATTTGCAGATCTGTACACAGGTCGTCTTGGCAAAAAGAGCGTATACACACAGGTTTTGTTCTTTCAAGTAGCGTATACAAAAGAAAGGCTTGATGTTCAGAGATGATTGATCTATCAGATCAAAATCGCTGATTTATTGTTGCTGCTATTTCACTGTTTTTTGTCAACGAAGTATTCTTAGATCTGAAGGTAAATATGAATGCATAAGGAGGTTGATATTTGATTGATTGTATAAGTGAGAAGAAGTGTTTTCTGTTGCGTGCCTGTGTAAAGTTTTGTAATTTGACAGTATATGTTCAGTAAACTGCTAGTTGGTACAGTTTGTGATTCAGAGATTTTATGATTCATAATCTTTAGAGGTATACGCAGGTTGGGCTGAAGGAAGTAGCGTATACACACAGGTTTTATTCATTGAAGTAGCATATACAATCTAACACATGAATTTTTTAGGTTTTAGTTGGTTCTGAATGTTGATACAGGTTTCTGGGTTCAGCACAGTGTTCTAATGACAGTGATCTGATTATTTCATATTAACTGCACGTTGGTTGAAGAAGTTTGAGTTTCTAAATTTCTGATGGGTTATTGATGAGTCAAGGTCTTCATATGTCCTGATATGTGCGAGGAGCATCTAGTCTGAAAATTCATGAAACGTGGTCCCTGGTGGAAGAGTGGATTTTTTTGTAGGTTGTCACCTACGTACTAGTAAACATATTGGCTAGTACAAGAGCTAGGGGGTTGTAGCTCCCTTCCACTAGAAGATGGTGAACGAGAGAAGTTTGTAACCTTCTGTAGGTAGAAGTCTGTGTATTGATATGTATTCACCAATACAATATTGTAAATAGATTTTCCTATTATTAAAAGAAGAAAAAGACGATAGCAGTAGGTGGTTTTCACCCACATTGGGTTTCCACCTTAAATCTTGGTGTTCATGTGTGTTTCTTATGTGTAATGGATTATTATGTTTATACTGCACATGGTTATTGTTTAATGATTGATGAAGTATTGATGCACTGATTAAATATCAACATATGATGAATTAACTAAATCATAAGCTCACTGCATAAATGTTGGTTGCCTTAAAGACAGTTGTGTGTACATGCTAGTTCCCGTATCTGAAGTAGTGCATATAAATCTAATTATGAAAAATAAAAACACTTGGTCTGATAATACTGATTCACCCCTCCCCCCAGTATTATTTCCAACAATTGGTATCAGAGCAGGGCCTTCAGAAGAAGCTTGATCGCTTGAAGGAAGATCCATCAAGATGAATAATCACGAAAGCATGGGATCCATGAGATCGCCAATCTTCGATGGGAGAAACTTTGTTTATTGGAAAATAAAAACCACAAAATATCTACAATCTCTTGGAACACATTCCTGGGAGATTGTGGAAGAAGGATATAAATTTCCAACAACAATTCCTACAGACACGGCAGGTAAAAAGCAATATGAAACCAATGCCAAAGCTGTCAATACTTTATTGGGAAGTTTGTCAAAATCAGAGTTTTTCAAAGTCATGCAGCTCAAATCATCCAAAGAGATATGGGACAAAATCGTTCCGAGATACGAAGGAGACTCTCAGGTAAAACGTGTTAAGCTTCAAACTTTCAAAATTCAGTATGAAACTCTTAAGATGCATAGTGATGAGAGTATAGCTAGTTACTTCTTACATATAGATGAGGTTGTTAATTGTATGAAGAATCTGGGTGAAGAAATAAAGGAAGTTACCTTAATTGAGAAAATTTTGAGATCCTTGTTTGCTAAATTTGAATCAAAAGTGTATGCCATAGAAGAAAAACAAGATCTGCAAAATATCACTATGACACAACTTCACGGAATCCTATCTTCTTTTGAGATGAGAAAAGGAGGTCCATCATATATGAGAGAAGCCACATTTAAAGCTTCAGCAAAAGGAAAAGAAAAGGAAGAACACAATGAATCAAGACATATTTCAGAAGAAGAAGATGAGGTAAATTTTGTCAAGAAGCTTCAACGGGGTTCTAGAAGGTTCAGAGGTAAGCTACCTTTCAAATTCTTTGCTTGTGGTAGAGTCGGTCATTATGCTGCTAGATGTCCTCATAAAGATAAATATGAAAAAGGAAAGGAGTATGCAAAAGGGAATAGGAAACAAGTTGTGAATAGAAGGAGTTACTATACTCATGAAGATAGCGATGGTTTATCTAATAGTGATGAAGATGAAACTGGTCAGGATTACAAACTTCTCATGGCTTATGATAGTGATGATCTTTGGGATAGTTTAGAAGAGGATAGCGATGGTTTATCTAATAGTGATGATTATAGACTTCTCATGGCTTATGGCAATGATGATTTTTGGGATGCTTTAGAAGAGGAAAACTTTCATGAAGAAATCTCTAAACTCAAAATTTGTTTAGAAGAAAAGAATATGATCATAGATACCTTGACATATCAACTTTGTAAAAAAGAAAAACACAATGAAAACTAGAATGTGAAACTGTGGATCTAAGAAAATATCTTGAGAAAACAAAATCTCTCAATCTTAGATTTGCTAAAGGATCAGAAACTTTAAATGAAATTATCAAAGTTTAGCATTCTCCTCTGATAAAGACAGATCTTGGATATACTGAAGAAGCATCTCTATCACAGAAGCCGTCAACCTTCACCAAAAGCTATCTTGATGTAGCAAAGACCAGTGAACAGTATGACAATTGTCAGCAAAGGCATAATTTTAATCACTAGGTAAGTCATACTCAATTTTCTCCAAGGATGAATATCAATAGAAGCCACAACCAACCTTGGGAAAATCATACTCAATTTGATCCAAAGATGAATATCGATAGAAACTACAATCAACAGGTAAATAGATTCGATAGTCGAAGAAACTTCTTTAATGGGCAATGTTTTTCATGTCATAATTTTGGGCACAAAGCTGCTCAATGTGTTGCTTACAAAACCATTATGCCTGGAGAAGCATGAAATCAAAGGAATGTAACATGGATCAATATAAGTTCCTATAATAACTTTTCTCCTCTTGAAAATGAAATAGAATGCTCAACTTGTAACAACTTTGGTCATGAAAAATTTGAATGTAGGAGAAAATTTCAAAAAACACCTCAAAAGGAGAAAACGTCATTAAATCCCAAGATATGGAGAAGGAAAGAATTGCAAACGAAAAGATGTGGTATAGCCTTGTATGCAGAAGGACAAGAAAATCAGTGGTACATCAAGAGTGGATGCTCCAAACATATGAAAGGTGACAAAGAGAAACTTCACTCTTATAATGCCTTAGAAAAGGAAAAGAATGTCTCATTTGGAAATGACACTCCAGCTGTCATAAAAGGTAAAGGTTATGTTTTCTTAAAAGAAAAGGTTAAAGCTGGAAATGTTATGTACGTAGATGGTTTAAAGCATAACCTGTTGAGTGTTAGTCAAATATGTGATCAAGGAAATGAAGTGGTGTTTCGATCAAACAGATCTGTTGTTTGTGAGCTTGATAAAGGAGAGATCGTGATCAAAGGTACAAGAACTCCAGACAACTTATACATACTCAAAGGAAGACAACAACAGTGTTATCTAAGAAAAAATGATGAAAACTAACTGTGGCATAGAAGATTGGGACATCTAAGCTTTTCTCAAATAAGAAAAGCATGCAGACTCAAGGCTGTTCATGATCTTCCAGATACCAGCATCCCAGAAAATACAATATTCAAACCATGTCAAATTGGTAAGCAAACCAAAGTTCACTTCATGGAAAAATAAGGGTCAGCTAGTGAGCCTCTTGAACATATCCATACTGATTTATGTTGACCAATAAGGAAAAATTCACCTTGTGGAGAAGAATACTTTATTTTGTTCATTGATGATTTTTCCAAAATGTGTTGGATAAGTCTTCTAAAGCATAAAGATGAAGCATTTGAAAAGTTCCAAGCCTTCAAATCTTTGATTAAAAATGAATCAGATCGAAAAATCAAATGCCTCATATCTGATCGAGGAGGGGAATTTATATCGGATGAATTCTTTGACTTTTGTGAACAACATGGAATAAAAATGGAATTATCCACTGCAAGAACGCCTCAGCAAAATGGTGTATTAGAAAGGATGAACATAACAGTTCAACAAATGGCTCGAGCCATGCTAGATGATTCTGGAACTCCTACAACCTTCTGGAGTGAAGCTGCATTCGCTGCTATGACTATTCTCAACAAAGAAAATGTTCGGGTAAATAGCACTCAAGCTCCACATGAACTTGGGTATGAGCAGATGAAGGGATTCTTCTTAGTCATTCTTCCAGAAGCAAAGGATATAAATGTTATAATAAAATAATTGGGAAAAATGTTGAAAGCATTGATGTTGTAGTTGATGAAGCATGCAGAAATCCAAAACAGATAAAATCAACAGAAGATTATGACAATGAGGAAGATGGGGATTACTTTCCCACATCAAATCAAAATTATATTGAAGAAGAAACCAATGAAGCACCAGAAGAAGATATAATGGTAGAAGAAAAGACACTCTCCAGGTATGTTCAGAAAAATCATCCAGAAACTAAAATTTTAGGAGAAACAGAGGTTGGTGTACAGAAAAGAAGATCTATTACAAGGACCTCAAGCTATCTAGCATTACTGTCCTCCACCGAACCTCAAAATGTAAATGAAGCATGCAAAGATGAATGTTGGGTCAAGGCCATGGATGAAGAACTTGAGAAAATTGAAAAGAATGACACTTGGGAATTAGTTCCTAGACCTCATGATAAAAATATTACAGGAACTAAATGGATAATCAAGAACAAGCTGAATGAAAATGGAGAAGTCACTAGAAACAAGGCTAGACTTGTTTTTAAAGGGTATTCTTAATAAGGTGGTATAGATTTTGAAGAAACTTTTGCACCTGTTGCCAGACTTGAAGCCATAAGAATGTTTCTTGCTATTTCTAGTTTTCGGAAATTGAAAGTATACCAAATGGATGTAAAATCAACCTTCCTTAATGGAGATTTCGAAAAAGAAGTTTATATTGAACAACCAGAAGGATTCATTCTTGGAAATGACACAAAACTTGTATGCAGACTCAAAAAGGCTCTCTATGGTGTGTAATAGGCTCCAAGGGCTTGGTATTACCGCCTTGACAAATATCTACACCAACAAGGTTTTACAAAAGGTTCTGCGGATAGCAATTTATATACAAAAATTGAAAATGATAAATTGCTAATTATTATTATTTATGTTGATGATATCATTTTTGGTAGCAATGAAGAATCCATGAGTCATAATTTTTCTTCAATAATGCAGCAAGAATCTGAGATGTCCTTGCTTGGTGAACTTACCTATTTTCTTGGTCTACAAGTTCAACAAACTAAAGATGGATGTAGTCTCAGCTTAGATGATGAATCAACAACAATACATGAACCAACTTATAGATCCATGATTGGCAGTCTGCTTTATCTAACAGGTACCCGACCTGACATCATGCATGCAGTAGGAATAGTTGGAAGATTCCAAGAAAATCCAAAGGAATAACACCTTCTGGCAGTCAAAATAATTTTCAAATATCTTCAACGAACTCAAGACTTTGGACTATGGTATCCTAGAGATGCAGATCTTACTCTTCATGCATATACAGATGCAGATTGGGCAGGAAGTATTGATGATAGAAAAGCACTAGTGGTGGTGCATTCTATATGGGTCCCAAGTTAGTGTCTTGGTTTAGCAAGAAACAAAGTTCAATTGCTTTATCTACAGCTCAAGAAGAATATGTGGCTGCCGCATCTTGTTGCACACTACTTTGGATGATGCAAACTTTGAAAGACATTAAGATCACATGTACTCCAATCATCTCCATTCTATGTGATAATACAAGTGCCATCAGTATTTCAAAGAATCTATTCATGCACTCCAAGACCAAGCACATACCCATCAAGTACCATTTTCTACGAGACTAAGTGCTTGACCAAAAGGTCAAATTGGAGTATGTCCCCACCAAAGAACAGGTTGCTAATATATTCAATAAACCACTGTCGAGAGAAAAATTTGAATATCTCAGACAAAATCTGAGAGTTGTTGCTACATCATTCTGCTGTTAAATCCAGTTTTTCAGAGGAAGTTTACTACATGTTGGTTTCATGAAGTATATGCGCGGGTACATGCGATTTCACTTGGCTCAAAGGGCGTATATGTTTTTCTAACAAAAAAAACAGTGGTAGCACAGGTTCAGGGGGAGCGTTCACATTCCACATTGTTTGCATTATGGTTGCTGAACTCAACGATTTATTAGTTGCATCAGTCATTAGTGTGATATAACTTCTTCTACCATGGTCTATATTTCAATGAGTTCTATTGGTCATATGATGTAATTTATTTCCCCAATATCCTTGGGATTGATGATGTAATAATTTTTGTATTTCTGTCATGTATAAACTTTGGTATATCCCCACTTGGTTGGGAAGATGAGTCAAATATGGTGTATCCCCACTTGGTTGGGTGATTGATATATGTATGAGTTCATGGTCATAGGGAGGTCATACGCACTTTGTTGAGTTATAGTGTCATGTTATTATATTGAATTATCTCTCTGCAGACTCGACATGTACTCAGGGGGAGTATGGATAGCATCATGCAAAGGAGGAGAGTAGAGTGGTCAGCACTTTGCCCTTGATGTCAAAGGGGGAGAGTATTTTGGTATTTTGGTGCTGTATGGTAACTCTAACAGTGTTTACAGCTTGCAGTACTCAACACTATCATGGTTGCCATCAAGTCCAAAGGGGGATATTGATGGCATTATGATACAAGTATTGTCCTTGATGGAAACTCTACAGGTCAACTCACATTTGATAAGAGGATAACAGGAATATTCAGAGGCAATAGGGCAGTGGTACAGAGGATCGAGAAGATGGAACTAAGGTCTATTGATCAGAATAAATAAGTTGAAGGAAGAAGATGATGTAAGAGAAGTTTAAGAGATACACATAGGTTCACTTAGTCCAAGCAATGTATACACGCAAGTACTCAGAACAGAAATAGCGTATAACATACACATGCACTCCCACAAAAGGCAAAGTGCGTACATGTTGAAAACCATGGTTTTGGTCCGAGGTATTTTGTCCAAGGTATCTTTGGACCATAATATTGACCCTAGGTATTTAGTCCGAGGTATTCGGCCTGTGGTATTTGATCCAAGGTATTGGTCCTAAGTGGATTCGATGCATGGTATTGAGAAAGGCAAAAAACTATATAAAGAAGAGATGATCATAAGGTAAGATGTGTAAGTGAATAAGATTCGAAGGAATACCTCTATCTGAAGTATATTTTATGTTGCAGGGTTATGTTTTGGACTAGATCTTAAAGATTTATGTGCACCTTGAGTTCAATATTGGATCAGGATTATGAGACCTGAAATGACTTATTCTTGAATGATCTGATATTTTTTGAGGCTAGATCTGATGTTTTACGTCTATTTTATTCATTATCTATCATGATTTAGGTTTGTCTGAAGTCTGGAATTGCAGCAAAGTTCTGAGTCAATATTTGCATATCTGTACGTAGGTTCGTCTTAGCAAAAGAGCGTATACACGCAGGTTCTGTTCTTTCAAGTAGTATATACAAAAGAAAGGCTTGATGTTCAAAGATGACTGATCTATCAGATCAGTATTGTTGCTGCTATTTTACTGTTGTTTGTCAATGAAGTCTTCTTAGATCTGAATGCAAAAGGAGGTTGATATTTGATTGATTGTATAAGTGAGAAGAAGCATTTTCTGTTGCCTACCTGTGTAAAGTTCTATAAGTTGACAGTAGATGTTCAGTACACTGCTGGTTGGTACAGTTTGTGATTCATAGATTTTATCATTCAGAATCTTTAGAGGTATATGCAGGTTGGGCTAAAGGAAGTAGCATACACACACAGGTTTTCTTCATTGGATTAGCGTATACAGCCTAACACATGAATTTTTGAGGTTTCAATTGGTTCTAGATGTTGATACAGTGTTCTGGGTTCAATATACTCTTCTGATGACAGTGATCTGATTGTTTCAAATTAACTGCATGTTGGTTGATGAAGTTTGAGTTTCTGAATTTCTGATGGGTTATTGATGAGTCAAGGTCTTCATATGTCTTGATATGTGCCAGGAGCATCCAGTCTGAAAATTCATGAAACGTGATCCCTGGTGGAAGAGTGGAGTTTTCTGTAGGCTGGCACCTTCGTACTAGTAAACATATTGGCTAGTACAAGAGCTAAGGGATTGTAGCTCCCTTCTAGTAGAAGCTGGAGAACGAGAGAAGGTTGTAACCTTTTGCAGGTAGAAGCCTACGTAATGGTATGAGTCTGCACCAGTACAAGACTGTAAACAAATTTTCTTATTATTAAAAGAAGATAGAGACGATAGCAACAGGTGGTTTTCACCCACATTGGGTTTCCACCTTAAATCTTGGTGTTCGTGTGTGTTTCTTATGTGTAATGGTTTATTATGTTTATACTGCACGTCGTTATTGTTTAATGATTGATGAAGTACTAATGCACTGATTAAAGATCAACATATTATGAATTAACTGAATCATAAGTTTATTGCATAAACGTTGGTTTCCTTAAAGGCAGTTGCGTGTACACGCTAGTTCACCTCTATGAAGTAGCATATATAAATCTAATTATGAAAAAAGGAAAAATTCTTGATCTGATAATATTAATCCGCCCCCCACCCCGCCCCCGTCTCTATATTATTTCCAACAACCCCAATATCATAACTACTATTAATTTCAACTTAGTTGCAACCATTAAACCATTACTAGTTCCAAAGAGATGTGACACTAAATTGGAGTGATGTAAAACAACTCTCCATGCAAATTCTTGATGGATTTTTAATGACAATGGGATGGTACATGTTCACATCCTCATCTATGAGTGATTTATGGGATGATGACCATGCACTCTCCCACCTGGCCTGTCTTAGTCATTCCATTAAGGGAAGATTCATATTTGTAAGTCTAACATTTCAAAACTCTATATTTAAATTTAGTTAATAAATATATAATAACCCAATACTTATAATAAACTCTTTTTCTAAGAATGTGCACACTCACTCTTTATATATACGCATTGCTAGCATATTACATTAAAAAATTAAATAAAAATAATAACAAAACATGTCTAAAAAAATTCCCTTTACATCTATGTAGTTATATCTATTATGAGGATTATAACAAAATTAATATTAAGATTTTTTATAGATAGAGATGTTAATTTAATATGTAATATAAATAGTATTATAAAGAATAAGAATATGTACATCTTAATTACAAATCTATTAAGTGTCTAGAGGGATCACATCTTTCGACATTTTCTCAAAATTTTCACCCAAAGTGAGTTTGCATCTCGAGAGATTTGATCCCTCTCGGCATTTGATAAAGCCAAGAAATATCTATCTTAATTTCAAATCTATGAGTGTCAAGAGGGATCAACTCTCTCAAGGTGCAAATATTTTCGTAAGTTTTGCACTCAAAAAGAGGTTTACATCATTAGAAATTCAATCTTTCTCTATCCTTGATAGGTTCAGAATAAAGATAAATATTTTAATCAATACAATCTCCTTTTGTATTTTGCAAATTTAGAATAACTTAAATTAATTTAATTTTACCTTACCCTACTTATATATTTTAAAAAAATAGAATATACCTTCAACCTAAATTAATATATATTTTTGTATTTTGGAGAATGAGAATGTACCTTCAACCTAAATTAATATAGATTTTAGTTTTTACGAATTTTATGTGATGAAAAATCATGCAAACATCTAAATTAAATATTAATATAATCCAAAATATTTTTTAAGAGATCAACTTCTTCCACATTAATCACAACATTTCAAACTCATCCTCATGACATAGATGGAGGACCTAATCTAACAAGAAATAAATAATGGGGAGATGCTTAGAAAAATCAAAGAAAAAAGAAAGTCAACATTAATTAGTCAAAAACTAATAAAATAAAAAATTGTATTTAAACATATAAAAATAATAAAAAACAACATAAGGAAAAATATAAGTATTTAAAAATATAAGTATTTATAAATATGAATATATTAAAAGTATATTATTAGAAGTTATTATTAAAAACAATGACATCTTTTAATTTGTTATGAAAAGTCCCATAAATAAGGCTAAATTGAGGGGGCTAATGGTATTAAATTATATATTATGTATAAAAAACAAAAATAGAATTCAACTTTAATTAATCAAAAAGCTAATAAAACAATAAATTATTTAAATTAATAAAAATAATAAATATAAATTTTTTATAAACATAAATATAATAAATTACTAGAAACCATTATTAAAAACAAAACTATTTTTTAATTGAATGGAAATAATGTTATGAATAATCCTATAAATAAGGCTAAATCGGCAAAAATATAACTAAATTGGAAATAAAATGGTTTTAAATTAGATATTATGTATTAAAAATAGAAAGAAATAAAGTTTTTGAATTAAATAATTAATAATTAATTTTTTTCTAGATTCCCTTTTTTTCCCTATTTATTTATTTATTTTTCAATTTCCTTATATTATCATTTTTTCTTCATCTTTTATTGGAAAATTTCCTTCCTACTCTCTTTTTCACTCTTTATCTATCTACACACTCTCTCAATATATCTATTTATTTTTTCTTATAATACCTGCATAACTAAGAAGGGGAAGAAGCATCTGAGCTTCTAGTATGTTACACTTATTTTAGATACTTTTAAGATTAGAGGGTTTTTATTGTTGTGGAATGCATATATCCATTGCTATATGTAGTCTGCCAATATAAGGTTTGATAAATCAAATTTTCTAATGAAAACATTTGCTAGAAGGGTTTGCTATATCTAGTTCACATATATATGGGTTTTTAGAAGAGTTTTCAGGATCTAATTTGCATATCCACGGGTTTTCTAGATCTAGTTCAATGATATAAGGGTTTACTAGATCTAATGCACTAATACAAATTATTGCTATATTCATTGACATAGGGGCTTTAGGTAGAGGATTTTTATTGTTCTGGAATTCATATATCCATAGCTAATACATGAGTTTTAGATAGAGTATTTTTATTGTTCTAGAATGCATATATCCATAGCTAGATCTATTTCCCTAATACACATGTTTTGATAATGCAAGTCTACCAACAATACTACATGGATTTTGATAAAAATATTTTATTTTCATGAGAGTCATACATCCATAGCTAGATCTACTACTCTGATGCATGGGTTTTGATAATGCAGGTCCAGCAACGATAAGAGCCTCGTAACTTTAGAAGAAGAAGAAGCATTAAGGGTTGAGTGCCAAGGTTTCTCAACTTAGTCCAGTTACTTCAGAGAATAGGGGATTTTTATTATTGTGAAGTGTATATTTCCATAGTAGTTATAGTCCCCTAATACATATGTTTTAATAATAATAATAATAATAATAATTGCATTAGCCACATTGACTAATTAATTGACGCTTTTGCTACACTCTAAACATATATCCTCCTTTCCTCCAAATTCTTCCTTGATGAGAATGGCATGGCATTTACCTTGGTCGTTTTATTCACTCGATGACATTTTCAATCACAAGATATTTAGATTTATATTGATTTTTTTTATATAATGAATTCATAACCCATTCACTAGATAATATGGAATCATGGCAACTATATTGAATGGTTAGTGATTTTTTATTATAATTATCAGCATAGTATATGGTAATCCATATCATTTTGATTAATTATTAATTTCTATTGAATTTTGATTTAATCTTAACCTTTTCGATCACATGATATTGATTAATATTGAAATTGTTGTTTCTCACTTTTAATGAATCTTCTTAACCCATTCAATAGATAATGTGGAATCATCACAACTATATTGAATGGTTAGATATCTACTATTATAATTATCAGCATGATTCATGGTAATCTATATCGTTTTGACCTAAAAGCTAATAGAGGTGTTTTAATAATGTAGGTCCATCCAATCTATTCACATATGAGAAAAATGGATTCACAACAGAGGGGAATTTCATGCATAATTTTAATGTTATGCTTTTGTATATCCACTGTTCGAGATTGCATCATCAGAATTTACAAATGGCCTCTCCTACTATGCAAGGATATGTGCATGTGGAGGCCTTTACAGATCCCACCCCATCCATATCTCTAGTATACATTGTGTCCCTTCCCCCAATATATGCCATGTGTCACATCTAATCCATTGGTTTATGGTCCTCTATTGGTTCTCCTCCAACTCCTATATTTCATGTTTCAGTACCAATGGCAGTGGAAGAAACAACCTCGGATCCTACACCTGAGGCTTCATCACCACCATCAATAGTAGAAACATTTGTAGCAGCTATAGCCACTCTTTGCCGCTAGTTTCTACTTTAAAAATGCCAGGCATCAGGTGTAGACCATCTAAAGCATATGTAAACCTTTGAACTCTTCTCCATATCTTAGCTATTTTAAAAGACCTCTAACGTTATGTATATGGTACCTTCTAAAGAAAATGGAAAACTTTGGATTTTTCTCCATATCTCAGCTATTTTAAAAGGTCTCTAACCTTATGTATATGATACCAACAACGTTTGGTTATAAAATTTATGTATATGATACCACCAACATTTGGTTACAAAAATTATGAATATGATACTCCCACTTGTATGTTAAAGCTTTCATTTGTTGAATAATGGCATGATCAAGGCTTATAGCCTCAGTGCTCATTTGGGTGCTCGACTCACCACATATCACTGCATTATAAGATTAAATTTTATATGCCTTATGTATATTTTGAAAATTATCAACATTATTTGGTGGATAATTATTACGTATGATGATATTATTATATTTGAATGGATGTTTTGAATTTACCTTGGAATAATGTTATTCAAGAAATGTTTTGATCTGGTAATCACACATTTGAATTTTAGTTGATTTGATTATATTAGTATTATCTTGCTACTTTATATATATTTTGAAAATTTTCAATGTTTTTTATTTAGAATTATTATGTTTGATTACATTACTATTTTGGATGGATGTTGTGAATTTACCTTAGAATAATGATATTTGTGATAGGTGTTAATTTGGTAGTCATATATGTATATTGAAAATTGTTAATTATTTTTTGATGGAGAATTATTATATATGATGATATTGTTATTTCTTGGATGAATTTTTTCAATTTCCTTCAAATTTATTTACAAAAATTATGTTATCAATTTGAATTGTGATATCTTATTTAATGATATTTAAAAACTGTAATATATTTCACTATGTAATTGAAATTAGTAAAATGAACCCATAAAGGGGGTCATAAATGGAAAAATAAATTACACAATAAACATGAAGCCAAATGTGGATGTAATTATGGATGAAAAACTGTAAGTAGAATTGGATGTTAAACTATGCATTAAGACAAGATGCAAATAAGGACAAAATAATGGTTTTAAACTAGAAGTAAAAAAAGGTGCAACACTAGACACAGAAGGGAACAAAACATGGCATAAAAAAGGATACCAGACCGGGTGCAAACAAGGATGCAAAAATGGACATGAAACTAGATGCAAAAAAGGAAAAACAACTAGACATAAAATTGAATGCAAAAGGGGATGCCAAGTTGGGTGCTAAAAAGAAACAAAAAAAATATGAAAATTTAGATGCCAAATGAGGATGTAAAGCCTTGGTGTAAAATTAGGATGCATAATTGGGTTTAAAAAGGGTGAAACCAATGACAACATATTGGACGCCAAAAATTATGCATAACTAGATTCAAATTTAGACTCAAACCTAGGCATAAAATGAGATGCAAATGTGGACACAAAATAAGGAAGAAAAAAGATGAAAATTTGGATGCTGAAAAGGATACAAAATTAGACACCAAATAAGATGCAACTTTGGATGCCAAAAATGGTGCAAAAATATGTACAAAAATTGGAGCAAAACAAGATGTAAAAATAAATACAAAATTAGAAGCAAAAACTTGCGTAAGGCTAGATGCAAAAGATAGCACAAACTAGATGCAAAAAAGGCATTAAATTGCATGCAAAAGATGTTGTAAAACTTGATGCAAGTGATGGGATAAAACTAGAAGAAAATAAAGGAAGAAAAAAATGATGAAAAAATAGATGAAAAAAATGGAGAAAAACTAGAAGCAAAACCTGTCATAGAACAAGATGCAAATCCTAATGCAAAATCTGATGTAAAAAAGGATGAAAAATATCATGTAAAAAAATGATGAAAAGTTTGGCGCAAAAAAGGACACTTTAAAAAATGTACAATAGAGTTAGGTTTAGCGCTAGGCTACTCATTCTAATTGGAAAAAAATGCACAAAAATTTGGTGCTAAGTGTGGCGCAAATTGTTTATTTTGTTGTAGTGGAAGGAAAGCCAACCTACAAAAAGCACAAGAAATATCCAATATGGAGATTCAAAAGGGTATATAGTTATCCATATCTAGGGCCCTTAGTTTGGATGATGCCTTGACAGAAGGAGATCGATGACCAACCTCTCTTTCAACGCAAGGCATTTGGGGGGCACCTAAAAGAAGTTAGCCCTCAAAAGACTGTTGGTGCCTATAAAACCATACATTGTAATGATACAAGAGACCATGTGCAATGGTATTAGGGCTCACAATATTCTCTAGGGAATGCTTGAAAATTATTCATTTTTCCATTTAGATTTGAAATATTTGTCAGGAGGGTTGGTCATAGGATTGAGTGACTAGAATAAGTCCATATCCATGAGTCCATTTCCCTCTTCCATTTTGGTCATAATGCTTCATAAATATCTAGATTATCCTTTTTCCATTATTTATATTCATGGGAACTATGTTGAATGTGTTCCATATTGGGAGGATTTCACTACTACATGGGCCTTTGAAGATCAAAATACTATTATTGGAGGTGACCTTAACTTTACTGTTTCTTTCCAAGAAGTGTGGGGAACTAATCCCCGATTAGATATTTAGCATTTTTCTTTGCATAATTCATGTTAAAGAATGACCTTATATATATTTAACCCAAAAAAACTTGTGCCCACTTAGATGAATGAGCGATATGGTGGAAATGAGGTATCCATGTGTCTAGACCATTTCTTAGTCTCATAAAATTTGATGAGTTATAGTCTCACTTTCAAATCTACTGTGATCTCTGGTGGTATTTCTAATCATTAGCCTATTTTACTATAAATATTCCACATGGAAAGGGCCAAGGCGATTCCCTTTTGTTTCAAACCACCATGGTTAGAGGAGGATGACTACCATGGTATGATCACTAGTCGATGAAAGAACTTGAGCCATTTAATATCTTTATCTATCATGGAACAGTTGGAGGACATCTGGCCTCAATCAACTATGCCTCAAAAGAATGTGAGAAGAATTATTATGTTAAGAAATAGGCTTGACTCTATTGATGCCTTTAAAATCGTAGCACCAACATTTGGGATAACCACTCGGTCCGGACCTTAGTACAACTCCTTTTCCATTTGGTATGGTGGCTCCGACTCGATATTATGGGACCAGTTTCCTAATAATGTATGGTTTAATGAATGAGTGTTTTAAATGTATAACAAAATTGATGGATGATTTAATCTATAACTCTAAAATATACAAGTATATCTATATAACCTAGGTAATCTCATAAAAATGCGATTTTTGATGATTCCTAGCAGACAAATAATCATATAGATGATTTACTTATCCCTAGAACGATGCATTTAAATAATGATTACTTTGTTTAAGAAATGAAACAAAGTAATTATAAAAACATATCGCATGACATACTAATTTTTATTGCTGACATATATCTTTAATATAACAATTCTAAATCAT
Source organism: Pinus tabuliformis (assembly GCA_031772625.1). Lineage (NCBI taxonomy): Eukaryota > Viridiplantae > Streptophyta > Pinopsida > Pinales > Pinaceae > Pinus > Pinus tabuliformis. Next base: position 613,412,246 of record CM062813.1, read on the forward strand.
TCAGAAGTGACATAATATAGAGTTGCTTGAAGCATGTGAATATTTCAACAATAGAAAATTAAATGGAATGCTAATTACATAAAGAACATGACAGAAAGAACAGTGATAGAAACACCGAATGCATTTGAGTCTCGTTATGTAAGTAACATTCTGGTTTCACCTTCTTATTCCAGAAACTCCCAGGAAATACAAAAATGCAGGTCTTGAGAAAGTTCTTTCACAAAAATCTGAAACCTTGATCCACTTATTATAAAAAATAAATTAAGAAGTGCAAAAGTGCAACTTCTCAAGTCTAGTTTTTTTACAAATTGAGGACCCTTCCTAAAATAACATGAAAGGGTTTATATAATAAAATTAAAACAAACTATTTACAAAAATCGCTGAGAGTTGTTGGAACTGCCAACATTAAAATCTAGGATTTGAATTGAAAAAATAGTATTGTGATTTCCTTTGAAAAGATTCATCGCATCTATTCCTTTTCCTGTATCCACAACTGACAAATTGAGAGCATGTCTTGGATTTCTGGAGGATGACTCATCCTGGATTGTAGTTTTCTTGTATATGTGGCATCTGAAAGCTCAGGCATCATGCAATCAACAACATCGGAAAGGCATTTGATGGTCATCTGTTGGTTGTGCAGCTTGATCAAAAAGGACCAATATGCATCCCAAGTAAGGCTTTGTAGTCTGTTGAGTTGTTCATCTTTGGTGGCCAAATCCTGCTTCCATTGATTTTCTAACACTTTCACCTTTGGAATATTTCCTAAGGAACAATCTGAAATAAAATTGACTCCATATAAATTATCATTAACCAGCTCAATCACATTATTCATTATAGACCCCATGCCTTTATCAACTGTGTTTCCCATTCTAAAAACAATATTTCTTTTTGCGACTCTTGAATTTTCGGTAGTTTAGCAGTTCTTCCCTCCTCTGTGCTTTGCTAGAAAAGATAATTTGTGACCTTATCATCTGCATCCTCAAATTCTAATCTGGTATTAACTGCTTGATCAATCAGTGATGTAGTTGTGATGCATAATGTGTCGATAAGAGATATTTTATGGCAAAGTAGATTCAACTGTTGAGATAAGGCTTTATTTGCCTCTAGGGCTTCCTTCTTAAATTCCTCAACCTTGGGATAATCTCTGAACTGTTTTATATAGAGTTGTTGTTGTGTGATTTTCTCCTCTTTAGCCTTAAATTCTTGTTGATGTGTCAATTGAAGTTGTTCGAGCATTTGAGACAACTGTTGTTGTTTTTGGATGGCATGCTAGTCAATATTCTGTTTCTCTAGGTTTAATTGTACTTCAAGCTAATCGTTCTTTTGTTTTTCTTCTGCCAACTATTCTTCAAGCCGATTAATATTCTATTGTTATACTATTGTTTGTTCTTCACGCTGATTATTCCTTTGAACCTTTTCTTTGATCAATTGGCTAACTTCAGTTTCCTTATCAATTGTAGCAGTTTTGTATGCCCTAGCAAATTGAGATAACTTAGTCAAATCCTCGGAAGGATTGACCTCTAAATCCTTCAATAACATTCATAAATTCAGATTGAGGAGTTTTTGATGATGTCTGGTCTATTTTCCTCTTTTTTCTCTGCCTCTTGACTACAACCATGTGTTTTGGGCCGTAAAATACATCCAAGGGTGGTATTTCTTCAATATTCAATGTGATTTCTCCTGAAGGATTTTCAAGGATTATTTCAATCTCTTTCTAAGATATGTCTTTACTGGGTGTTCCTTCAATTGCACTATCAGGAATGATGGGTCATTTTGTTGCAGGCGATACTGATGTGATAATGTTTTGGGGGTCACTCTGGCTTTTGATTTGCTCATAAAATTGCTCCCATTCTTTAATCAATATGGGGCCAATATGAACATCTGTGCTAAGGGTTTCACTGGTCTTTCCACTTGTTTCCCCTTCCCCGGAAATATTTTCATTAGTCTACTCCCCGTTGTGCTCTGCTTGCTGAACAATAGGAGTAGTATTCAATAAGTTTAGAGGTAATGTCAGTGACCTCTGTGTCTTGTATTCCATGAATTTTTCCATCTTCTCGACTCCCAATTTGAATCTTGCCAGATGACTTACTTGTGAGAATAACTCTGCTGAAGCGAATAAGTCATCAAACGCATCATCCTCATGTATAAGTTTACTAAGTTTCACCTGACTAGTGAAATTGAAAGTGACCTTGTTTGGATCATATTGTATTTTAGGAATTACCGCTAGACTCAGATCCTTTTGTGTTCTCTACTTCTTTCTCAGCATGTTTAAAATCATGCAATGTATAAGTGCCACGGCGGAGGGGAAATGGAGGCCACACTTGTTTCTTAGCATCTTTAAGGTTTCTAAACATCCCTTTTTCCACTATCTGGTAGGCTATTTCGCTAGCTAATAACTTATCTAGAATGTAGAGTGGAGGGACATGAGGATCTGTAATACTACCAAAAACCCTATTATAGGTGAACTTATCCTCCCCGAACCAACTGTCAATTGAATTTAAATCAATTTCAGCCTCGTCAAACAGCCGAGGAGCAGGTTTATTAAAATGAAACCATGGAAAATCCTGTATAAATTATTCTTGTAGTTAGACTTCCATAAATACTTATGATAAATATGAATGGGGGTTGGATCTTGAACAGTCCATTTCCATCCTAAGATGGGAAAGTCGGAATTAAAATAGATTGTGTCCATTATGTAAGCACTCATATAAAATGGGGGCACAACTCGGGTGGTGACAAATCTGTTCTTTCTATAATCTAGTATCTAACCGGCCATTTTATCTGATAGAATGGTTTCCCAATCCATAATAAAAGAGTTGACAGTTGCTTCTATCAATGGAACCATTTCTATAGAAAATCTAGCAGAATCGGGGGTTCCAAAGAGCTTGCATACCATATCAACAACATAAAAATACGAAGATGTTAAGGAGTCCACAGTCTACATACCAGAAGTTTCATGTTTATGCTTATTAGGGAAATGTCTCCAGTGTTTAATAGGGTCTGACTCTATCTGGTTCTCCTTAGTGAAAGCTTCCAAGAATGATTTGTTGTAGTGTCGTTGGGGATCTGGCAAGTGGTACATTCTCTTGACATCTTCATGTTTGAATGTCCCGAACATCCTTCCATCGGCTATGAAGAAAGCTCTGTCTGTTATATTGATACTTTCGATTACCCATATCACTAGAACATTGTATGGTAAAACTTTCGCATGGGATACTATTCTATGGAGGAAGGATCTAGCCAAATCACTGAGTTTGTTTTCTGTTTGATCAGTTCCATCAATTGTTGTTCTTCATCTATCTATGTTGGATTTTCTGCTTCAAGTAAAGCATATATGCCTTCCCATGAGATTTTAGCAGGGCCTTGACAAGTAGTGTCAGAAATTAACACCAATTTTGCTTGTCCTTCTTCCACTATAATGGGGGCCTTCACCTTTTGAGATTTCTTAGACATCTTGATCAACTGTGTGATTCTGGATCAACACTGCAAAATGAGAAAGAGGAGCATAATAGGTGAATAACTTGAGAGGAGATAATACACAAATTACAGACTAAAAGCAATTATGCGCATTAGATGCAAGAGATCTTATATTGTACATAGCTACCACGGATGAAATCGCTAAAGGACTTAACCATAACTACTCCTTAATGTTTAACCATAACTTCGTAATGTGAAACTTTAATGCTGAAGAAATATATGTCGCATCACAGGTTTTGTAATGGTCCTTTTTTAGAACAGGTGCCATGACTCTGCGATTTGCGATTAGCGATTGTATTATTTTAATATTTTTGTAACAATCGTGTATCATAAATCGGGAGTTACAAGTGCCACACTCAAAGGTTTCTTTGCATTGTTTCGATTGCGATGAGTGCTGAGCTAGCATGGGGAGATGGTAGATTTCAAAGTTGGCAGATCACGTTTTTTTATTTATAATCGATTTATATCTATATTGCATTTATTCATAGTATTTATTACTCACTTTTATCGAGAGTGCGATACGCGATAATTAAATCGCATCGCAATTTTTTTAATGGAGTGTTCTAGATGCTTCCCTATGAATCGGCGATATGCGATTGCAATAGCCTTATCGCATCGTAAGGTTTCAATGAAATGTTATAATTCATTCCTTGGGATTAATGATATGTGAGATGCAATAGTTATATCACATCGTATTTTTTATAAATGGCTTATTTTGATTAAAAATTTGCAATGAGGGCTTTGCTATGACTTTGATCACAATCATAACTTTCCAACTGGATGTTCACAAGTTGTAAGGAATTGCGATTTGCGATGAGCGGTCCTAAATACTCATAAAGCAACTTTTATATGACCAATATGGAAAAATCATTTTATTCAAAAGTTTTATTGCTTTCTTTTATATTCTAAAGGGGACCCATTTCTTATTTATCATTTTAAAACTAACATTAAAAATTGAAATGGGGGTTTTTTGTATAGCACAACAATTGGCGATTCACTGGCAGAACCAGTTATCTCTAAAAAATAAGGAAATTTCTAAAACTTTATTAAGTAGAATCAATTGAGGAAAAATACAACTATCTAAGAATTGGTTACATAAAAATTTTACTCTGAATAAACAAAATATCAATTTTGCAATTTCTTTTACAAACCTTTATGATAAAATAAAAACATTTTTTGGCTTCTTCAAGCTTTGATTGGTTGTTAAAGATAAAGTAGAGGGATCTTCCATCTTAGCTTTTAAATTTACTCTTTGTCATAGGTAGTGGCTCTGCTACCAGCAAACATCTATAACCTCAACATGGTTACCTTTTAACCATCAATCATTCATTGTCCCATCCATCTAAGAGTATAACTTTTGAAAGATAAATCCAGAAAGATATATATACATGTATTTTTATTTTTTTACCTTTTTTTTTGGATAAAATCCATTGTCTTGGTTTGGGAGAGAGACGATGACAATGCCATTCACTGGTTGTAATTGAACTGAACAAGCTACCTCATAATGAGACCCCTTGTCTTGTGATTATAAGCCATTACCATGTTGTGATATGCAGTATTGGTAATGTCAGTCTAATTAGTTCTGTATGATCATGGTAAGCAGACTCGTCATGAGACCTCTTATATTTTAAATCAGATATGTTTTATAATTACACTATGAAAAATCATAAACCTAGTGGATGGGGTGAATGAATTACTCCTTAAGAGTTTATGGATGAGAATTCTAGAGTTGTTGATGCTTAAGTGGAGAAAGTCTTTACCTTTTTGTAAATAACCCTTCTCAACTTGATAAAACTCAAAATGATTTACTGTATTTTCATGGTTTGGAAGATTTCACAAATTTAAAGAGGATCTCAGAGTTACATGTTTTATCTAATTTCCAAAATTGTAATCATTTCCTTGAAATATTCTACTTTATGAAACCAAGTATTCACAATATTCTTTCAAAGAGCTTTTCAATAGTGAAAAGCCAATAGGAGACTATTTACAACATTATTTCCTAAAAGAAACCAGCTTGCATAAAGAATATGTACATGTAAGAAGGGGTTACCTCCTTAGGAAAAGATTTACTTTAAGATAAGCCCATTCATAGGAAGAGAATCTCTCTTTCCTTATAAGTCTTGCAGTAGAAACGTTGATGAGCCTATCTTTTCAACGATCTGAAATGGTCTAAGCCACATCTTCTGAAATTTGGTATGCTTGCGTTTGTCTTCATGTGCTTTGTCCCATTTCAAAACAAGGTCACCAATCTGTAATGTTTTTGAGCCGACAGAACTTTCATCAAAAGAAGATTTAATGATTTGCTGATGTTTAGCATGAGTAATTTTGGCCTTTTCTCTTTCCTCATTCAATTTAAGGATTTGATCAAACCTCAACTGAATAGAGGAAGAAGGAATTTCTTCAATGAATTGTACTAGGGATAGAGATGGGAGTGCTAAACTTGGCAGTATTACAACTTCTTTCCCATACACCAAGTTAAAAGGAGAAGTACCTATTGAGGCCTTCTGAGTTATGTGATCAGCCCATAATGCAAATATTAAATATGTATGCCAATTCTTTTGATTTTGATCAACAAATTTTTTAATAATCTTGATGAGATTCTTGTTAGTTGACTCTGCCAAACCATTTCCTTGAGGATAGTAATTTGCAAAGTATTTTAACTTAAAACCTATCTTAAGAGCAAATTAAACTATACTATTCCCAAAAAAATAAGATGCATTATCAAAAATAAGCGTGTTAGGTAAACCAAACCTTGTAATGATGAACTGATCAATAAATTCAATAATTGCATCAGAATTGGCTACCTTTAATGGAATTGCTTCTACCCACTTTGTGAAGTATTCTGTGGCCTTCGGGATGTATCTGTGTTGCTTGGAAGAATGTGGAACAATCTCTCCTATAATATCAAGCCCCCACTGTTCAAAGGGTTGCTCAATGTTTACTAGTTGTAGAGGAAAGAATGGTTTCCTTTGTCTTCCAATAGCAGTTTGGCATATCTTACATTTCCTTACGTAGTCATGGGCATCTTTAGATAAAATCGGCCAATAATATCCAACATGTAGTATTTTGTGAGTTGTAGTGTCTCCTCCAAAATGTCCACCTATTGGGCCATCATGCAATTCCTGCAAAATCATTTGTGCTTCAGTCTTTTCAAAGCATCTTAATAAAATTGAATCATAATTTCTCCTGAATAACATATTATCAATTATTTCAAAGTGTTTGGCTTTTAATCTTAAGGCACATTTTTTTTTGTAACTGAATTCAGGGGGATCATATCAATTTTTCAAGTAAAAGATCAAATCAGCATATTGAGATTTATAATTAATGATACTTATCTCATTTACTTGTGCAGTATTATTTGAATCTTCATGGTTTGGAATATTGGCAGCTCCTACCAATAACATGAAAAAACCGTGCCCTCTAACAATTTTCGTAGGTTTAATATCAATATCATACTCTTGTAAATTTGTTACCCAGTTAGCTCTCTTCTCTCCTACTTCCCTTTGAACTAGCAATTGTCTCACTGTAGAGAATGTGACTATTACTTTAGTGTGTGTTTTTAGGAGGAATGGTCTAAAGTGTTTGATAGACTTAAATACAGCGAAATCTTGTTTTTCAACTTTGAAATAGTTGAGCTCAACACCCTGCAAATTAGAACTAAAGAAAGATATGGGTGTTTCTACTTGTTGGTCATTAATATGTGTAAAAAAAGCAGCGTAAGATGTTTTAGTGGCCAAAGTATACAAAATAAAATGACTAGAAAAATTCAGATTCAATGCACGAGCATTGATGATTGCTTGTTTGATAGAGTCAAAAGCCTCTTTTTCGTTATGTCCCCATTTGAAAACTGAATTTTTCATAATCATGGATTGAAAGGGCAAAACTATATGAGAAAAATCAGGAACAAATCTTTTCACAAAATTTATCTGTCTCAAAAATGATTGCATATATTTCTTATTATGTGGCAAAGGAATATCATAAATCTCTTTTATCCTATCTGGATCAATGTATATGCCATCTTTGGGTACAATAAACCCTAAGAGTTTACCTTCATTAAGAGCAAAGAATGACTTCTTGAGATTTAAACAAATCCCATATTTTTTGCAACGTTCAAAGATCTATTTTAAATCATGTAGACGATTTCTCCTTTTCTTAGAATAGACAGTTATGTCATCTATGTAAACAACAACTGTCCTATTGATCAAACCTTTGAAGGTTATATCGATGGCTCGTTGGAAAGTAGCGACAACATTTATCAAACCAAAAGGCATTTTCTGATAAGCATATGTTCCCCATTTAGTTCTAAATGTAGTCTTTAATCTATCGTCTGGATGTACTAGTATCTGATTGTATCCTGAAAAACCATCAAGAAAAGACATTAACTCTGAGCCAGCTACTGATTGAAGTATCTGTTCCATTGTTGGTAATGGGAAATTATCTTTTTGACATGCTTTGTTGAGATTTCTAAAATCTATGCAAATCCTAATATCACCATTCTTTATTATAGGTACTAAGTTTGAGACCCATTTATAATGTCTAATAGGAAAGATTATTTTGGCTTTAAGGAGTTTATTCAACTCTAGTTTGATTTGGCTTTCAAGATTTGGGTGAATTTTCCTTAGCTTCTATTGTACAAGTTTTTCATCAGAAATCATTGGAATTGTGTGTTGAATGATAGAGGTATCATAAGTTTTCGTATCTTCATAATTCCAAGCAAAAACATTTTTGTATTTCTTTAATAATCTAATAAAAGAAAATCTTTCATCTAATGAAAATCCAAGTCCTAGATTGACATTTTGTGGTTTGGCCTTAGTGCCGAGATTTACTAATTCAAACCTTAAAGTAGAACTTTGAAGTTTTGCATTAGTGACCTTTTTGAATCTATCCTTAATATCATAAAGATCTTCTAGCTTGAACACAGATTTAGGAATAGGATTTTCATTGAGTCTTTGTTTTAATTGAGGATCATGATCTCTTTCATCAATAATATGATCATCATAAGATCCTTTAGAAGTCAAGAAATTTAAGATATCCTCATCATGATTAAACATGCACCAATTGGTGACATTATCTGGAATAGATGGCCGAAAAATTAATTCAATAGAAAATCTATCTGGACTATAATCCTCGGATGGAAGGAGTTTAGAAGCAACATTAGCCAAAAGATCGGCTGCTGCATTCTGTGATTTAGGAATAGGAGAAATGTCAAATGCCAGAAAATGAGTTATGAGATCATGAACAAGCAATTGATAATGTTTGAGATGACCCGAGAGACAATGGATAGTATTTCTCTCTTGTTTAATGACAATTTTGGAATCACCAAATACTTTCAGATATTGGATATCCAAGCCTATTGCTTTATAGAGCCCTTTAATCAATGCCTCATATTCTGTAGTGTTATTGGTACACTCAAATTCTAATCTACATGATAACATCGTTTTTTCCACTTCTGGACTAACTAAAATGCATCTTGCTTTTGCACCATCATTAGATTTTGATCAATCAAAATACAAAGACCAAAACAAAGGCTTATTTACAGGATTATTTACAAGTTCATATGCAACATCAACACACATTAAGGTATCAGTATGGGAGAAATTTTTGATTTACGATATGACACTATTAACAAGAAAAGGAGATTGTTGAGCATTAAAATTTCCAAAAAATGACTCAGCCAAATAGTTTTCGAGAATGTTATTATTGAAGGCTACAAGTTGATTTTCTTGTTGAAACTCAGTTACTGTATGAGTCAAATGTTTTTCGTGATCTATTCTGATTTTATTTGGTTTCCCATTATAGGGAAGCCACATGCGAGACCAATCAGTGAAAATATAACCATGAAGTTTTTCGGACCAATCTTTGCTAAGGATCAAATCATAAAACTCAGGGATGTCAGCAATTAATATATCAATTCTTTGGACAACCCTGGTATAATTTGACAATCTGATAGTAACTGAATTTATCTCTCCTAAAACTTGTACCTTAGTTCAATCTAATTGAACAATATGGACTGCAGACTTCTGGGGCTCAATATTTAACTTGGAGCAAACTGAGGTTGACATTATATTTGATGAAGCCCCTAAATCTATCAAGCAGTTATGCAAATTTCTATTGTAGATCTCATAAGTCAATAGAAAAGGAGTATGAGAATTTGACCTATCCCTAATTAAAACAGCATCAGTAGCATCTACGTTATCAGATGGTGGCTTACCTGATCCTCTAGCATCCTTGGATAATACACTAGTTGGAAGAGGAGAAGAAGGTACTGCATTTAATTCTTTAAGCATCAACTTTTGTTGATGTTTGAGCTTTCTAAGTTCATGCAAAGAAATATTTTCTCGAGTCTTCTTCATGTCTTCCACAATGTTATAATCCCTAGAGTCTGAAACTACTAGCGTTTTAGATGATGATGGAGGATTGGAGGATGATAGTTGATTGTAGGGAGACGCAACCTTAGTTTTCTTTGTGGGAACTTTGTCTTTAGTAATAGGACTTGAGTCTTTATTTTTAGAATTTGCTTGATTAGGTTCTGCTATACTTTTGCTTATGGTATTTATTGGGAGAGCTTCCTATTCACTTTCATTATCAAAGTTGGGTAAGATAAAGTCCCACATTCCATGACATTCAACTGTTTCATCTTCTTCCATTTCTTTAGCTGATAAAAATGTATCTTCATCTTCATCGTCATCCAGATCAGATTCTACATTAGATATAACATTAGGTGGTTTAGGATCAGTTGAATGATTTCTTTTAAATTTCCTAAATGGTCTTTTCGTAGAAGTTTCAGCTACCTAATTTTATTTCAACCATTTCATTAGACATAGTTTTAAGAACTTTTTGTAAACCTTCCATGTCATATGGATCCTTGATTGCTTTCTTATTTGAATCATTTCTAAATGTAAAATTTTTGGATTTCCTTTCTTCTAGAGCATTTTTCTTTTCCAAAGCAAGGATACATTTTTCAACAGCGATTGCTTCCTTCATATTTTCTGCTAATGTTGGTTTAGCAGCCCTATCAATGAAGATGGCTATGTTTGAAGGCAAGGCAGAAATATACCATTCATTTCGGACTTCCTCACTAGGCTTGGATGTTGCAGGAATTTTATTCAACAACTTATTAAAGCATGAGTTGAAGTCTTTGATGGGTTCCTTTGATTCGGATTTCAGATTGGAGAGATCATTAATCAAAGTTGTTGTAGACCTATCATCTCCAAACTTAGTTAGAAATTGCTCCTGAAAAGCATCCCAGCTATTGATAGACCCTGGTGGTAATGAAAAGTACCACGATCTTACTGCTCCTTGTAGAGTGTATGGAAATAGTCTAACAACAACATCTTCTTCCGTTACTCCATTCAAGTTGATTGATAACATGAAATTGTTTATATGTTCTTCTGCTAATAGGCCAATGTCAGGATTAAATTTTGGTAACCATTTTTTAGGATGTGCTGGAAATTGGCTCAAAGGTGTAGGCATTCTGACAACTCCTGGGTTGGTCCATGGCCTTGGTTAAGGTTGATTATGTGCCATCGTTGAGCTAATAGTAGAAGAGGGTGACGAAGTAGTTGAAAGTGATTGGATAGAGGATGTTGAAGTTCCTGTACTTGTTTGGACTATGATCTAAAGTTGGGAAACGGATGGATCACTTTGCAATGGTATAGATGGAATGGATGATAATGAGGACAAAGTATCACTGTTAGATTTTGATGGTGTCTTCCTAGACATTTTTCGACTTGGTAGAGGGAATTCGACTGGTGGAATACCATTTTTTTCACTCTGTGCCCTACTAAGCGGTTGCGATGGGATGTATTATGAAGTCACACTGCCTTGGGATAACTCAAACTCTTCTTGGGATATTGAAAACCCTTGGAGTTTATGAATCAAAGACTGTACTTCAGGGGGTTCAAGATAAGAATTGTCTGATGTGTTTAGGGTTTCAGCAGCGGGTGTTTTATTTTTCTTTTCAACTTCTCGCTTAGGAATAGGAGATCTAGAATGCGAAGGAGAAGTTGGAGGAGATTGTGAGGGATTTTTACTCTTAGATGGACTATGGATTTAGATTTACTCGCCATTCACAGTTGGCCCTCCTTCTAGCGCCAAAAATGTTGATGCCTCTAAAAGCGTAGCACCAACATTGGGGATAACCACCTGGTTGGGACCTTAGTATAGCTCCTTTTCCATTTGGTATTGTGGCCCTGACTGGATATTATGGGACTAGTTTCCCAATAATGTATGGTTTAATGAATGAGTTTTAAATGTATAACAAAGGTGATAGATGATTTAATCTATAACTCTAAAATATGCAAGTATATCTATATAACCCGGGTAATCTCATAACAATGCAATTTTTTATGATTCCTAGTAAACAAGTGATCATATAGATGATTTACTTATCCATAGAAAGATGCACTTAAATAATGATTACTTTGTTTAAGATTATAAAAACATATCGCATGGCATACTAATATTGATTGTTGACATATATCTTTAATATAACCATTATAAATCATTCAGAAGTGACATAATATAGAGTTGCTTGAAGCATGTGAATATTTCAACAATAGCAAATTAAATGGAATGCTAATTACATAAAGAAAAAGACAGAAAGAACAGTTATAGAAATACCGAATATATTTGAGTCTCGTTATGTAAGTAACATTCTGGTTTCACCTTCTTATTCCAGATGTTGGAAATAATACTGAGAGGGGGGGTGAATCAGTATTATCAGATCAATCAAACTTTTCAATGCTCAGAAACATATACGCTACTTCAGTTAAGTGAACCAGCGTGTACACGCTACTGTGACTAAGTAAAACAGCGTATAAGAAGAAAACTCACAATTTAGTTAGCTTATTCTTCAATTAAGTGCATCAGGACATTATTCACCACATTAACAGTAAACATGTGCAGTATAACAGAACAGATCAAAAGCCACACACATGAACACCAAGATATAAGGTGGAAACCCAATGTGGGTGAAAACCACCTGCTGCAAGTTGTCTCTATCTTTCTTCAATATGAAACTTCAGTTTACAATCTTTTGTACTGGTGCAGCCTTATACCAGTACGCAGGCTACAACCTGCAGAAGGCTACAACCTTCTCTCGTTCTCCAAACTTCCTTGGAAGGGAGCTCCAACCCCCTTTGCTCTTGTACTAGCCAAGATACTAGTACGTAGGTGCTGACCTACAATCTTCTTTCTTTCAGGTATCACTTTTCATACATTTTCAGACTTGGATATTCCTGAAGCACAACATTACAATCTGAAGACCACAATTCATTCAATTTCCACAACAGATCATTGAAGCATAAAACAACCAAACTTTGAATCACTGAACCACTGAACCCTGTCAATCACCAGTTACCAGAACACAGAGCAGACTACAGAACTCTGCAATAACAGTCAGACCCCACTGTAAACCCAAAATCAAGCTTCAAAAGATATACGCTACTTCAATGAGCAAAACCCGCGTATACACGCGCTTTTACCGAAGCCAACCTGCGTACATATCTAAAAATAAACTTTCTCAATTTGCAGCTGTACCAGACATTAGTTAGACCCAGAACATAACATTGCGACAATATGCAGATCTAGAAATACGCATAATCAACCATATCATGATAGTGCATTTCAAACCATTAGATCCCGATCTATCCTTAGATCTAGTCTTCCATCAACCGATGTGATCTCTCCTTGGCTTAGATCAAGCAACCCAGAACCTGCATATCAGATCTCTTTCTCTCTTAGATATTCAAGCCTTGTCAAAAGATGATTTTGCCTAATGATCTTCTTCTCCTTATATAGTCTTAGGCCTAGCTCAATACCAAGAGCCAAAACCATAGTAACACAATACCATCAACTTCAAAACTAGGGATCGACACACCCGTCGAGACACAATGGTCCGAAATCATAGGCACAACTTCCAAGGACTAACCACCATGGACCAAAGATACTTTTCCACAAACACGCGCTTTTTATGAATCCAACTAGCGTGTACACGCGACTTGGGCTTAACGAACATGCGTATATGAACTTCCTTGGCATGCTGTACTAAGATCTGTCTTCTGATTAAGTTGCCATCACCTGTACCAACCTCTGAGCACCTGTACCAACCTCTGAGAGAGTTGCCATCAAGGACAACACTTGAATCATAATGCCAACACCAGAAACTCCCAGGAAATACAAAAATGCAGGTCTTGAGAAAGTTCTTTCACAAAAATCTAAAACCTTGATCCACTGCTTATAAAAAATAAATTAAGAAGTGCAGAAGTGCAACTTCTCAGGTCTAGTTTTTGTACAAATTGAGGACCCTTTCTAAAATAAAATGAAAGGGGTTATATAATAAAATTAAAAGAAACTGTTTACGAAAATCGCTGGGAGTTGTTGGAACTGCCAACATTAAAATCTAGGAATTGAATTGCAAACATAGTATTGTCATCGCCTTTGAAAAGATTCATCGCATCTATTCCCTTTATTGTATCTGCAACTGACAAATTGAGAGCATATTTTGGATTTCTGGAGGACGACTCATCATGGATTGTAGTTGCCCTGTATATGTGGCATCTAAAAGCTCGGGCATCATGCGATCAACAGCATCAGCAAGACATTTGATGGCCATCTATTGGCTATACAGCTTGATCAAAAAGGACCAATACGCATCCCAAGTAAGGCTTTGTACTCTATTGAGGTGTTCATCTTTGGTGGCCAAATCTTGTTTCCATTGATTTTCTAACACTTTCGCCTTTGGAATATTTCCTAAGGAAAAATTTGAAATTAAATTGGCTCCATATAAATTATCATTAACCATCTCAATCACATTATTCATTATAGCCCTAGCTCTGGAGGTAGGTCTTTCTGCCTTTATCAATTGTGTTTCAAATTTTGAAAACAATATTTCTTTATGTGACTCTTGAATTTTCGGTAGTTTAGTAGTTCTTCCCCTCCTCTTGCTTTGCCAGGAAAGGTAATTTGTGACCTTATCATCTACATCCTCAAACTCTAATCTGGTATTAACTGCTTGATCGATCAGTGATGTAGTTGTGACGCATAATGGGTCGATAAGAGATATTTTATGGCAAAGTAGATTTAGTTGTTGAGATAATTCTTTATTTGCCTCTAGGGCTTCCTTCTTGAATTCCTAAACCTTGGTATAATCTCTGAACTGTTCTATATAGAGTTGGTGTTGTGTGATTTTCTCCTCTTTAGCCTTAATTTCTTGTTGATGTGTCAATTGAAGCTGTTCGAGCTTTTGAGATAACTGTTGTTGTTTTTGGATGGCATGTTGGTCAATCTTCTACTTCTCCAAGTTTAATTGTACTTCAAGCTGCTCGTTCTTTTGTTTTTCTTCTACCAACTATTCCTCAAACCGATTAATCTTCTATTGTTATACTGTTATTTGTTCTTCAAGCTAATTAATCCTTTGATCCTTTTCTTTGATCAATTGGCTAACTTCAGTTGCCTTATCAATTGTAGCAGTTGTGTATGCCCCGAAAAATTGAGATAAATTAGTCAAATCCTAAGAAGGATTGACCTATAAATCCTTCCATATAACATTCATAAATTCAGATTGAGGAGTTGTGGATGATGTCTGGTCTATTGTCCTCTTTTTTCTCTAGCTCTTGACGACAGCCCTGTGTTTTGGGCTGTAAAATACATCGAGGGGTGGTATTTCTTCAATATTCAATTTGATTTCTCCTAAATGATTTTCAAAGATTATTTCAATCTCTTTCTGAGCTATGTCTTTACTAGGTGTTCCTTCAATCGCAATATCTGGAATGATGGGCCATTATGTTGCGAGCGATGCTGATATGATAATGTTTTGGGGGTCACTTTGGCTTTTGATTTTCTGATCAAATTGCTCCCATTATTTAATCAATATGGGTTCAATATGAACATCTGTGCTAATGGGTTCACTGGTCTTTCCACCTGTTTCCCCTTCCCCAAAAATCTTTTCGATAGTCTGCTCCCCGCTGTGCTCTGCCTGCTTAACAATATGGGTAGTATTTAATAAGCCTAGAGGTAATTTCAGTAACATCTATGTCCTGTATTCCATGAATTTTTCCATCTTCTCGACTCCTAATTTGAATCTTGCTAGATGACTTACTTGTGATAATAACTCTGCTGAAGCGAATAAGTCATCAAACTCATCATCCTCATGTATAAATTTACTAAGTTTTACCTGACTGGTGAAATTGAAAGCGACCTTGTTTGGATCATATTGTATTTTAGGAATTACCGCTAGACTCAGATCCTTTTCTTTGTCTGCTTATTTCTCAACATGTTTAAAATCATGCAATGTATAAGTACCACAGTGGAGGGGAAATGGAGGCCACACTTGTTTCTTAGCATCTTTGAGGTTTCTAGACATCCCTTTTTCCACTATTTGGTAGGTTATTTCCCTAGCTAATAGCTTATCTGGAATGTAGAGTGGAAGGACATGAGGATCTGTAATACTGCCAAAAACCCTAATTAGGTGAACTTCTCCTCCCCAAACTAACTGCTGATTGAAGTTAAATCAATGTTAGCCCCATTAGACAACCAAGGAGCAGGTTTATTAAAGATGGCTTGATGGACAGGTAAAATGAAACCATGGAAAATCCATTATAAATGATTCTTGTAGTCAAACTTCCATAAATACTTATGATAAATATGAATGGGGATTGGATCCTTAACAGTCCATTTCCAACCTAGGATGGGAAAGTCAGAATTAAAACAGATTTTGTCCATTATGTAAGCACTCATATAAAATGGGGGCACCACTCGGGTGGTGGCAAATCTATTCTTTCTATAATCTAGTATTTGACTGGCCATTTTATCTGATAAAATTGTTTCCCAATGCATAATAAAAGAGTTGATGGCTACTTCTATCAATGGAACCATTTCTATAGAAAATCTAGTAGAATCAGGGGTTCCAAAGAGCCTACATACCATAGCAGCAGCATAAAAATATGAAGATGCTAAGGATTCAACATAGTACACACTAGAAGATTCATGTTTATGCTTATTAGGAAAATGTCTCCATTGTTTGATAGGGTTTGACTCTATCTAGTTCTCCTTAGTGAAAGCTTCCAGGAATGATTTGTTGTAGTGTCGCTGGGGATCCGGCAAGTGATACATTCTCTTGAAATATTTAGGTTTGAATGTCCCGGACATCCTTCCATCAGCTGTGAAGAAATCTTTGTCCGTTATGTTGATACTTTCAATTACCCATCTCACTAGATCATTGTATGGTAAAACTTTCGCACCGGGTTTTATTCTATGGAGGAAGGAGTTGGCCAAATCGTTAAGTGTGTTTTTTGTTTTATCAGTTCCATCAGTTGTTGCTTCTTCTTCTATCTCTGTTGGATTTTCTACTTCAAGTAAAGCATATATGCCTTCCCACGAGATTTTACCAAGGCCTTGACAGGTAGTGTCAGAAATTAACACCAATTTTGCTTGTCCTTCTTCCACTGTAATGGGGGCCTTCGCCTTTTGAGATTTCTTAGACATCTTGATCGACTGTGTGATTCTTGATCAACACTTCAAAATGAGAAAGAGGCGCATAATAGGCGAATAACTTGAGAGGAGATAATCCACAAATTACATACTAAATGTAGTTATGCACATTAGATGCAAGAGATCTTATATTGTACATAGCTACCACGGATGAAATCACTGAAGGACTTAACCATAACTACCCCTTAATGTTTTACCATAACTTTGTAACAATAAACTTTAATGCTGAAGCAATATATGTCACATCACAGGTTTTGTAACGGTCGGTTTTTAGAACAGCTGTCGTGACTCTGCGATTTGCGATTAACGATTGTATTATTTTAATATATGTGTAACAATCACGTATCGCAAATCGAGAGTTACAAGCACCACACTCAAAAGGTTTCTTTGCATTGTTGCAATTACGATGAGTGCTGAGCTGGCATGGGGAGATGGCAGATTTCAAAGTTGGAAAATCATGCTTTTTATTTATAATTGATTTATCCCTATACTGCATTTATTCATAGTATTTATTACTCACTTTTATCGAGAGCGCGACACATGATAATTAAATCGCATCACAATTTTTTAATGGAGTGTTTTGGATGCTTCCCTATGAAACGACGATATGCGATTGCAATAGCCTTATCGCATCACAAGGTTTCAATGAAACGCTATAAGTCATTCCTTGGGATTAATGATATGTGAGATGCAATAGTCATATCACATCGTATTTTTTATAAATGGCTTATTTTGATTAAAACTTTGCGATGAGGGATTTGCTATGACTTTTATCGCAATCGCAACTTTCCAACTAGATGTTCACGAGTTCTAAGGAATTGCAATTTGTGATGAGTGGTCCTAAATACTCATAAAGCAACTTTTATATGACCAATATGGAAAATTCATTTTATTCAAAAGTTTTATTGCTTTTTTTATATATTATAAAGGGGACCCATTTCTTATTTATCATTTTAAAACTAACATTAAAAATTGAAATGGGGGGTGGGGAGGTGTTGTATAGCACAACAGACTCACAAAGCTAGAAGAATGAATTGATAAAATATATACTTCCTTGGACTCAAATCCTCCCTCTTTTGAAACTTTGGCCCAATTGAAATATTTAGATGAAGAAAGGCGCATTCACCTGATGGGTGAGGAAGAGAAGTGGTGGATCAAAAGAAAGGAAATCTGGGTTGCATTTAGCGATAAAAATACCTTTTTCTTTTCAAAATCATGCAAAGATGAGGAGGAAGATAAAAACTATTTTGAACATTTTAGATATATATGGTTATTTACTCAACTCTTTGATGGATATGACATTAAAAGGGGTAAATATATTTTAGCACACGTTTCTTGGCCCCCAAAGGAAGCTCGATTAAGGAAATCCTAGAGGTGTTGACTAAATTTACCAATGTTATATCATAGGAGATGAATGAATCCCTCTTGAAGATAGTTTCACAACAAGAAATCCGTGCAGGAATCCCCAAGTTCCCAAGTCCTAACGAACTTCCATTGGATTTTTACCTGGTTTCTTTATGATGTCATTAAGGAGGACCTCCTAAAGGAAATAATGGATTCATAACATTTAGGTAAGGTTCTAGGTTCCTTCAATTCTTGCTTTATCTGTCTCATCCCAAAATCATAGGACTCGACAACATTCAATGATTATAAATGAATATCATGTTCAAATTTGATCTATAGGATAATTTCTAAAATCATTACAAATCGAATAAAGAAAAAACTCAACAATTATGTTTTGAGGAACATTTCAACTTCATGTAAGATAGGAATATACATGATGTTAATGTGGTGGCACATGAGGTCTTTCTCCCAGTTAAATTGTCAAATCTGAAAGCAACTATCCTAAAATTGGACCTTTATCAGGGATATGACTAAGTGGATTCAATATTTTCGAGTTTAGTACTCATACCAATTGGTTTTGCATTGCATATGGTTAACTGGATAATGGGCTTCTTACAGTGAAATTCCTTTGTTGTATTAATTAATGGGGCCCCTTTAGATTATTTTCAAGTCATTTGAGTACTTTTTCAAGGATGTCATCTCTCTCCTACTTTATTTGTTATTGTTGTTTAGGAACTTAGTAGGTTGTTTAATGCCTCTCGATCCATAGGTAATTTTTTCATGGTATTAATGTGGCAAGATATGTGGAGGTCTTCCACATTTTATTTAATGATGACATGCTTTGCTATGTTCAAGGGGAGTGTAAATATTTCTCTACACTCAAATCCTCCATAGATGATGGGGTGTCACTTATATCCTTTTCCTTTTCTACCAATTTATCCTAGGTTTCAATATGTTATTTCCTTCAACAAGAGTTCTTGGAGTTCAGTAATATGCTCCACGTGACTTGTGCTTATCAAAAGTTCGCTATTAGGTCATAGTTTTACTTTGGACCACTAAGAAAGTCCCTCGCACTTCCTGCAATCCTAATACTATGAAAAGATTCGGTTAATGGGAATGTTCCCATTACTTGGAACCGTTAAAGGATGGGAGTTCCTATCACTCACCACGCAAAGCTCACCATGAGCTTCATCAATATACCTATAGGCAATGTTGGTGACTGCAATAATTAGAGATTATTCCCATATATTAGGGATATTTACTGAAGGGACCATATGCCACTAACCACCAACGCTACTGGTTCTGCCTTCGGTTATTGTTTGGCCTCCTCTCAATGGTGTGATTTGTTTAGGTAGTAGACCAACAACCCAATGTTATCCCAAGGCCCCTTAAGTATAATATCGCATAATAGGGATGGGTCTGGTATCGAAAGTGTTATCATTGGACCCCTTTTAAATAGCGTTATCTATAAATGGATTGGTTATGCATTAGGCCTGATAGGATTTCGATTTATGCCCCTAGTTCACCTCGAGCCCCCCCTTGGTCTATTGTAGGGGGGTTCAAACTTGCCCACTTTCTGTTGGAACTTTGATGTGGAACCTCATTCACTTTCCAATATGGGATCTATTTATTACTTGTGGTTGCACTTTTTATTTGGGAAAATACACAAACTTAGGGATACAAAGACTTACATTGCAAACACGACCCTTCCAGCTACTTGAATCTCATTGAGGTCCTAACAATATTGAACATTTAGACATATATCAATTAGTACAAGATTTTGATCATGTCCCTTCTTCACGGAACATTAGTGCAAACAAAAAATTAGACACACAGTGATAAAAAAACATAACTCAATGATATTGTAGTATGTAAAATAGGAAATTACATAGATTTTGTATCTTATTACACATGCCTGACACTACTAAGGACCTTAGATTTTTTTCTCTTCTTCTCTTTGGTCTTATCCTCCTCGCTTAAACAAAATATCCAAATAGAAAATGGAGGTTGTAACTAACAACCTAATTTTATTCCTACATATGTCCCTATTCTAGAAGTTAATGCCACCTCCACTACATATATTATTTACATTTTTCCCATAAGGAAACTTCAACAGGACATTCTAAATAATCTAGATTCTCCTAAGAAAATGTAACAAAACAAATAAAAAACAAAAGTGAACCATTCCCTTTGGTGAAAAAAAAATATTTTGCTAGGATGATCTTGCATCGGAATTTGGTGGAAGAAAATATTTCTCCATCAGATCTTCAACATCCATGACAAACATGGAAATTTGACTACTTTCATCAAACTAACATCTCTTATTAGCTAATTTTTCCATTTGACCAAGTAATCAAAATATTATTTTCCTCTTGTCCTCCTCGTCAACCTCTTTTCTAGTGTTGCTTCAATCTCCTTCTGAATTATTCTTGGAAATTTATCCTCCCATTGGTAGGTCTGGACTTCATCATCTATAGGTGCATTATTTGTCTCCATAAAGGGATATATATCTACTATGTTGAAAATTTCTGAAATCCCAATATCTTGTGGAATCTCTAGTTCATAAGAATTGGAGGGAAATTCGTTCAACCAAAACCACACACAATCATTAACGCTTTTGCTAACGATTGGAAATAATATCATGTTCGTAAAAAATTGAATTCAAAGATTTCAAATTTGGAAGTAATTTGTAGTTCATCAGTACCTGCAACCCTCTCTAGCTCATATATCCAAGTCATTGATGCCATAAATGAGTGGATTTATCTGCTTCCTTATATTTCACCATTACATCATTGATATCAATAATTACATCTATCTTGTAAATGTTTCATGTGTTAGTAGCCTTCATGATCATTAGAGCACCACTAGAAACTTTTAATGTTCCACCTTGTCCTTTAAACTTACAACCTCCAAAATCCAAAGCTCCCAAGTAAACTAATTTCTTCTTTAGTTCAGACGCATCTCCAACATATGTTAATGTTCCTATAATGTAATCAAGCATTTTAATTTTGATACTTTCCATTGCAACAGTCTTACAAGAAATTTTATTTCCTGTAAGAACAATTCCTTCAATGATTTATACATATGAAGAAGACCAATTTCTATGTGAAAACACATCATCAGAAGTGCTGGAATCTAATAACCAATATTCATAGTGTCGAGGAATATCACTAATAGACAAAAGTTCATCAATCATACATGAACCTAATTCAACTAGAGTCTTCCTTGTTTTTGAGTCATCCTTAGATTCATATCTATTCCTACAATCCTTCTCAAGATGCCCTCTCTTGTTATGATACCAACATATTAGTTTACTCTTTTTCCCTTTGGAATTTGATCTATATGTACCTCTTGTTTTTTATCCTCTTTCTTAGCCACCATTGCTTCTAGCGTGAAGGTTTATGTGACATACTCAACCCCTTCCTTCCATTCGAAAGAATGGGATATAAATTATTATTATTATTAATTTATTGTACAACTCATGGAGATATCATATTTACCAGGTGACCACTGGCTAAGCCTATAGGTGCTTAGCCTTTTAATTCCCTTTGTTAATGGATCAACACCACTAGCCTCGTTTCCACATGAAACGACCAAAGTTTGGGCACTAAGGCAAAGCTCCCAATCCCCTTCTTATTCCATCACGCCCCAGGTCAATTTCTATGCAAATGATTAAGGGTCAAGGCTTAACCTGTAGCCCTCTTATCTCAAACATGATCGACAGTTCAGAGTAGTTCTCGCGACATCTAAACGGTGTATGAAACCTTATCTCTCATCGTACTTTAACGATTGGGATTCCTCGGGAAGGTATTTTGATCAAGGTACTCACCTCTAAATTGAAGACTCAAATCTATTCTGGTGGGGGCACATCATTTATAGTATTATAGCATGTGAGGTGACCCAGAAGGCAATATGATAAGTTGCCCATTCCTTAATCAACAACGCATATCTATTATGGGGCACCAACCAACTCGGGACATGGATATTGTTGAATCCACCAATAAACTACTCATTGGCTCCACGTCATCTAGCTTGGTCCCTCTCCCGATCGTCCCCAAACTATGTGCTTGGCTACCTTTTGGCTCATTTCACTGGGTTTACATAGACAACGAGCCCCTCTGTGGTTCCTCCCTCATCCAATGAGATCTATGTTGGGCTTGTGTGGATGACCACACAGTCGTTCCTCGTCATCGCTTTCAGTCCCTTCCAACGCACTCCCAAAAGAACCCTTTTACTTCCCACCGAGTTTCACTTACTGGGCTTGCATGGATGGCAAGGCCATGCGGCCTCTTTCCCATTGGTCCACCATAGCCATCTCATGTCACCTCATCCTGCTTACCTTACCATGATGCCTCCCTCGTGACTCCTCTCTATTATTTTTTTTGTCGGGATCATATTGTTGGGGTAACCTAGCAAGTGGGCTAGTGCCTGACCAATGGCACAACAATAGTGGTGTGGGCCCAATCACATACCCCCTTTTACATCATCCTCCTAGGCCTTTCTTGCATTTCCCCATTACACCATCTTTTTATTCTTCTGGGCTATACGTCCAGGCTTATGTGGGTTGTGGACCAACCCACCAACCAATAGCAACATCGTCAGGTGCATGCCATTTATCGTGTCATCCTGACGCCTTTTCCTTAACTCCCATTTATTCCTCTAGGAAAACATTGTCGGTTACATTTCAACCAATCATGGGGCCTCTGAGTTGACATGTTAGCCAGTTCATACTAGTTGATGCCATCTTGACTATTCACATTATCAATAGCTAACCCTCCTGGGTTATCTTCCAACCATGTCCACATGTCATTGTTTAATCGCATTTGAGGTAAAATATGGTGCTTCAATGAGGTGTCTCCATATTTAGGGTTTGAATAAGTGAAATTATCAGGCTTCCTAATCCTTCCCCTTAAGCACAGAACTCGTTCCCTTTGCATTGTGACCAAGATCACTTTGATCCCGACCATGGATCAACTAGAGGACCTCAGTCTTACTTTATGTAATGAATCTGGAGAGGATCTTCGTGATCGATCCACTGACTTATTTTACCATTGGACAGGCCTTCTATAACTAAGTTTTTTGGTTGCTTCTCTGTCTCAGAGGCCGGGTAGACCTCTGAATCATCTTCACCAAAACTTCAATGCTATGCTAGTGGTGATCCAACACACTTCATGGCATTACCCCTCCTGAGCTTGGGTGTTAGCTGCGTTAAGCGAGTTTTAGCCCATGGGCCTTCCTTGCCCTTAGGTAGGGAATAACTTAGCATTAGGGGAGCTTTTAGCTCTAAAATCGGCCTCCTAAGTAAATTATAAGGTAATAGTGGAAATAATAAAATAATATTAGATTACATCATCAAATTTTAGAGGAAAAAAAAAACTATTTTTTCCACTCATATTTTAAACTTATATCCTTATCAATTACTCAAATTTCAAGTGGTAACACTTGTTGGATGCAGAATTTTATTTCTAATCCAAGGAGTACCCATGTTTCATACTTTTAATGGACCCTGCTACATGAAAAATGAGAAATACATGAAAAACATTATTGCAATCATGTTTTTTCATGTATTTCTCATATTTCATGTAGTAGAGTCCATTGAAAGTATACAACATGGCTAATACTTGGATGAGGAATTAACTTTTGCATCCAACGAGTACTCCCTCTCAAAATTTGAGTAAAACCTTAGGGAGATACGTTGAAAGTACAAGTTGAAAAAGTAGTTTTAATATTTTAATATTTTTTAATCTTTTTACTTTTTTACTCCAAAAATAGTGAATGATCCCCCATGGTTGACATCATCATCTTGAATCCTATTGGTCCTTATAAAGTTTATTTTGGTTGTATAATTTTCCTAGGAGTCCCATTTTAGACCTCAAAATTCCCCTAATGATGGCAGTGTAGGTGATCATGCACCCATTACCTATCGCGGGCTTGGCATAGGCTTCCGAGAATTTTTCACTTCACCTTCCACACGCTGAGAGTTCCAAAGTCTACATTGACTTTTTAAGTAACTCCATGGTGTCACTCAAGGGTTTCCAGGGAATTTGGCTATTCTCAGGGACATGTAGCCCTCATCGCTAAATTCCTTGTGGTGGGAATGGAGGTTGCTACAAATGAAAGGTTGGAGGACATTTAGGGAAAAATGCAAGGCTAGACCAACTCTAGGAAACTCCCCTTAATATTCGTACACTACATGCCTACAGGTACAACAACTTGTAATCTAATGCATAACTTGTAAGAAAATATTGACTCTGCCCAAGAGATGGTCTTCCATGTAATCTATATATATTAATACAAGGGTATCAAAACCCACTATTTTACAAGGTTCAAATTAGGCTCCCTCAGCCTTGGCTATGCGCTAAATCATATCATGAAGTTCTTTTGCTTTTATTACTGTTTTACTCCGAGCACAATTAAAAGAAAAAAGATTTAGGCCATATCTTTGTGGCCTAACCTCATCGTGGACATGCACTGAGAAACAACAAGGAGAATATCTCTCTAATACCATTGATATGGGGGATACAAGAATGAAATGAAATGAAAAAAAGTAAAGTAAATGGGACATACATAGAGAAATATAACATAGATTACAGCATGTAGTGGAAACCCAACTTTTATTTAAAAGTGAAATAATGGAATATTGTAGAAGACAAACTAGGTAAACTTGTGGTAGCTATCTCTAAATAGAGAGAGATTTTAACAACGTGCATTTGCAAAAGATATTAGAACAAACTAAAATAATTTCCTTTTAATATAAATAAACAATCCTAAAGTTCCAAAAAACTTACTCTAAAAGATGAACTAACAAAATCTTTTTAGGCCTTGATGGAGTTAGTTGGTACGTCAACTTCGCGAGGTTGTAACTTTTGCATACAATCACTATTTGGCGCACTAAGTAACCTATTGGAAAGGTCCGGATAAGAATTACACATTGTAAATTGGCTCAGATTAGACCAAAGAATACAGTAATCATCTATGCCCTGCCACATCAAGAAAGCAATATTTAGGGCCTCAAAATAGCCTTAGAAGTTTACAAACATAAAAACTGTAGAAAATTTTCCAAGATGGAGAGTTGTGCTTTGAACGAGTGGAATAGGTGGATGGAAGCCAATATCCACTTGGATCAAAAGGGTGTGAAATGCCTCAGTATATGAAGAATTTTTCCTGAGTATATGAAGTTTTTTTCATGATTCCCTCACCACATTTATCTAAATCTTCCACGCATACAAAGCTTCATAATTAATTATGTTATTGAAGAGAACAATTTTGAAAGTAGAAATATCAGTTCCATGGCCTTGGATAAATATATTACCGTAGCCACACACTCATCCTGCATCATTTTCATGGCCAAAAATTCAGCCTCTAGACAAGCTAAGGAGTATAACAAAAGATGTGGAGTTATGGAATTTATTCACTATCTGACCCACAACACAGATACAAAATTCCTCTCATAGGAAAAAAATCATGCCTGAGCTATGAGGTATGGTTCCAAGGAATAGAAAAAAATTCCTCTTTCAAAAAACAAAACCATGCCTATGCTAAGGGGTCTCATCCCAAGGCATAGACAAGAAAATTCCTCTAGCAAGCAATAAAACCATGCCTACATAGGTCTGGTTCCAAGGCATGGACGATAAAGAAAGGCTCGACGATATTTTACAATGATCAACATTGATAGCAACCGAGATTCCTTGTAGTGTAATTAGAAAAATAATCAATAACGTAAAAGAGGAATATAAGTAAAGATGATGGAAAGAACTAATATATTTCACACAAAGGTGTATGCGTCAACACACACACATTACATTCAGCCATTACTCTATAATATAGAGTTTGTGAGATCTAACTTGTTCCTAATTTAGAAGGATAGGTTGAGGTAATTTCTCAACCATCACCAACAACTCATAAACTAACATTACAGATATAGGATGTAAGCAATAACTCCAAGTGCCCCTCTTAATGCTTAATGGTTTACAACTTGTAGATCAATATAGGCTCCATCAAGTTGCCTCAAAACCCTCGTAAAGGTGTAGTCAGCAATTTGGATTCCTGAGTTTGACTCTTGAACTCTAGAATCAAGGACCTTCCAAAGTCAATAACTAAACAACATCCCAAGTCGTCGGATAACCCCATTAGGAGACCACTCGCACGTCTTTAACAATTGAGGGATCCTTCCCCAGATCCATAACTGCCATACTATCTCGAAAACCATCCATGTTGATCTCTTTCATAGTTGTTATAAAAGAGTTTGATAGGGTCAAAGTCTTCATTGAATTCATCATCAAAATTCAATGAATATTCCTCTGTGGCTATATTTGTTGATTATTTCCCTTTTAGCAGATCACTGGCATAACTTCTTCAATTCCACTATGTATTCCCAGTTTTCCTGCAATAGTAGCATTCAAGATCACTTTTATTTGCATTTTTCTAATTGAGAATTTCTTTTTGTATCCTTCGGTTTCAGTCTCTTTTTCTCTGCCAAAAGTGTTGCAATTGTCTCATCTAATTTTTGTGAAGACATTTGACTCAAAGTGATGACAAAATTACTATAAGTTGAAGGTAAACTATAAAATAAGATGGCTTTTGCATCTTTGTCTTCCACCCAAGCACATGCTTCAGATAATTGTATTAAAAGAAACATTAAATTATTTACATGACTAGACATAGATGTCTCCTCATTCATTTTAAGTCTAAATAATTGCAACTTTATGGAAAATTTTGCCTTGTAGCTTTTGCACCAAACAATGGAATCAAGTTTTCCCATATCTCCTTAGATGGTTTAGTGAGATCTACAATATGTAACTGTGAATCTGAAAGAGAAAGTCTAATAATGGACCTAGCTTTGTTGTCTCTATTTTTCCATTCAATTAATTGTTTCGCATCTGTAGGTGTCATTTTTGAACCCTTCATTATGCCCCACAAATGTTTCGTCATTAATTACATCTAAACCTTTACTTTCCATGAGGGGAAGTTTAGGCCATTAATTTTTTCTAAAACGATGAATTCCATGATTAAAGAATAAATTCAAAACCAGACAGAAAATACCTTTTAAAACAATTAAAATTCCCATTTCAAAGTAAAAATGGTTAAAAATGCTTCAACTCCTTTATGGAGACAAAACAATGTTCATTGCAATGTACAACAAATCTATAGGCATAGTCAACACATCTCTTTATTTGTAGGAGGATCTCTCTGTATCCAAGAGGGTACCCTAATTGCAAGTCTCTTCAACAACGACAAGAAACACATCTATTGTTCTGGAACAACGGTTCAGGTTGAATGATCAACATTCTATAATTTCAGTCGCAAAGCCCTCCATTTGTCACAAATTCTTTCAACATCTCCACATAAAATCCAAGTGCTTGATCCACGCTCTTTCCACCTAAAGGCTTTCTCCACCAACGGATCCATGATCGCTAAAAGTAAAGCGGAAGGAAACTTCAGACTCGGCTCAAGAAATTAAAAAGTGATGCCGCTGCTCCATGTTGATTTGTACATCACAACTCCAGTCAATATGTGGTGAATTTATCACTAGTCTTTACAACAGCCAACGCTCAATGCAGTCACAACAAAATATTCACAAGAACATGCACAGTCGATGTTTCCACTAGTCTTCACAACAAGCTTTGACTTCATTGATTTTCATTTATATGTTCCCGCTAATGCTCCATGACTTGTTCTCTACAGTTCATTCTCCTCTAATCTCGTGAGCTCCTACTGCTGATAGTGCGGGCTCCAATTCAGTTTCGTTTTGCACCAATTTGCATCGTAACGCACAAGCTCTCCGTCACATTGCCAAGACATATGCACAATCAACTAACCTTTGGCGGTTGATCTTGCTCTGATACCAAGTAAGGAATGATTGAAAGCACTTATGATGATGATGGTGGTGGTGGTGGTGGTGGTGATGATGATGATGGTTAACGTCCACTGAGACCAAACTTTGGTCTATTGGACCTAAAGAAATGAATTATTTAGTTCGATTTAAGATTTTATTCCAATGCTCAAAAAGCTTGGAGAGAAGCCTCCCGAGCGCAATGTAATTTTGACATCATAAAAGGCTAGGAAGGTCAGTGTTGCAACAAAGATTTTGAAACTGAGATCTAATTTGGTTGTACGTGGGGCACTCTAAGAGGAAGTGATTTTCATCCTCGATGTTCATATTCTCACAGAGATGGCAGAACCTTTACATCCATGGTGTTTTAAGAACTGCCCAATGACTTGTTTCACTATGGAGCTCATGAGAGTTTGTTCTAATCTTAGCTATATTAATTTTCTTCTTTGAGCTAGTTAAAACAAAGAGATATTTTTTATCTTCTAAGGTGGGGGTGATGACCTCCTTATAATATCTTAATTTTCTTTTAGTTGCTAAATCTTTCTCACACCACATTTTTCCTTAAAATTAGAAGTAACAATATTTTTAATGTTATTAATGTTTTGCAATGCAACATTCTCCTCGATCTCCCAATGGTTTAACCAGGCCCTGGTGTCTTTATACCAACCTCGTTTGAACCTTAAGTTGTTTTAGCTGTAATTTAAAGCTAGCTTAGGAAGTCTATGGTCTCCTACGTTATTGAGTTTGTGCTTGTACAACAGGAGCCGAGTCATAGCTATGCTCTCGATAGGGGAAAGACCCACTTCCATAAGGAGAATAGGATAGGGTGTGTTGCTTTTAATTTTGAGGTTATACGTTATAAAACGCTTCTGGATTTGCTCAATCTTTCTCCAGGATTCTCTAGAGATGCTACAACCCCAAACCTCACATCCATATAAGATAACCTAAGTGACTAAAGTTTCAAAGAGGAACTTCTTTCTATCCCACATTACGAGGTTTGTCATTTTACAATTGTTTTCAAGACCAAAATAAGCTTTTCATCCCCCATTAATCCTTTTCTCAATGCTATAGTTTCAGTTGAACTTGTGATGAATATCAATTCCTAGGTACTTGTAAGAAGAAACTTCATCCAAATTACTATTGTCATACATAAAATTAGGGTAAGTGTCCTTCTTGGATTTGATAATCATAACTTTTGTTTTGTCAGTGTTAACAATCATACCCATGGTTAACCATCAAATATTTACAAAGGTTTATGCGTCAACACCCACAGATTACATTGGACCATTACTTTTACTTTATAATATAGAATTTATGAAATCTAATTTATTCTTAATTTAAAAAGAGAGATTGAAATAATTTCTCAACCATCAACAACAACTCATAAATTAACATTACACATATAGAATGTAAACATTAACTCCAAATATATAAAATCTAAATAATATAAAAAGTAAAATTAAAAATATTAAAATAACATAATAAAAATGTATTCCATAAGAATGAAGAAAGTTTTACCTAATAACAAAGAATTATAAGATATGCAAAAAAAAATTAGGAAAATTGTAAATTTTATATTATCACAATTGTAAATTTGATTTTCAGATTTATATGTATTGATGGGATTAAATTTTTTATAATTTATAATTATTTTATTTTAAGTAATATTTTAAATTTTTTATGTTAAAAAAATACGCATTTTAATAAATTTTAGTGGGCATGGTAAATTCTTGAATATAAATGGATTTCTTTTAAATTTTGTGATATTTCTTTATTTATTTTCCATTTAATTTTGTTTTGTGCTATTTCAAAATGAAGTGTATTGGTATGTTTTAATAGTAAATATATTTTTATATTTAATAATTTATGTAATTTTTTAATCTAAAATTTATATAATTTTTTAAAAAGAAATTGTAAATAATTAAATAAACCGTTAATAGATCGTAAATAATTGAATAAATCATTAATAAATAACAAAAACATATGAATAATAAATTTAAGCTGAAAACAGAAAAGCAAGGGAAAAGTAAAATACGCAGAGGTCTTCCACAAGCACAAAATTAAGTTTAAAAAAGGATGTAAAAAACGGAAAGACTAAGGGACATAATAATTAAGAATATTTGAATTGAACTTCTCAAAAATTCTTTAAGCTTCATGTTTGTGCATTTTTATGTTTCCATTTGATTGATATATATGAGCAACAGATATGGTCAAAGTTTGCTTCCGAAATTTGTTCATCCTAGAAGTGCTCACACGGAGTGTTATATACAGTTCCTGAATTCAAATCACGTCAAAAAGAAAAAAAATTGAGTGAGGAGTGCATAAAGCAGTTTGAATCTGATCGAAAGGAAATAGTGAAGATAAACTGGAAAGTGAAGGGAAAAATGCTCTAGGTAAAGGAAATAGTGAAGATACACTGGAAATTGAAGGGAAAAATGCTCTGGGTGAACACTGTGAGTAGACACAGGCAAGGCTAACACAATCAAAACCTGCACACTCGCAAAAAGTAAGAATACTCGATTACAAACATTCCAGAGATGGCCATCGGCATCACGAGTGACAGTCTAATGTTAGATTTAATTTGTGAGTTTTCCTAATTACCTTAAACCCCAACCAAGATCTACTCCTTTGTAAGAAATTGAAATTAATGCACAGCGGAACTTACTTTCCATCCTCAAAGGCTCCTGGTCTTGACTTGAGTTATTGGCTCTTGAATCCTTCCAAGAGCTTGCAATCCTTTTCTCTGGCTATCCTAAATGACAGAGTACCTAGTCCTCAATGGAGCAGACAATTTTTCTGAGTGATTGCAAGCCTTGGAGACTCAGCCCTTTTATAGCAGTGCAAAACCCCAATCCTAGGGCAGCCTAAAATTTAGCTGAAACAAGTCTGTCTGAAATTTCAGATTGATTGAAATCAATCAATCAATCAATCAATCAGAATAGATTCTGATTTCCTTATTCAGCTCAAATTTATTATTGCTATTTATTTTAATCAACTATAATCGGTCCATTAACAATTATAATTGATTAACATTATTCTACATGTATTTGTATCCAAATCCTTATTTTAAATACGTTTAATGCCATGACTTAATTAATCACATTATTTGGCATATAAATGTAATCTTGCTGACAGTATTTGACATTATAATCACAATGCACGTATGTCCAACTTAAATTTATGAAATTAGACGTCTCTAAATCCAACAATCTCCCACATGGACAAGTGCAACCTTTTGATTATATATCCTTAACTTTATTGCATGCAACTTTTCTGTCTTTACTTGTCGTATTTCTTAAACAATTCCGTCCATCAATTATGCTAACAAAGGACTTAAGCGGCATTTGTCACATTTATTCGCAACTAAACTGACATAAATCACGCTGCCAACATAACTGAATGACATGAATCTGATTTGGACATATAGTTTAGAAATTACACGCAAGTGTGATTAGACGTGCCTATTTCTAATTGAGTCACCTTTACTTTACTGTATGAGGCCAAAAACTTAAACTTTAAAGAAAGAAATAATGAAACTGAAACTGAATGCAACTTGTATATATCATCAAAATTGTTTACAATTGCATTACATAGAACATCAAAAACAGAACTTAAAACATATTCAGACTCCCACATTTTTCTAATTATCCTAAACAGATATTACACCCATACAAGCAACATGTTGGTGAAACTTCTTGGGTGGTAATCCTTTAGTAAGAGGATCCGCAATCATGGAGTCTGTACCTATGTGTTTTATACATAATTCATTATTCTGCACTCTCTCTTTTACAACCAAAAACTTAATGTCAATGTACTTCGACTTTGACGAACTTCGGTTGTTGGATGCGTATAACACTGCTGAATTGTTTTCACATAATAATTTGAGTGGTTTCTGAATAGAATCCACAATTTTCAGACTTGTGACGAAGTTCTTCAGCCATACGCCATGATTAGATGCTTCAAAACATGCAACAAATTCAGCTGCCATAGTGGAGGAGGCTACCAAAGACTGTTTAGCGCTCTTCCATGACACAGCACCACCTGCCATCATGAAGATGTATCCTGATGTTGATTTCATGCTGTCGACACATCCTCCAAAATCAGAATTGGTGTATCCAATGACCTCGAGCTGTTCCGATCTCCGATACGTGAGCATATAGTCCCTTGTTCTCTTTAGGTATCTCAACACTCGCTTGGCTGCCTTCCAGTGTTCCATACCTGGGTTACTCAAATATCTCCCTAGCATTCCGGTAATGAACGCAATATCCGGACGCGTGCATACTTGTGCATACATGATGCTACCCACGGCTGAGGCATAGGGAATATCTTTCATGAGGTTTTTATCTAAGTCAGTTTGGGGACATTGTTTCAGACTAAACTTATCTCCTTTTGATATAGGGGTATCTCCTGGTTTGTTGTTTTGCATGCCAAATCTTGTTAGAATCTTATCGATATAGTTCCTCTGGGATAACCTCAGAATACCTTGAGATCTATCTCTAAGTATTTCAATCCCTAGAACAAATGATGCATCACCAAGATCTTTCATTTCAAAGTTCTTAAATAAAAAATTCTTAGTTTGATGCAACATGTCCTTATCGTTACTGGCAAGCAATATGTCATCTACATATAAAACCAAGAAAATAAATTTACTCCCACAGAACTTAAGGTATATACATTCATCTACTATGTTAGACTCAAAACCAAATGAGCTAATAACTTGGTGAAACTTATAATACCATTGTCGAGATGCTTGTTTTAGCCCATAGATAGATTTCTTAAGTCTGCAAACCATAGACCCTGCATCACCTGATACAAAGTTTTCTGGCTGCTTCATATAGATCGTTTCATCAATGTCACCATTGAGAAACGACGTCTTTACATCCATCTGATGAAGTTCTAAATCATAATGTGCTACAAGCGCCAATATAATCCTTAAAGAGTCTTTCGATGAAACTGGAGAGAAAGTCTCTTTATAATCAATGCCTTCTTTCTGTGTGAAACCTTTCGCAACAAGACGTGCCTTGTATTTTTCAACATTGCCTTTAGAATCCCGCTTAGTCTTAAATATCCATTTGCAACCAACAGGTTTCTTGTCTTTAGGCAACGGAACGATATCCCAAACGTCATTGTCATACATAGATTTCATCTCTTCATTCATGGCATTAATCCACATTTGAGAGTTAGAGCTTTCCACAGCTTGTTTGATATTAAAAGGATCATTTTCAAACATGCCAATGTCAAACTCATGTTCTTGAAGATATGCATAATCCTTTGATTGTGTAGATCTTTTCTCTCTAGTAGATCTCCTAATTGGCACAGGCTCTAGATTTTCTTGAGGTTCATTTACAACTTGATCTTCAACAGGAGGAAGAACATCATTACCAACTTCTGCATCTCCCACAGGCCCTAGGCCATCAACATTTGTCATGTCAATGTGAGGGTTTGGGTTGGGTTCAGGTCCATTTGTGTTCTCTATTCCATGTTGAGTTTCTAACTGAGTTGTTTGGGATGATAAAGTTTGCACATTGTCAAAAGATGTATTTCTAAACGCAATCGGAATTTGAACAAAACTAGGACTTTGGTCCATAGTCTCATTCGCATTCGTCTCTTCTTCTTCAAAAATACTATCTTTTGTCATATCTCCCCCCACAAACTCATTATCCTCAAAAAATTTTGCACTTCCTGACTCGAAAACTGTATGTTCTGTTGGATTATAGAATTTGAACCCCCTAGATCGTTCAGAATAGCCTATAAAGTAACAACTAACGGTTCTTTCGTCCAGTTTCTTTTTGCTTGGCTTATAAGGCCTAGCTTCACATGGACATCCCCAAACTCTCAAATGATTCAAGCTAGGCTTGCGCCCAACCCATAACTCGTAAGGGGTCTTGTTAGCTGCTTTAGTAGGCACTCTATTAAGTATGTATGCTGCAGTCTTTAAGGCTTCTCCCCACAAATTCTCAGGTAGAGTTGTACGAGCAATCATACTTCTCACCATGTCTTTAAGGGTGCGATTTCGTTGCTCAGCAACACCATTCATTGCAGGCGAACCTGGCAACGTATACTGAGGCACAATTCCGCATTCCTCTAAGTATTTTGCAAAGGGACCTTGACGTTGTTCTCCTGATCCATCATAACGACCGTAGTATTCACCACCACGATCAGAACGAATGGACTTTATACGTTTGTTAAGTTGTAACTCAACTTCCGTTTTGAACTTTATGAACACGTCTAATGCTTCCGCCTTTTCTTTTATTAAGTAAATATGACCATATCTTGAATAATCATCTATGAATGTGATAAAGTAACGGTCACCATTTCTTGTAGCCTTTGGAAAAGGACCACAGATATGCGTATGAATCAATTCTAAGACATCATTACACCTTTTTGCATCATACTTACGTTTATTAGTTTGTTTTCCCTTTATACAATTTACACAATCACTTAAGTTTGTAAAATCTAAAGGTTGGAGAATTTCATTAGACACAAGACGTTCTATCCTTTTCATAGAGATATGTCCTAATCGCTTGTGCCATAATGTTGCAGATTTCTCGCAAGTTAATTTATGTTTTCTATTATCTATATGCAGTGCCTCTGAATGTGAAGTGTCTATATCTAGAAAATAAAGATTATCATAAGAAGACAGGATACCAGAAGCAAGAAGCTTAGAATCTTGACACAAACTGAAATTTCCATTACCAAATGAACATACACAACCATTTTTGTCCAAATAAGATATAGAAATTAGGTTCCTTCTGAAAGATGGAACCACTAAAGCATCAAAACTTAAATAAAATCCTGTCTTACATAATAATCTAAATTTTCCTATGCTTTCCACTTCTACTTTATTGCCATTTCCTACGTAAACGTAGCGCTCTGCCTCACTTGGCTTGTGATGGCTTAGGCAACCCTGCATCGACATACTGATGTTAGTCGTTGCACCTGAATCTATCCACCAAGTATATCTAGATACAGAACTTAAATTAACTTCAGAACAAACCAAAGCAAGAGACATACCTTTCTTTGCCAACCATGCATGATAGTTGGTGCAGAATTTCTTTGTATGTCCCGGCGCTTTGCAGAAAAAATATTTCCTTTCTCTTGCTTTCGCAGAAGTATCTTCCTTCTTGCTTTTCTGCGCGGCATTGTTTGCAGCTACCTTGGTAGGTCCCTTTTCCTTGGCAGTAAACTTGCACTTCTTGCCTTTACCCTTAGGATTAGATGTTACTACATGAGCACTTTCTCCCTTAGTCATTTTCTGTCTCTCTTCCTCCTGCACCAACCGAGCCTCAAACTCAGGTAATGTCCACGTCTCTTTTTGACAATTATAAGTCATCTTGAATTGACTAAAGTTAGACGGGAGAGACAGAAAAATGAACTCAATGAGAACCTCATCAGAGATGTCATAATTATGCCCTTTCAAGGCACGTTGAAGTCTTGTCATCTCAATAACATGCTCTCTAACCCCTTCTTTTCCCTTGTATTTTATTGTTGCCAACTTCACAAAGAGTGTACTCACATCAGTCTTTTTACTCTTTGTGAATTTTTCTTCAAGGGCCTTAAGGTATTCAATAGCGCCTGTCTCTGTATCAGGTATGATGCCTCGAAAAGTCTCATGGATCGTTTGCTTCATCACCATTATGCACATGCGATTTGAATGCTCCCATCTAGCAATATCAGCCTTCTCTTGAGGAGTTACCTCACTCTCTTTATTAGGCTTGGGGCGATCAAATCTCAGTGTTGTGTCCAATTGCATGATCCCTAAGACTAATTTCAGCTTTTCCTCCCACTGTTTGAAATTGTTCCCCATGAGGGGCTTAATCTGACTTAGACTTAACATTATGTTTGGATCTGAAAAATTCAAGAACAAGGAAATAATTTAGATACGATGCGTCACGATTTAATCATAATTCTAAAATCTATCTAAAGGCATGTGTAAAACTATTTGCTCAATTAAAACTTTTGCCAAAACACCATTCAGTAATGAAACACCTTTGGGTGCAATCATTACCTTCAGGCAACCCTTATGCACCAAACAACTTAGCAGGCGCCAACCCTCCTTTGGGAAAGCTAACACCCACGTCCATTGCCAGCACGTTACTTCAACTTGTCATGAGTCATCCTTGCAATTGTCTTACAGAGAGCGGTTCGTTTGCGAACATCAATGCTTGACTCATGCGAAAACAACACATGTATACCAAACACCGTCTTTAGTTAGATTCCAAAATTATGTCTAAAACCTAATCTAGGACGTACCTATAGAATCTACTCGTCCTATATAGAATACAGTATCTTATGACACTTTTAAATTTAATATGTCAACTATATTCATCAAAATAATTATTAGATTTTAGTAAAACTTTAGCAGTTTCTACAATGATTACCTTTTAGAAATGCTTCAATAATTTATTTAGAGAATACTAAATAATTTTATGGTTGCCATGATTAGCATCATTGTGATCAAATCCGAATTTTAGTATTATATCAATAATTAACGTTAATACAAATTTTATGCCATAATTAGCATCATTGTGATAAAATCCGAATTTGGTATTATATCAGTAATTAACGTTAATACAAATTTTTATGCCATAATTGTGATCAATTTAGAATTCAGTATTATACCCTTTAATTGGTGTTAATACCAATTTTAAATAATATCTAAATCCTAATAATTAGCCTAAATATAGCATAGTAATTATAGTAATTATCCTATAAATGTGAAGTGATCACTGCATGAGAAATATAAAACCTTTAGCATTATATTTTTATTTTTTTTAAATAACACGGAATACTAGATCAGACAAAAAAGGACTAAAAAAAAAAAAAAAAAAAAAACAATGGATGTCCATGTCCATTCAAAACTGCAGTGCCCTTACATATACGAAAGGCATGATTTATATCCAACAAAACAAAAAATGTTTGATTGCCAAAACCTTTGCAGGATTATCCATCAATGGAGTACACTGTAATGTCAAGGCAAGATGAATGCTTATACACATAACGGGATAAAAACATCAAGCATACTCTACCTGGCAAATAATTCCTTAGCAAGAACATTGGTAAATTGAAATGTAAATAGATTATATGAAATATGATATTGAAATCATGGAAATCAAATCAAAGACTACTTACACCAATACGGCCGTATACTGCCACACTTACTCTACATTTAGCATTCGGTCAAGTAACGAAATGTTCCCAATACATCAAAATATATTGCTCTAAAAATAAACCACATGCGGTAACCTCGATAACAAAAAATTATTTATCAAACAACAATTTATATAGGCCCTATACAGCATACAACTATTGATATCCTACAGCCCTAAATAAAAGGGATTTCATGGAGACCAATTTACTCATACATCTGCGAGTTACATTTTAAAATTGGACTTCAACTGTTCCAAAGTTGCTCGCAGATAATCCAGAAAAGAAAACAGTTCCTCAATTGTGCAAATCAGAGGTGCAAAGCTTAGGTTTACAATTGTTTTGTTTATCTCAGTATCTGAAAACAGTCAGAAGAAACCTCCACATAGCGCCGAACAACATAAAACGCCCTCAAAAGAGGTAAGCATGCATCAAATAGCAGTTACAACCAAAAGAGCATGAAACGTAAAATGAAAACTACAAGAGCACATTCGCAGAAAAGGTTTGACCATACTGCATTTCATTT
This sequence comes from Pinus tabuliformis, assembly GCA_031772625.1. NCBI lineage: Eukaryota > Viridiplantae > Streptophyta > Pinopsida > Pinales > Pinaceae > Pinus > Pinus tabuliformis. Next base: position 613,450,063 of record CM062813.1, read on the forward strand.
AATGTCCAAGGAACAGATATGTCAGGCGATGCAGCACAATTCAAGTGCCATTAATCTTCACAAAATGCAAGCATACCCTAAGTCAAGCACTTTACTTCATGCGATCTAAACTACTGCAGCTATTTAAAGCCATTAAAGCAGTGCTATAATAACTCAAAATACGCCCCAAAAAATGCCGCATTTTAGCCATAACCATTCAAACCCAAGAAAATGGAGTCCAAAAAAAAAAAAAAAAAAAAATAGAGTTTGCAACTTGTACGCAACCACAGAGTCAGCCATTAGAGACAGCACAAGGATTTCTTACATAAGGGTGCTCTGATACCAATTGTTAGATTTAATTTGTGAGTTTTCCTAATTACCTTAAACCCCAACCAAGATCTACTCCTTTGTAAGAAATTGAAATTAATGCACAGCGGAACTTACTTTCCATCCTCAAAGGCTCCTGGTCTTGACTTGAGTTATTGGCTCTTGAATCCTTCCAAGAGCTTGCAATCCTTTTCTCTGGCTATCCTAAATGACAGAGTACCTAGTCCTCAATGGAGCAGACAATTTTTCTGAGTGATTGCAAGCCTTGGAGACTCAGCCCTTTTATAGCAGTGCAAAACCCCAATCCTAGGGCAGCCTAAAATTTAGCTGAAACAAGTCTGTCTGAAATTTCAGATTGATTGAAATCAATCAATCAATCAATCAATCAATCAGAATAGATTCTGATTTCCTTATTCAGCTCAAATTTATTATTGCTATTTATTTTAATCAACTATAATCGGTCCATTAACAATTATAATTGATTAACATTATTCTACATGTATTTGTATCCAAATCCTTATTTTAAATACGTTTAATGCCATGACTTAATTAATCACATTATTTGGCATATAAATGTAATCTTGCTGACAGTATTTGACATTATAATCACAATGCACGTATGTCCAACTTAAATTTATAAAATTAGACGTCTCTAAATCCAACATCTAAATGTTTTAATCTAACACGATGAAATAAATATGTTTTGTTTCTAGATAAATAAATATATTATAATGTTTATGATGCCTGTCAACAAAAAAAATTATCAACCAATGCACCAATCTTGAATGACCATAATAAGTCGTACGTGGTCATTACCTGGAGCCCCAAGAAGTACTCACTATTATGGAAAACTACGACAAGATCTGGCGTATTTCTATTTCTAAAGTAAGGCAAAGAATTAGCCTCTTTCGGGTTGTTTTCCTGTGTTGAACATAAAGAGGACGAGGCCAGTGTCACATATCCTGGTGAGGGTTGAATTTGAAAATGAAAGATCGTTATTGTAATAAATAGGCAATGTTCGTTTTCGACCTCTTCCAATATATCGATGATATATAATATTCACAAAATTAGTATTTAATAAAATAATAAATCCATAGCTTCAAGCATCAGACCAAAACTATCAGTAGATCGCTGGAATTCAAATAACCGAAAATCGGCATTAATTAGAAGAGATAACAAGCTTTTAACACGCCTAAATTGACATGTTAGGCATACAATTTTCTTGACAGATACCATATTTAAGTTAATTTCTTCTGGGGAAATCCAGGATAACGAATTTCGGATGAAGTATACGATAGTTTAGATTAATATGAAAGGTGTTGAAACTTTATCCGCCATGTCAGATACCAAATTTGTAAGAATGTCAAAAACTATGTTGCACAATTTGTACAAAATATATGAAAGATTTTTTTAATGGTACAAATGTTGTCTTTATCGTATAGCTATTTCTTGTCCGCACCAGATTGAAGCACCGGCTATACAGAAATAGGGAAATCTTGCATTCATTCAAACTTCAAAACCGTCGGCAATTTACAGTCTTCAAGCAGCAGAAAAATTTTCCCCATCAAATAACATGACCTGACTGACAAAATCTATGTTGAGATGATCCTCAAGGTGGGTCGCATCCCAGGCATGTTCGTAAAATTCGATCAGTTGATAGTTTTCGAATTCGTCCACAAAGTGCCAGTTTTCAAAAAGCGATTTAAGATTTGGATTTCCCGTCAAACGCTCTTGTGTTTCCTCCGAAGATGGGCAGAATTCTTCTGTTATGTCCCAAACGGGGCTCGAAGGAATGCCGAGATCATCGTCTGAAGCCTCCAGGAGATAACATAAATCAACGCCCGAGCCCGTCTCTCGGGTTAGGCCTTCATGGATGCCAGAAATATCAGTGGCCATAGAATCATACCCTGTGTTAGGAGAAGGATAAGAAGTGGAACATGTCGAGGCAATCTCTTCCTCCAGGCTTCTCATGACTCTGTTTACAACCTCCTCACTGGGAGAGAATTCATCTTCTTCGCCGTCTTCTGCTAAAGTTTGATCTAACTGTAGTAGATGAAGAAACTGATCTGTTTCTTCACTGCGAAACGTTTCCGCTCCTGGACGTCTATGGACTCCGGCAGAGCCTCGAGCTCACTGTTGCGTTTCTCAGTCATGATCGAGAAACTTCCCGGAGATTCGAACACGGAACACAACGGTGTTGCAAGGACGAAAGGAGGATGATTGTTTGTCTCGCAGCAAAGAGCTGGTCTTCTTTCCTGATACGTTAGTAGCAGAGAGCAGGATTGGCTATATATACATAGCGCTTCGACTTTTTATGGTACATGCGAAGCAAGGGATATGTTTATGTTTGTTTATAATATTTATATAGAGTAAGGGTATATGGTTTTTTTTTTTTAATAGCATGTGGTTTGAATTTTTTTTTTTTTTTTTATATATGGTGAATTGGTAATCGCTAATTGCTAGTCTTAATTTATGGGAGATCGGGATTAATCTTCGTAGTTGTTTTTATAACACTAGGGTACATCCAACTACATGCAAGTAGGATATACTAAGATTTTATGATTTTAGCTAGAGTGAGACTTAGCCAAGACAGGATTCGGGAATCTGTTCCTTTATCTACCACCATAGCAGGTCATCTACTCAATGAGATTTGAACTGTGGCCAAGACAGGATTGGGGAATCTGCTCCTTTAGCTACCACCACCGCAGGTCATGTACTCAATGAAATTTGAACTACGGTCTCTTGAACTTCTCCCAAAAAAAACTAAATATTAAAAATGTTAATTTTAAAATGTTACCAATTAGACACTCTTGAGGTCTGGAGGGTATATGTATTTTGTAGACTTTAATCGTAAAATCCAGGTGTACAAATAGGTACTTATCCCATAAACAAATGTACTATACAGCAATTTAGTTTCTCCGTCAGTGTGACATTCAAATTGAATATCATATCATATATATTATTAGTTCAAATATATTATTAGTTCAAATTCTGTGAATAGTATGTGAGTTTGGAGACGGCTGGCATGACTCGTTCCCTCGACCATATCGACCTACTTAAAAGATTTCTAGAATGTCTGCTTCACGGCAAAGCTGTCCATTTTTTAATGTTGGAATGACTCTGAGTAGGCAGATTTTGCCCAGATTCTTTCCACTGGTGATCAACATCCAGGGGTGTATGTGGTTGTGGCCGGCTTGTCGTGCATCACCTAATAATCTCGCTCCTTTGACTAATGTAACGGTGTAACTTCTAGAAGATTTGGGAATGGTGATCCGCTGGATGGCTTGACCGTACAACGTTTAAAGTGGTTGCACGAACGTGATAACATGTGGCTCGATGGAAACGAAGTATAATTTAATCCATCGTGACTCGTTTCTAACGTATCTTTTTGTTGCTTCGAAGTTGGGGCTGATTGCTAGCAACACTGTTATTATTAACAAATTATATATAAATTACCTTTATTATAATAAAGGGAAAAGCTGGTTGATCAACTTTTCACACACACGAGGGTGTGTTTCGAAGTATATCGAAAAAAGAAAAGATTGCTCACTAACTTTCCACAGGTGGGTCACTTTCGGCTCTGGCTGATTGATTTGATGACGCTTATTTCAATCAAGTTGTTCCTATTTTATGTTTTAAATCATTAATTAAAGCTTCTTTAAATAGAAAAAAGCGGAGACGATCAGAAAGAATCCATTATTGATTGAAAAAACTCTAAAGAGTTGCCTGAAATTCAATATAGTGTCCACTGTAATTTTTTTAAAATAATTTTGGTATCGAAACGATTGTTAAGCAAAGACTCACCGTGAATTGCTTTAAATTAAAGAAAGTGTTAATGTGATAAGCTAATTTTGAGGAGATGAAATTGGAAAACATTGCGCATAGCCTCATATCAAACTTTCACGCTGAAATATCGCATGCATAAGTTTGTAAACGATAGGGTCCCGTTTCCTTCGAAAAGAGTGAATTACAGACGTTAGGGAGTGTGACATCGAACCAGTCAGATTTAATCTTTATGAATTTCAAGTACAGCACCAGCCCATAGGCCTTGTGACCTGTCCACACCAACAGAAAAAGACAATTTAATAGAGAGATCATATCAACGACACGAAGCAGAAGATATGTGAAATCATTTTCGTGTTAATCTACACCTTTCAACATTTTGATTTGTGTGGGTTCCTGACAGGTCAGTTTATATGTTTCCATGTAGAAATATCCTGTCAATGACACGAACCATCGTTGTCGCCCTTAATTTTCAAGTTCAACTACGAAAATGTGCAGTCCATATTTGTTCTACTTTTTTCCTCCGATTTGCTTCTCCATGCCTGGTTTTCAAATGTGGAATCCCACGTTCTGGATTCTGAATGATCCTATATCTTGTGTGCCAAATCGTCTACATTCTAACATTTAACTTGAAATAAAATAAATTTAAATTTCAAATGTGGAACCCCACGCTCTCCATACTGAATGCCCCTATATCTTGTTTGCCAAATCGTCAATATTCTATCATTAACCTTGAAATAAAATAAATTCAATGTTTAAGCATTCAATCACATTGAGCGGCAAATCGTCAATATTCTATCATTAACCTCGAAATAAAATAAATTCAATTTTTAAGCATTCAATCGCATCGCGGGACAAAGTCTCAATTGGTCGGCAGTATTAAAAAGAAAAATAAAGCAAACACGCCACCATCCTTTAGGAGAGAATATGTTGCGTGCCAATTCATCCACACTCTACCATTCACTTTCAATAGAACAGTGCAATGAACAAGGCGTTCCATAATACCAAAAACGCAAAAGTATGAACATGTTGATGTATCATTCAAAAAAAAAAAAGGATGGCTTCAGTAACATACCACAATAAGTACAGCTTTTTTTTCATCATTTTATTACTTCTTTATGCTATTTTATTTTTCTTTTCATTCTTTTTATTGAAACGTTTTTTATTAAACTTTGTATCCAAACAAATTTAGATATAGGGGTGATGTTTCGACTTTGTGTTTCTCATGTATTGAGATTGGAATTTATTCAAAGTGTTTTTTAATCCCTCGTAATGAATCAGATCTTCAAAATTAGGCATAAAAGTCTGGCATCATTTCTTCAAAATTAGGCATAGAAATCTGGTATCATTATTTACAGTAGACTTCGAGCAATAGAAAACATGGTTTTATTAACTTCAAAGTTAGGATGGGTGACTCGAAGCATAGTAATAGTTTTTCATGAATATAAATAAATTACATTTTTTAATTGAATTTGAATAATAAAAATTGTTTTGCATATGTATTGAAGTTAATGTTAATTATTTTCTAAAATTTATTAATTTTTGTAAAGGTATATTAAATTTGCCAATCAACGCAATTTCTTTGAAGTAAATTTTTTAGTTTATATAATCTCAAGATCCATAGTTTTAGTATCAATGAAAATTGAAGGATACTAGGAAATTGATTGAGGGACTTATGTTAGGTTTACATTCAACAATTTTTCATTAAACAACAAGTAAGATAAGTGTGGAGAGCAAAGGTTTGATCTAGGATTATATGGAGGTAGAGAGTGAAGGGTTTGATCTAGGATATTATATGGAGGTGGAGAGCGAATAGTTTGATCTAGGATTATATGGAGGTGCACAGTGAAGGGTTTGATCTATCTGGGATTGTATAAGGGCACAATGGGGAATGAACAACCAATGGGGATGTGGAAAGAAGGAAGTTATTATTGGTTCACTATTCATCTACATGGAGAAGGTGGCTGGGGGAGTTTACTAATGTTTTTGAAGCCTTGTTGGGTTAGAGGGATAATGGATTAGAGGGGAATATCTGAAATGAGCTTTAGGTAGATAAATGAAGGATGCTTGACATTTCTAAAGGATGATGCGGCAAATGGATTTGCACCACTACATAATTCCATGATGAATAACATGCATATTAGGGCATTAAACTTCATAGAGGAGGCCATTTAAAGAGGGTCTACATTGGTCATGACCATAGAGTGGGATATGTTGCAAGGAAAGATTCTAATGAGTCAGCATTGCAATACTAAAGTTGAATAAGGTCAATGGTGAGAGGGAACAACCAATGAAGGGGTCGAACTAGTGGTGATAAAAGTAGTGATGGTAGTGACAACACTATAATTAACGAAAAACCCTATCTTCTCATTAAAGAGATCCATAGAACAATATCATGCAAAGTAAACCTAGGTAAATTTATATCTTATATACTTAAGTGTAGAAAAGGTAAAAAAAAATGGTATCTACATATTCAAGCCCTTTATAATTGAAAATTGTAAAAATACTCAATCATATTAATGAGTTTTTGGTTTAGAACAATAAATAGTTTCAGGATAGAAGCCATGAGTGTTGCCCTTTCGTTTCAGCGATACCCATTATGTTTTTGAAAATGGAAAAGTTGACAACTATTTTTTAATTATCCAAATGAAAATATATAAAATATTTATAGTATTTCAATTTAGTTATTTCATTGTCATTTTCATCCTTGGAAAAAATCGTTCATTTTCATTTCATAAACAAATACAAAGGTACATCTTATATGTGAAAATAAACATTTTGAAGAAATTATCTCTTTTGAAAATAAGACATTTCACTTTACTAAAGGCATTGTAAAAAATAACCCAAGTACAAATGCCTTACTAGAGAAGGATTATTCCCCCATTTTCTCCTCTTTTTTGTTTAACCTTTCCTTAACTATAATTAATGTTTTCATATTTGTTACCCATTAAGAGGGTGCCAAAGAAGCTTTATTTAAACCAAAATCCTAGTTTGATTAAAAACAATGATTCAATCCTTTTCAAGATGTAAGTTGTTATATTCATGTGTTCCCTTCATGGATCCATAATAAGGTTTTATTTGTGGTTACATCACTCATACACTTTTTTTCTCAATTGGATCATCCAAAGAAGCATTTATATGCTACTACGGAGATGTTTCTTACATGTTTATTTTATAATGATAAACTACCTAATTTGCATATTGATGTTCAAGTGATTGTAACACTTATGATTTTGACTTTGGTCATTTTTTTCCCTTGAATGGAAACCCAAAGTTGATGGTAGGTTTCCTAAGGATGACTTGCTTGTTGGCTATTTTGGAGTTAAAAAATAGTATTCTCATAATCTTAAATGAGAGTTTAGTTCATTTTTTCGCTTGATAGGTTGATAAATTTCAATAAACCCTTATTATTGATCTAAACAAAAATTATGGCATATGCCAAGAGATTTAGTTCAACCCAATCTATTTCTTCTTTTATAAATCTACCTAAAACATTTCAAATATTTTTTTAATACTGTTGATTTCCACAAATACTTTGAAAAATTAGGGAGGCAAGCCCAACTTGGCATTGTAGCAGAATTCAAGGTGGTATTTTGAATTCTAAGAACCATTGAATTACAAGTTGATGTACTCTACCCTAGCACTAAAATTGCTTCTCATTTTTTTTTTTGATAATAAGTGAAATGTGTAAAATTGAAAGTGAGGGGAGTTTTGAGCATAAATTTATGTCACACTATTTTTTCAAAATGGACAAAATTTATTGATATCTATCTAAAATATAAGAGGATATAATTATTTAAATCAATGTTTTACCTCATCAAATGCAAATTGTGAGACTAGATAAGGGATCTCCTATTATGATACTTTACCACTAAAATTCCATATGATTTGTCAACTCAATAAACCATTATAGAGAAGTCATTATTGAACTCTAGGAAGCGCATATTTTATCATTCTTTTTTCTTTATTAGTTCAATAGAATCTAATGATTTAACCTTTAATGTGATGTCATACCCCTTAATATGCCTCTCCAAATATTTGTGTTTACACATGGCCAGTAACCTACCAATAACATGGACATATGATTTGTGAATAGAAGCACAATCAAATTCCAATTAGATTATTAAGAGGGACATATGTCTGCAAACTCAACAATTATTCATACTTCATTTACTTATATCAGAACACTGGTATATATTTCAGTTAAAGATGGGGATGAAGCTTGAAAACCCTCTTTTCTAAACCATCATGTTATCCTAATTTTTTTTTTCTATTTTTGTGTTTATTAGAATGATGTACTTGGAGTGAGTCACAACAACCTTACCATTTAACTCAGTGTTAGGACTTCTCTAATTGCAAGGATAAGGTGAGATCTTGTAGAACACACATTTTATAGTTCATTACCTCTTACATAGTGAAATTCTCCCTAAAATGTCATGCTTGTGCTATATCCCAACATATCATTATATGGACTAGTTTTGTATTTTTCTAATGCCTCTTTATTATGTATATATGAGATTGGGGATGTGTTAGTGACAATACTAATAATGTCAATAATAGAATTGACATTTGTTGCTCTAATTTTGTTGATTGGCTGGAATGTGAAATGCAACTAGTGAACTAATATAATTATTCTTAGGCACCTCTACAATAAGGAGTTTGGATATAAGAATAGTGCACAAACATTATTCAAGTGACTATACACCTTGTTTTCCTATTTAACAATGCTTTTGGAGATTAAATAGCCATAAACAAGTGATATATATCTCACCATAATCTATTTCAATAAAGCCAAAACCAAAGACCTGGCAATAGTCTCGTTGGCTCTTGACTTAAAAAAATATTATTTTTTAGGTTGTATGGCCTCAATGTTTTGACAATAAAAAGTTTTTGAATGAAAGATGAAAAAGGAATTTGGGGAAGTAAACATTAGTTTTTTATTAGTGGTTCTTGCATAAATGAATAAGGGTTATCCATACCATGAGCGGGTGGATGGAATATGATGATTGGATGGATCCATAGCATCATCAATGCATCAATGATTTCTATGTCTATGAGTATGATAGTCCTATAGGAAAGAAAAAAATTATCAAATAGAAAAATAGTAACCAATATATGGAAAAATAGGTACTTTGACCACATTAGTAAATTGTAAATGAATATACATGCATTAGTTTAGCAATGCACAAGTCCCATTTTTTGAGGTGTATAATTGAACCCTTTCGAGGTTTTCATAAAGTAACAGGGAAAGACAAATTATTTTCAATTTTCAATGCTAAAGAGTTTGAGTATGAATATGTCAATTGTTTTTTTATCTTCTCTACACTTAAGAATATAAGATATAAATGTATTTTACTTAGTTTTATAACATTTTTTTTTTGTAAACTTAGGCATTCCTCTTTCTATATTACGATAACATAAACTTATAGCAAACTACTGATCAGGTGGCAAATCTGCCTGTAGGAAACCAGACCGCCACCTATCAGCGTTATAACCAGACGAAAATTTAAATATGTTTTTCTCCTTCATACTCTCATAACCAAATTGTTGAGTACTACTATCTAAGCTAACTACGCAACCATAACATAGAAACCAGGCAGAGTTAATTTTTAACATCATTTTAAACAAAACCAGAGGCTCGTCCCTGTCATTCCTCATCTGATGAGTTGACTGGGGCAGGCACCGTGGCACTGCACCTAGGTTTCACCTGCTTCTATTCCATTGCCCATTTCATTTCCTGCAACATTTGTTCCATCTTCAGCAGCATCACGTGGTTTCTCATTGTCTCGACTTGGACTGTCGCAAGCTCTTTCATGAGGGTTGTCTTTAGATTATCTGTTTCCTCCCTTGTCTGGCTTTTTTCCTGTTCCTCTCTCTGCTTCATGTCTTCCTCCTCTTCTTCTCTGATAGCCTGGTTCATTTCCATAGCTTGGGCGACCACATGTTTCATTATCCAAAACTGTTGTAACATCTTATTAAACAGAGAATTTCTGCTCCTAGTAGTTCCGGGGTCGGGAATCAGCTCCTCCCATTCCCCTCTGGGAATTTCCTTATTCTCGCTAATGGCCCTCAGCTCCTGTTCCCACCCATGGATTTGAGCGCGTGTTTCCGGGGAGTTCCCAGCCATATACGCGTTTATCAGGAACATGCTTTTCTCTGAGTCTGGCTACCTTCCTCTCCGCTTCGGATTGTTGTTGGTGCCTTCATCCCTGGTTCGAGCTTGTTTTGCCTTCTTCGGAGCCATCTTGCTACGGTCCTGAAACCTTGTATTTATTGAGGCTTGTCTACCTAGCAAGACAGCAAACCACAAGTTAGTGCCTTTGAATTGAGATTCTGTGGATATTCAGTCACTTACCTTCCCAGCCTTGGCTTGAGGAGCTTGCCATTGCTTCTAACTAGCAGTCCTGAGCCAACTCACAACTTCGCCTGCTATGCGGTCCAATACCCTTCCCCCCCCTCTACATCCTAGAAATCCTCGTGCTGACCAGCACGGCTGGTCTCAGCAAACAGAGCAATCCTCCCTCGGCTTCCCATCTGATGGGGAAGGCTTATTACCCCCCAGTGGCCCAAAGAGCTTCTACGTGTAGCCTGCCGGGGGTTATCCAGGTACATCCGACACAGTTATGGTACCAGAGCCCATCATGGAGCTCAACGAGACCCTGCAAAGCCATCCTCCCCTTCCACCTCTCCTTTCTTATCATGAAATGACCCTGACTACGGGGGCCGCAGGATTCTCTGCCAGAACTCTCCTCCGCTCTGATGGGCCAGAGGTTATTCATCTCATGGCCAGGATAACCACCTCCTATCCTTCTACTGGTTAAAGGCTCCCTTTTGCTGAACCTTCCCGTTAAAAAACAGGCGATTCTACCTCTATCTAACACAATGTCTAAAAGACGGGGGCTCAAGGAAACATACCACCTTTCTTCGCCACAACCTGAGATGAGGGCTGGATGCTGAGCCTTGCTGCCACCTTTCACCGGCCCTTCACTCTTCGTGCTATTCTACATGAATGTTCTAATGGCCACCTCAGGCCTTTGCTTATACACTCTCCTTTGTCTTTTCATCCTACCCTCCACTTGGCCACTTGATTGCCCGGCTCTCATCCTCGCATCCCTTCCTCCGGATTTGGTGATACCTGTCTGACCTCCTTTATTCTTCATTACTCCTACATTCTCCCGGCTGCTCCTGTCGTACCCTTTCTGTGCCCCTGATGCCACCTGTCATCCTTCCTCTTCCATTTATCCCGACTTCCCACACTCCCTCTAGATCTTTCCTTAATGATGCCTCGGTTCTCTCTACTTCCCCGTTAGGTGGCCCTTGCCCCATCATCTTCCCTGCTTCGTCATCAGTGTCTCTCCTGTCCTTTCTTACGGATATGCTAACCGTTCCTGCCCGCTGCAATCTTTCCCCGCAACTGTTACGTCCTATCTGATTCTGTCCGTTTGCCTCAATATTTCCAATACCACCCTTATCGTCGTCTAGTAATTTCTGTAATCTGTCGTGCTCCTCCTGTAGCAGCATATACATTCCTTCATTGTCAATAAACTTTCGTCTGTTCCGACTACCCCAATTCACCAACCAGTCAGCTAGTTTGTTGCCCGAGCGCTGCACATGGGAAGGGATGAGATAGTCTATTTTGGTCAGGCGTTTCCCTATTTCTCCAATGAGCCACGTCGTGCGCCAGCTCTTACTGATTTTTTCCACTGGTTTTTGCTATTGTAATTACCTTACCATGTCCACCACCAATTTAGAGTCTCCCTCAATTTGGAGACTCTTAATTTTTACTTGTATCGCAATTTCCAGGCCCCGCTTCAGAGCATGCAATTCCACTTCATTATTTGTCGCCTCCCCGTAGTCCATTGCAAATATTCTCAGGGTTTTACCACAGTCATTTCTAAAGACTCCCCCGATACCTGCTTCTCCTGGGTTGTGTTTGGCAACCCCGTCGAAATTGAGTTTTGTGAATCCCTGTGGGGGCTGTCTGAACTTTGTTATTTCTGCCACCTCTCTGACTTGGGCTTTTCTTTGGACACTCCCACTTACCATACTTTGGTTTACCTCTAATCTCTTCAGGATTTTCTCCTCCAGTGGCGACACCTGCCAGTCCTCGTCTTTCCAACTCTCCGTTAAAATCGTTTCTCTCATATTTCTGAGGGTTTGCTCCCATATGTCTGCTAGAGCTCGGTTTTCTACCTTGAAAATGACATTATTCCGTGCCTTCCATATGTTCCAGATCAAGAACCCAGTGGAGAGCAGCCATGCACGATTAATCACCAGATTTTGGTTAGGTTTCCTCGGCCAGTTTTCTATGGAATTAATGATGTTTTGATAATTTCTATGACAATGCTCAAACAATTTTCCATGGCTTTCCCATAGGATGTTGCTGACTATGCACAGGTTCATCAGGTGCTCCATAGTCTCCTCTTGTGAATTACAGAGTGCGTAGCGAGATGGTCCTTGCCACCCCTTCCTCTGTATCTAATACCAGGTAAGCGCCCTTCCATGTAACATAGTCCAAACAATGAAAGACACTTTCGGCCAATGTTTAATTTTCCATAGATTTTTCCATTTTTTTTGTCTCTGCCTGTTGATTCTAGTTAACTGTGTGATAATATCCTTCTAATATTGAGAAAGTACCTTGAATTCGGGTGCCCCATCTTAGAATATCTGACCTAGTTTTCCTCACCAGTTTTCGAGATGCCATCTCTTTGTAATAATCTTGTCATCTGTCTGTGTCAAGGACCCCTTCCCAGTCTTCTTTCTACTTCCAGTTATGCCAATATCCTCCTACCCCTGGTTTCCAACATTTTCCTACAACCTTCCCCTCTGTCTGGGACGTGAATTCATGGATGGCTTGGAGGTTTTCTTTGAGGATGAGCCTTTCACGTTGCTGCCATGATTCCTCCCAAAACCTGGCTTTATCACCGGCTCTTATCTCCCAAAAACTATACTCTCTTATAAATTCTTTGTTACCCCTTGCCAGGTTCCAAATTGAGGAGCCTCTAACCTCTGTCTGGCTTCTCACTTTGTCTCCGGGTTCCCCTGTTTCCTCATATTTCCTTTCCCATATCACTTTCCACAGATCTTGGCCACCCTGGGACCACCTCCACCATAACTTCGCCCCCATCACTTGGTTAAAAACGAAGGGGTCCCTTAATCCTAAACCTCCATCTTTGGTTAGCCTGCTAAGCCGTGCCCACGAAATTAGGGCCCATTTCCTAGTCTTGTTGGTTCCCTGCCAAAGAATTTTCTTGAACATGGCGACCATCTTTTGACTAATGGACTTGGGGATAGCTTGACATGAAATCTGGTAGATTGGGATAGCCTGCAAAATAGCTTTTAATAGAATTAGCCGGCTAGGGGCATTCAACGAGCGAAAGGTCCAATTTTCCATCTTGTTACTCATTTTTTTAATTAAGGGTTCCCAGTTAACGGCCCTGTATTGATGCTCATTCAACATAATGCCCGGGTATTTTGTCGGGAAGGTTCCAATTTTGAACCCCATGGTGCGTGCCAAGAATCTTTGGATCGCAAGCTGGGTGTTAAAGAAGAAAACCTTAGTTTTCTCCTTATTAATCTTTGTGCCGGAAGCTTGATTAAATTCAAATAATGTTTTAACAATCTTCTAGGCCTCCTTGAGCATGACCTGGCCATATAACATGAAATCTTCCACGAATTGCTGGTGCGAGATAGGGAGATCATTCCCACATATTTGTAGCCCCTTTATCTGATCCCTGGAGAATTGGGCTTTGACCAGCCTACCCAGACCTTCCGCGGCCAAGATAAAAAGGAAAGGAGACAGCAGATCTCCCTGCCTTAATCTGCGCGATGGGTTGAAGGCTTTGGAGGGGGAACTGTTCAACAAGACTGACATTATGGGGGTACTTACCATTGACAGGATCCAATTTACCCATCTTTGATCAAATCCATGGGCCTTGAGAATGCTTTCCAGGAATCTCCAGCTAATGCGGACGTGTGCCTTCGCCAAGTCTAATTTGATTAGCATACTTGGGTTTCTAGAATTTTTCAGGGAGTGAATCACTTCCTAGGCCACTATGATTCTGTCCGTTATCTGCCTCCCTTTGACGAATCTTGTTTGTTCTTGTGCTATGAGCTCTGGTAGAATCGGCTTGAGTCTATTTACCATAATTGAAGCTAGGATTTTATATACCACGTTACACAGGGATATGGGCCTAAATCCCTGCGGTTCATTCAAGTTGTCGTTCTTAGGGATCAATTCTAAGAGAGTGGCATTCAGTCCCTGGTGCATTCCTTTAGAACGCCTTGATTCCTCCACCAAGTCCAGCAAGTCATTTCCTATAAAACTCCAGGTTGCTTGGTAGAACTCTATGGTAAATCCATCAGGGCCCAGCGCCTTATTCTTTGCCATTTTGTTAACCACTTCCTCTATTTCATCCTTGGAGATTACCCTGAGCAGAGGCATGTTTTGTTCTCTGGTAACTTTCTTTGGGATATGTTGGCAGACCCTTTCTATGTCCTCTGTTCTGTTAATGTTTGGTTCTGTTAGGACTCCTTTGAAATTCTCCACAGGAGTTGTTCCATATCTTTCTGCTTCATCACTTTGTTTCCTTGACTGTCTTTCAAGGAAAAGATTCTGTTGTGATGCCGGTGATTCAGCATCGCTTTGTGGAAGAATTTCGAATTCTTTTCTCCCTCTCTTAGCCATTGGACACGGGATTTCTGTTTCCACATAATTTCTTCCTGTTTTCGTCTTTCCTCCAGTTGATTGATTACCCTGCCTTCCTCCTCAACTACCTCCTCATTCCTTCCATCTATAATGATTTGTTGTTGTATTTCTTCCAGTCTAGTTTGGAGTTTACCTTTCTCCTGCTGTATATTGCCGAATTCTTCCCTATTCCATTTCCTGATTTTGCTTTTTTATTTCCTTAAGTCTGAGCTGGAACAAATGCATTTTGTTCCGGCCTTCTGTTCCCATCTTACTCTCCTAGCACCATTTCTTTACATTGTCCAAGAAATCTAGTTTTATAACATTGAAAATAATGAATTTCACTCAAACTTTTAATGGCATGATGTTTTGATATGGATCTCCTCACTAATAAGATAGGGTATTCGGAAATTATACTACTTAACTATCATTGGTTTGATCCCTTCATGGGGAACAAATTTCAGTAGCATGAAGGTTATCTTCTCGTTGTCAAAAAAAATGGACAAAGTAATGGTCCCCTAAAATATTTAACCATTTCTCCAACGATCTCTCATCTATTTGGCCTTCAAATATGTGGATATTAAAGTCAAATTGAACCTTTGAGGGTTTCATGCCTCTAAAATTGCTGCTTTCTGAAGGTGCCTCAACTATTGTTGGTAGTCATCAAAGGATCTCAATGGAATTGTCCATCATCCCATAACTTTCTCATGCATGTGCTTCTTCAAGAAAAAACTTGATATGATATACTACTCTATTATCTCTCTTTCCATCCACCATTGTAGCCCACTAGGATTTGTGAGAGTGATAATTCTCAAGTGAAACTAGCTTAGGACCCAATTCTCTGTGCCCTAACCTCATTGGGGACATGCATTAAGAAACAACAAGGAACATATCACTCTATTACCACTGATATGGGGTGTCCAAGGAATGAAATGAAATGTAATGGCATGAAATAAAAGAAACTAAATGGAACACAATAGAGAAATATATCATAGATTACAATATGCGGTGGAAACCAATTCTTTATTAAAAAATCAAATAACATAATACCATAGAATACAAACTGGCTAGAATGGTGGTAGCTATATCTAAATAAAGAGAGATGGAAACTACATGCAGTTGTAAAATCTATTACAAAATGCTAACATAATGTCCATTTAACATAAAGAATTAATCTTAAAGTTCCAAAAGCCTAACCCTAGAAGATGAAACACAAAAAATTTGTAAGGCTTTGATGATGTTAGGTGTTATGTTAACTTCTTGAGGTTGTAAGTTTTTCATATGATCTATATTTGGTTTGCTCAGTAGCCCATTAGAAAGGGCTAGTTGAGAACTACACACTCAAATTGAGGCCTAAGTTAGGTCAATTGCTAGGGAAATAGCCTAGGCCCCCACCACGTTAAGAAAACATCGTTTAGGGCCTCAAAATGACCTTGGAGGTTTAGGACCCAAAAAACTATAGAAAAACTACCATATGGAGAGTTTTTCTTTGAACAAGTGGAATAGGTGGGTGGCCATCGATATCCACCTAGATCCAAAAGATTTTGGAAGATCAACTAGAAGTTAAGAAGCATCGGTTACCTTCACGTTTTACTGATGGTCTCCAAGAGAAAAAGAAAGAATACCCTCAAAGACTAAAGGCCAAATGAAAAAGAAATAATACCCCTAAAATTTGAAGGAATCAACTTATAGGACTAGTTTTGGTGGCAAGACCCAGTTTGGCGAATCAGGGTATGAAACATTTTATGTCAAGCTTGAGGCCTTAAATGGAATTTTTTGGGAGGGTAAAACTTTTCCACTTAAATGTAGCACCCTGTGATTCTATTCTATACATAAATACCTTTCCAATGATCCATGAAAGATGTCAATTGAAGAATGGATGTAAAATTTATGCCTCACATAAGTTGGTCTATCGTGATTGACCACCATAAAATTTCAAGAGGATGACACATCAACCCCCATTAATCATGGAAGTGAGGATAGTCACATGGAGACTAAGAAGAAAAATTTAGAAGGGTCAAACTGGTAACTCTAATTCAGAGTTAAAGATGTCAAACTTGACCCCGAGTTGGATATCATATGTCATAAACATGCCACTATGAGGAAAAGGGTTTCCATTATATTTGAGTGTGTTTTATTCCATAGTAGAGTAAAGCAGTTGCTAATGGATAAATAGAGCTCAAAACATATGAGGTTTGAGTTTTGTAGCGACCCACTGACCATAGGTCTCAGGTAACTCCATAAAGAGTGATTTTTGCTTTGAATTTTCATCATTTCATGACAGAAAAAAGAGAAAAGAACATCCCCACCTTGCAACTAGCTTTCTCTCAAAAGGGTTTCCTAGATCATATCTTACTATTCATTCTGATTAGTGTGTTTGTGTTTCATTATTCTTCATTTTTTACATTTTATCTATTAATAATCAAAACAACATCTAAGGAAAAATCACCCTCATAGTAGATAGTTTATATTTTAGTCTATTTTTTATCATATTTATTGTGATGAATTCTCTAGTGGAATATCGACAACAATTTTCACATTAGTTGAGGCATCCCAAGACACATCAAAGTAGACCACTATTCTAGGGTTTTCTACCCCTCTATTGTTATCATAGTAGGTGAATATGTCACTTGTGGGAAGTAAACCTAGGTTGGGAGGAAAAAAAGTAATTCTCCCAACCACTGTAGCTATTAACCTTGGACAATATAAATTTAGAGGACATGGGGGCATGTAGCTATCACTGAATTCTTGCAATCCAATACTTATAGGGAATTTTGAATTGGAAATGATCAAGACATCTAGAGACACTTCCATATGGGGTTTCCACTCTAGGGGATAGCTACTCTTCAAGCCACATAACCACGGTCCAACATTAATCATTCAACATGTACAAACTCTACCCCTGCTAGTTTTGAACTTGTGATTTCCAAAAAAGAGACATATTGTAAGGACCTACGATCCGGAGGCATCACCGCCGATATGAAGTGAGAAGGAGAGAGCACGAGCGACACTTGAAATTATGAGAAGTGTTGGAGCAGTTATGATTTTATACGGTGGACAGCATGGGCGTTCACCTATGTTAAGCTGACAATGGAGAAGTCATGTTGAGGGCGTTGGTCGATGGGCCGACCAGCCACAAACTTGGACGAAAGCGTTGGTTGATGAATTACACGGGTCGGCCGAGGGAGTAGCACGACCGTGTGGTGAGCATATATATTGGAGCGATGGAGGTTCATTTGGAGCAACGCACTACAACCATTCGATCAAGAATAAGGTGCAGTTCGCATAAGATACAAGGTGCAGGTTGGAGTGTGGCCGGATGCGCCCAAGTCTTGGGCGAGGCCACACGAGTTATCGCACGGAGGTATTGGGTGAACAGACGTAGGGCGAGGAGCGCCCGCTGGTCGAAGAAAGGCGTGCATGGGTGAAGGCATGGGCGCCGGTTGAACAAGGGTGTGCGGGTGACCTGTGAGGGCGTCCTAGTAGGTGTGCACGATGGGTGACCGGTGAGGGCGTCTGTGCAGGCGTGCACGATGAGCGACCCAAGTAGGGTGTCCGCTAAACGAACGAACCGAGGTGGTGAACGGGTGACCTAGGTAGGGCGTGTCGTGCACGGAGGTGAGTTGGTCGACATGGTGAGGTTGTGCGGATGGGCGGCCGGGTGAGGGTGCACCGTGCATGACGAAACGGTGGAAACGGTGAAGTGTTGAGATTGTGAATGAAGGTGTGACTCGTGCGGAGGCGCTCGTGTGTGGTGACTTGGTTACGACGAGGCACACCCAAGTTGGGCAAACAACACGATCATGCGACGAGGTGAACGAAGGGTTGGTGAGTCATGCGGCGACCATGCGGAGGCACCGACGAGCTGGGCAACCGAGTTTGCCAAAGTTTGAAAATTGGCTAAGTGTAAATTTGGGGTTTCCCAAGATTTAACTTGTACTTGTAAAAGAAGATTATATATATTGATTCGGGCAAACTCATATTGCAGGGAGTTGCCCCTCCCTTTATACTGTTGTGCATTTCTCTTGTATAATGTTGTTTATGTGAATGTTATGGGCTTTCACTTGTATAAAGGAACACATTAATATTACTTGGTTGCGAAACACAAACTATGTAGGATAAGTGGAATGTTAGGCGTAGTCTAAAATCGTAAGTATTGGTTAAAATAAAATGATTGGTAGTGCCGCACCTCGCTATAATCGGTTGAAAGACTACCACAGGTGTAGGGGCATGACAGGTGGTATCAGTGCTAGTCCGAAGACTTGGAGGAAGCTGGGTGAAGCAAGTGTGTAAACACTTGACAGTTGATGACAGTGGAAGTAGGTACTTGCAGGTGAAGGAAGTTGGTTTCACATACAAGTGGAACGAGGGCTGGTTCAAGGTTGTAGGGAATTTGGTGAAGCTGGTGAATGGTGAACAAGTTTAGCAGGGGTGAAGCTTAGTGTTTGAGCCAAGCTGAACGACAAGCATGGTAGGTTTGAAAGAATGTGAAGGGAAGCTCTTGCTTACCTTATACAAGTTGAAGCGGATGAAAGAAGAGAATCCTCCGATTCAAAAGGAACTTGAAGTCTTGGAAAAGAATGTTGAAGATGAACTTCTTCAACTTGGTTGGACAATGGAGGAAGATGAAGTTGCAGATTGTGCTGACAAGGACGAGGAAGCCGTCATGATTGAGGATGTTGCAAATGTGACAATGATGGAGGATGAACTTGAGATTGATCAAGTTGAACCAGGATCATGCAGTTTGTAGACATGGATGGATGAGGATACTCATATGGAGGAGCCTCATGATGATGATGATGAAGTAAGTATTGATACTTGTGTTTCACTTGAGCATTTTGTAGATGAACCATATGTAGGGAAGCACAAAATCAATTTGTCGATGCAGGGGAGCATCTTACCATGGATGTCTATGATGAGACCTTGTATGGAGAAGCAAGGATTGTTGACTGTTGCAGGAATTTTTTGGGTTGTTTGTGACCTTATGGTAGAAGGTACAAAGGCCCATGACAAGGGAAGAACATGATGATCGTTGTGGAGGAATGGGTCATGCTTTAGCCATATGGAGAACTGGCTAAGTTCCCAGCATGACTCATGGACAGATTGGAGGGCACACACTTGGATATGATGATACTTGGGTGGAATTCTCATGGTCGAGACCAAGAGCAAGTCTTGGTGGAACCTTTAGTGGGGGCAGCTATGATGGAGAGACTCATGTGGTGATGATATGGTTGGGTGACCAAGTTCACTAGACCAAGGATTACAGACTTTGATGAGGATGACTGATTGTTGTGATGAGTCTACTTGGTTGGACTACATGGGCAACTTAGTCATGGACATCAGGTTGGAGACATGAAGCATGGCAGTTTTATGCAGGGACATGATGCAGGAGCACTTGAAGAGGTGTGACTTATGAGCATACAATGAGGAGTGCCAAGGCAGGGATGTTGTGCAAGTAGATTTATTGGTGTGACATGGAGATGTTTTACTTGTGAGCCGATGGAGATGTTGTGCACTCTTGTACAACACGGCCATGGACTTGGATGGAGTTGTGAGCAGACTATGGAGGATTCCTACTACATGGAGAGTTGAGGCATCTTGCAGAGACCTTTGGGCCGAGACTTGTATGCTTGCTAGAGTGTTGGTTGGAGATGATTCATGGAGATGATGATGACATGAGGTTGTGACTTTTGGGGACTTCATATATGGTGGACTTAGAGGATCTATTGCATTGAGGAGCTGAGGTCAAATACTTTGATGCAGAATGGGATGCATACTTTTGAGTACATGAATGGGAATGGCTTGAAAGAGTGACTTGATGTCGAAGATCGATATGAGACACTTTGGAGTGATGGAGTTACGATGATGATGATGCCTTGGTGGCAACACTTGGGCATGGGTTGAGCCAAGACTCAACCACTTTGACACATGGGAGCTGATTGATCTATGATCATAGGCAGCACATGGATAGATGAGACAAGTATATACTTGTTTCTATGGCAGACTTGAGCGATGGCACATACAGATATGATGGAAGTAGCTTCATGGACCTTGATGTGGCACGTCGGGAGTTGGGTTCGATGAGATGATCTCTTCACTTTGAGGAGATGGATGTTTTGCAGATGGATGATGTTGGGGTAGATGTGGCTGATTTCATGCAGCACATTAGTGCCAAACATCATGGACAACATGTTGCAGATGAGATGAGGACTACTTCATGGACCTGAGCATGACTTACACTTATATGGATATGGATTCTTGATTGAGTTAAGGATGTGGCAGGATGTTCTGAGAAACAATCGGTGATGGCATGAGAATGTACATTCTCATGGTTTGGGCGTGACGGTTGGATTAGCTACCTAGCTAGTTCAAACATGGCGTTGCAGTGTGTACAGAGATGTGTTAGCATTTGTGGGAGTATCATGGCAGCAGTTCACACGAGGACGACACATGATGAGGTCGACATGAGATGTTGCAGTGGGCATGTAGCTTGAGATGGAAGGGCCAGCCTTCCACGATGGGGAGCAGCATGTGGAGACTGTGATGAGATGGTCGATGGTCATAGATTGAGATGATTTCTGATGTATGACATACCGATGGGGTGTGTACCTTGGTATGGTGATCTTGGTGACAGATGGTTGTTGGGACGAGATATTGTCGATGATGACAATGATTTTAAGTGGGGGAGGATGTAAGGACCTGCGGTCCGGAGGCATCACCCCGATATGAAGTGCGAAGGAGAGCGCACGAGTGACACTTGAAATTATGCAAAGTGTTGGAGCGGTTATGAGTTTATATGGTGGATAGCATGGGCGTTCACCTATGTTAAGCCGATAATGGAGAAGTCACGTTGAGGGCGTTGGTCGACGGCCGACTAGCCACAAACTTGAACGAAAACATTGCTTGATGAATTGCATGGGTCGGCCGAGGGAGTAGCACGACCGTGTGGTGAGCATATATATTGGAGCAATGGAGGTTCATTTGGAGCATCACACTACAACCATTTGATCAAGAATAAGGCGCAGTTCGCATAAGATACAAGGTGCAGGTTGGAGTGTGGCCGGATGCGCCCAAGTCTTGGGCGAGGCTGCACAAGTTAACGCATGGAGGTATCGGGTGAACAGACATATGGTGTGGAGCGCCCACTGGTTGAAGAAAGGCGTGCACAGGTGAAGATGTGGGCACTAGTTGAACAAGGGTGTGCGGGTGACCTGTGAGGGCGTCCAGGTGGGCATGCATGACGGGCAACCAGTGAGGGCGTCCCTGCAGGTGTGCACGACGGGCGGCCCAAATAGGGCGTCCGCTGAACGAATGAACCGAGGTGTTGAACAAGTGACTCGGGTAAAGCGTGCCATGCACGGAGTTGAGTTGGTCGACACGGTGAGGTTGTGCAGACGGGTGGCCGGGTGAGGGTGGGTCGTGCGCGACAAAACGGTGGAAACGGTGAAGTGTTGAGATTGTGATCAGAGGTTTGACTAGTGCATAGGCACCTGTGTGTGGCAACTTGGTTACGACGAGGCGTGCCCAAGTTGGGAAGACAACGCGATCGTGCGACGAGGTGAACGAAGGGTTGGTGAGTCATACGGTTATCGTGCGAAGGCGCCGACGAGCTGGGCAACCGCGTTTGCCGAATTTTGAAAATTGGCTAAGTGTAAATTTGGAGTTTCCCAAGATTTAACTTGTAATTGTAAAATAAGATTATATATATATTGATTCAGGCAGACTCATATTGCAGGGAGTTGCCCCTCCCTTTATACTGTTGTGCATTTCTCTTTTATAATGTTGTTTATGTGAATGTTATGGGCTTTCACTTGTATAAAGGAACACATTAATAATTCTTGGTTGCGAAACACAAACTAATTAGGATAAATGGAATGTTAGGCGTAGTCTACAATCGTAAGTATTGGTTAAAAGAAAACGATTTGTAGTGTTGCACCTCGCTATAAGTGGTTGAAAGACTATCGCAGGTGTAGGGGCGTGACACATATGTTCTTAACTAAATACTTTACGACCTTTACTATAACTATAATATCATAAAGCCCACTGATTAATCTATTATAATGTTTTCAAAGTAAAAATAATAAATTTTATTTTTTTCCAATAATTTAACAAAAATTATAAATTCAAAATTCAAAAACTACAATTGAGTTGTAAATGTAAACTCATTTGAAAAGAAATATATTAATTTGTAAAAAAAATTTCATCCAAAAAATATTATAAAAAGTATTTTCATACATAAAGTGTTTAATAAATATTTCTATGTATTTGATGTCTTTATGTAGGGAATTTCAACTATGTCTTTTAAGTATTTAGTAAGATAAAACTAATATAATATTAATAATATTCCAGTAAATTAATAAAACATTCGAAACATTAAATCAATTAATCCTTAATTTTATAAAAAAACGTGCTTATATTACTATATAAATCAATTTGAAATTAATAATTTAAATTAATCCTTAATTTTATAAAAAAACGTGTTTATATTACTATATAAATCAATTTGAAATTAATAATTTAAATTTAAATATTTGTTGTATGGTAGGTGCACAACATCGTAAATGGATGGTTGGTTAGGAATGTTTTAAATACTTTTTCTCTTTTATAGTTAGAATTTTGTGGGGATATTGTCAACACTAATGTGACTAAATTATCCACTTTGATGACATCACGAGTTACGTAATTGTTTCTCCTTGTAAGTAAGTCGATAAAGGTAACTAACTAGGATATTATTATTTTTGGAGTTCATATTAATTCTTTCATAGTTGGGATGGTTGGGGTTATGTTGCTATTGGAGTAGGGATGTGATGTCACAAAATATTGCTTGGAAGGTTGCAGTACGTTTAGTGACTAAATGTTGAAGTTGGAGGTGAGAAAAGTAGTTTTCTATTAAAGATTAAAAATGTAGAAAATGTTGTTACATGCGATTGTCCATTAATAAAAGATGTGTATCTCTTCTAATTTTATATGCATTTAATATTTCTCTAAAACTAAGAATTCGGTCGTCAAAATGTGAGGTAATAGCTTTATGCTTTCACATTTATTTTTGTATTTCTTTATATAGGGTTGAAGACATTAGATTTTTTTTTGCCAAATAATACGGGTAACAAGTTTGAATGTTAGAAATGTCAATGTGTGCATAGGCAAGGAGGAAGCAACACAATAAAAGTCAGGAGAGACAAATATATAACTCAAAAATGGGGGAGACAAATGATGAGATGGAGAGTGCAAAGGGTAAAAATAACAAGGGGTAGAGGAAGACAACATTGGCTCCCTTCTCAAACTAACCATGCATAAGGATTGCTGCATTGGCAAGATGATGGGTAATAAAGCTCACTTCTCCTCTTTTACATGATGTGACTTAGCAGAAATAATCCGTCTCTTTGAAACATTTTATGTGTTACCCATCCAAGAGAGGTCAAGGATGAGGATATATTGAAAGATGGATTCGGTCAATTTTATTAGCAATGAGTCAACCTTTTTTATCATGAGGCCTTAGTTAACTATTGCATTTGCAATGAAATCATTATCACAAACAATATTAAGGAAAGATGCTTTATTCAAATTTATTGATAAGCAATTAGGGTCTTTGTTTAATGTGGGAGAGGAGGGAAAGGAGATTTCATTGAGCGATTTCCAAACATAAAGTTCCCTAAGGAAGCATTGCCTCATGAATTCAAGAGTTAACAAGAGTAAGATATTACCAAAGTGTCAAAACTTCTACATTATTGTTTAAAACTATGTTGATCGCCCATGCAAAAGAAGCTATATATTTTCCAATAAGGTTAATCATGACCCCACATGACCCTCTCATACTCTTAGCATTACATAAAGGCATTTTCGAGGAGAAAAAAACAAAACCTTGGAAATGATCTAAAAAAATCCATACATGAATGAAATAAAGGATATTGAAACAATTTTCATTCTTAGAAAATATCATTCATAGATTATGTCTCCCAGGTTTCGGTACATTCTAAAATTACCCAAAACGTTTCATATACATTTGTAGATGAATGATGAGATTACAACATCATTCATTCAAGTTTTGCTTATCTTTTGTTTGTATAAAATCCTTGTACATTTTATGGGGCTTTCTTTTAAAAATGGTAGTGGGCATAGAATATTGGTTGTTTTTCATGAATGTTCATTAACTCATCATTGTTATTTATGAAAATCATGACATTTAAAATAATTGTTTTTTGTATGTATAAAATTATTATTCATCTAAATGTGTATATTTTTTTTTGTAAATAGAAGAAACCTATCCTAATTCAATTTTTAATTAGTAATGAGCAAAGTGATTATTTGATGTTTTTTCACAAATTCCCAGTGACTTATCATACTATTTATGAAAACCATATCATTTAAAATAATCAATTAGTGATTTATATATTGGTAAATTTTCAGTATTACCAATTAGAAATTAGTAATGAGCAAAGTGATTATTTGATGTTTTTTCACAAATTCCTAGTGACTTATCATACTATTTATGAAAACCATATCATTTAAAATAATCAATTAGTGATTTATATATTGGTAAATTTTCAGTATTACCAATTAGAAATTAGTAATGAGCAAAGTGATTATTTGATGTTTTTTCACAAATTCCTAGTGACTTATCATACTATTTATGAAAACCATATCATTTAAAATAATCAATTAGTGATTTATATATTGGTAAATTTTCAGTATTACCAAATATTTCTAATTTTGAATGGTTAACTAATTTGTTTATATTGGACCAAAACAAAGTTTTAAACCATTTCAACATTTTTCTTAAAAACAGTTTATTTTAAATAACATTTAATAAAGAAACAACTTTCCATAACATCGGCATTAAGATTGGAATACCGAAAATAAATGTTATCAAATATCATATAGTCTTAAACACCATACATTCCCGGTGCAGTTTAACTTCTGTATCTAAGAAAAATTAAAAGAGGAAATTACTTGGCCATGATTGATGCCTATCTCGAAGGTTTAAAAAGATAAAAATAAAAAATGAAGAATACCTATCTCCAAAGGAAAATAAATTAGAATCCATTTGGAGAGCACACGATTCCAGTGAGTGGTGAAAGATTCAGTAATCTTGAATTTGCTTGCACGACTCATTCCATCAATAACCACAACCCACATCTCCTCCACAATCCGTGGGCAAGTCTGTCTAGTATTAAGTTTCACATTTAAAAATGTAATTTTTATAAGCCCCTTTGTGTTCTTGGGCCCTCCATGATTTTTCATTCATATTTAGAAATTTAAATTTTATAATCCCATTTGTGCTCTTGGGCCTGCTCTGATTTTTCATCTCTAAGGGTATAAGTAATTTTCATGGAAGTCAATCAATTACAAAATGCAAAGCCATGAGAGGTGCAGTACACGTCAAACGAAATTGAAATTTATGGTGTATATAAACGAAGTAAAACTGATCCGCCCGATCAATGTGGGATGTATTCCATACCCACAAATAAAAAATGAACAAGATATAAGCTCCTTGCAGCTTTCAACGGAGGGTGTTGGTGGTCAAAGATTAATGATCACAGTTGAATTGTACTCGTAGATGTTCGAAGTTTAATGGAGGGGGTTCTCTATGGGTTTTTTTTCCAAACAGCCTGTGGCTAGGGGGAAGCGTTTCATTGGAGCAGAACCCCTAGCTTGAAACAACATACAACTATTAACCCCTCGTATTCCACCATGACTCCATACCATTGTTCACAACAACGCAATTATAAACTCGTTCAAAATTCCCGAAACGTGCGTTCAAAACCAGTTACCAACTAAAAAGGATGTCGAGATCTTCCGCCATATGAGCTCACAATGGACGCATCTGTCGTGTTTTGAATTGAACAATATACTCCCAGAATATGGAAAGTGAGTATGCTCTAAAATCTCTTTCGGCAAATGCAATGAATTGGCATGAAACCTTTTTTAGTTCACCTGCTTTAGGATTCTCAGTGCTTGTGGTGCCTTAGTTATTGTTTAACAGGGGAAGCATATCCATTCTCAAATAATCAAAATTGGATCGGATAAATTTCTTAGTAGAAAGTGCCCTTGTTGATATATACGCAAAATGTTGGATTTTAGAAGAAGATCGGAAGGTTTTGACAAAATACAGGAGGCTTAACATGGATTCAATGGTGATGTTTCTGGTATTATGCCAAATAGTGACTTTGGGAAACACATTCATAGTGTTTGAAAAAAATAGCTTAATTGTATACCTCTCTTTTCATTAAATGTTTTGGAGTGATTCACTCCATTTTCAAAGTAATCGAATATGGATACTTTGTCTTCTCGAAGCTCGATTGAATTCCTTTGATGATTCCTGGATATTAACGGCAATTTATTCTTGAGATTATACTGAGTCTTTACGGATCATCTATTGCAGACTTCCTACCTAAGTTTTTGTTCCTTCGGGTAATGAAGAAGGCAGTTAAAAGGTGAACATTTACACAATACCTGGTTGAACAAACCATCTTGCTTTTATGGCCTTCCTCTGTGGTCTCAAATTACACTCAAACAAAATCAGAATGTTTGAATTTAGCTCATTTTTGAAAGGGAGAACATAGATGGGCTTTCTTGTTCAGTTGGTCAGACATAACCCCTTTTCCTCATAAACTAGGTTTTGTAGCAGAGAAACAAACATTTTTCACTTGTCTAAGAGTTGGAGGCCTTCTAGATGATACAATTTGAAACACTACTGAGATTATCATCTCATCATATGTTCTTGATAATAGAAAATCTCATCATATGTTCTTCATAATAGAATTATTCACATTGTGCAACGATATTTTAATTGGTTCTGCCTTGTCAAAATGTTGTTTATCCTTGGATGTGCCTTTTTCATGGAAGGTGTTATTCATCATAAGAAAGAACATGATTTTTATAAGGTTGTTACTTTTGTCAACTTGGGACTATTATTGATGGTTGTTATGGGCCTATTTTTCCGCGTTGTGTTGCACTTTATACACATAGAATTGCATGTTGGAAAATTAGAATTATCTAATTCAAGGTTGAGTAGTCGTATCATGCTTGTAGGCTATGTATTCTATCTTGTCTTCCAACTGAAGAGTCACAAAAATATTTATGACTTTGTAGATCAGACTCAAGGTTACCTATGAAATAATTTTGTTTCAGAAGAATTCAAGGAGCTCAAGTTAAGAGGAATATATTGAAAGTATATCAAGGCTTGACAACACTGGTTTAGTTGTTGTAGAGGGGACTCAAATAGTTGGAATGTCCAAAATCTCTTACATTGACATCAACCCAGAAAAGGAAGGAAGAAACATCTAAATGCTTTTGGGTTACATAATTCCTTAATTCATTATATTTCAATAAACCCAATCAACAGGTTATTATAGAGATGACTAAAAGAGCTCGGTAACAGGGTGCAACAGTGGGAGATAAATTAATGAATTTTGTAACCCATAACAAAGAAATTTGGAATGGGTCAATTGAAGCTGAACCTTCGCTCCCACTAATGGTTGTGCTTGCCCATAGAAAGCCCGAAAAAAAGAAAAATTGAAGTTGGAGAAGTCCAAGAAAACTCAAATGAAGAGCCTACAATAGTTGATAAGTTTTGTGCTTCGCTTTTGAATAAGAAAATCTTTGATATTGTTTACGCATGAAATTATCAATAACAGGTGAAATTGTGTGCCATTACAGAGCCTGTGGTTGTTTCAGACGAAGGTTGTAGATGTTGCAAATCATTGAAAAATTCACACGGATCCACACAGAAGAAGAAAAATCAGTCTGAATTAATAAAAGTCATGTCTGGAAAATTGAAAATATTGATGGTAACCGCACTACAGATCATGGTATTATTAATTCAGTGCCTTCGTCTAGTTCTTCCCCAATGAATTCCCATTCCTCTGGACATCAGCTAACTCGCCTACGGCTAAACTAATTTCAAATGGTAAAAAATCCAACGATTCCACCAATTTGATATCATACGGCGAACCACTAATTTAATATCATACGCCTTGCTCAATGGCATGGAGATCAAAGGCGAACGAAAAATGGTTGTGCAAAACCTTTCCATGCGTTGGATTTTAAGTTGAAGGAGGACAACGAAAGTGGAGAGCGAGCAATGGTTTGGGTGAATAATGTATGCTCACCCCAAGCCTGCAGAAAAATGCCTTCGGTGTAAAAATGGAGAGTGAGCATTGGCTGAGGTGAATAATATCTGCTCACTCCAAACCCACAAAAAAACCACCTTCAATGTAAATATAACAAAATATATGAATTTATGGAACTTTACCTACAACACACCTACACTATGAGGTCTAGTCTCAAGGCATGGACAACGGAGAAATGCTTGATGGTCGTGGACGGTGGTGTACAATGATCAACATCAACAACAACAAAGGAATGCCTTGTAGTGTGATAAGAAAAATAATAAATAATGTAAAAGAGGAATATAAAATATAAATAACATACGTAAAATAAAAATTATTAAAATAAAAAAAATAAAAAATTATTCTATAATGAATATAGAAAATAATAAAATAGTATGATAAAAAATATTATGTAAGATATCAAAAGGAAAATTGTAAATTTCATATTCAGTGGTTGTGTACAATGATCAACATTGATAGCAGCAAAGGAATGCCTTATAGTGTGATAAGTAAAAGAATAAATAATGTAAAAGAGGATAGATGTGCGAAGATTCAAAACAGATGATGAGGGCTCAACTTTTGATCTGACCCTCCTTCTAGCGCAAAAATGTTGACGGTGCTCGACCCAAAAAAAGTAAGGGAATCTGCCCAGTAAGAAGTCTCAATTAGACCTCAGACCATTTGGTGAAGGATTCCCAGCAGTGGGTCATACGGTAACGCCTTGACCGCGGTTTCGCACAAAGGCAAGTAAGATGCCTCTATTGGTATCAAGGGTGTGACAGCTGCATCAAGCCAAGGAAGGTGCATGAGAGGTTCAAACACACAGGAATTGAGATGAGTGCACCCCTCAAAACCTGTGATAGCACAGAGTTAAAAATTGAACACACAAGCAAAGATGCATCACAACATGGAAGGCAAGTTAGCTAGCAATCCAAAGGTCAATAGATGGATTCGACAATGATTTATTGTGATTATCATAGTTGTATCAAACTCTTTGAGAATCTAGTATTCATGACAGGTCCAAGCGCATTGATATCAGGTACCATCACTTTACGAAATTGTGTGCTGTTGTAGCGGCTACAACCACCCTCCAAAATTTTGGCCTGCACCCAATTTCGGAGCCTCCCTTCAGAGTTTCACTTGATGACTGCACACACTTGGGATCACTCCGTGAGCTCATGTGAGTCTTCGCACCCACCTTTCTTGATCATTTCACCCAAGTTTTTGCATGTTGATGTCAAAGTCATGCTTGCGACCATGTTCTGGTTATACTCAAAGTCTTCACTTTGTGTGTACTTGTTGTGTTCGCTATGAAAACATCTGTTGCACTCATACACAGAGTCACATTCACTGTCGTGCAAGCGTTGTCACGGTCGACCAACGATCAATCACAAGTGTTGTGCTTGTCGCTTATACCGTCAGCCAGTCATGTTGAGCATGTGTGTCTGGATGGTTTGATTCGTCTCGTCGTCAAGTCATGTAAGTGTGTGTTTGCAAGATCACATATGCATCTTTTGCTCATTCACACACTTAGTCACTTTGTTGAAGTTTTGACGACCGAATTCCCCTCTGACAGCCAGACCATCACCTCGCCATCAACACGATCAAATGTCACCCAGAATAGTGCAGAAGCACCAAGAAAGTCATTTCAAGTTACGTTGTCTGCAAGCAAATCAATCAACCTTCATGCTGGTCAACTAGAGAGTTTGACTCGGCAGCCACCCCGAGACTGACTCCCCTAAAAAATTGCACAGAGGTTGCATACCTTCCCCGGTCCGCTGATTGAGAAAATTGCGCAGACAGGTCAGATAGATACCCAATGTCCGTCCCTGTCTCCCTCAAAAAATTGCGTAGTTTTTCCAGCTAGCCCTCCCAACAGTGGACAGGCTGCTCACCAGAAAATTACACAGTTTTCATGAGAAAGTCCTCTACTGCCTAGCAATCTGCTCAGCTCAGAAACTGCACAGAGGTGACCAATAGGCCAACCTCCGAGAACCAGTAGAGTTTTTCCCACCAGTAACTCCTGGCACCGACTAACAGTTCCCTCCAGGAATTGCACAGTTTTTGTTGCCAAGCTCGAGTAGTTGATTGCCAATTCCTTCAAAGAATTGCGCATTTTTTGCTTCTAAGCTCCTAACAACTGACTGCCAGTTCCCCTCAGGAATTGTGCAGTTTTTGTTTCCAGTGACCCAGCAGTTGACTGCCAATTCCCCTTAGAAATTGTGCAGGTTTTGCTACCAAGTTCCCGCTGCACACTCATTTTAGAAATTACGCAGATTTTTCCTGTCCGGCCTTTCCACAGCCCAGACTATTCCTCTCAAAAACTGTGCGGTTTTTTCCTTCAGCTAAGGCAGACCCTGCGGATAACCACTGTCAATCCAGATTACCAATCCGCATCACCTAGTGGCCCTGCGCAATTTTCATTAGCAGTGCCCAGAGCCTCCATCCTACCTCGTAACCTTGTCACCTCTCCCGGTCACCTGCACCCGAAATGATCATGCATAATGATAGACTATGACATTTTTGGACATGATGTGTCTCATCATGAGTGACTATAGACACAATTATACAAACAAACATGGCATGATGACAAATGGGATGAACAGAGGGAGCAAATGCAGAAGGATATGTTTACCAAAAAACAAACAGAGGATGCATGCAAAGAGATATGCCTGCGAATGTATGATCATGTAAAGATGTGTTCGCAGATGGACGGAGGAGAAAACATGCAAGATGTTTTCAGAAGCAGATGGATGGACGGACATGCACCTTTCACGAATCGATGAACCTGTGAAGCTTACCAACATACAAGCAAGGAGCAATGTGTGAATGCAACATCAAGCAAACCAATGACCATCGAAGACTCCGTGCACTTTTTCATGCAGAGGTGAAGCTGTGACACACCATGAGGACATCCATCACCTAGCGTCACTACAACTCGACATGCACACTAGCAGCAGCACAAATGTACCAACATTGTCAAGTCAAGTCATGTCGTTCACATCTCTACTGTGGGTCATACTATTAGTCAATGTAATGTAACATGGAAGTCCAAGAGACCCACTTGTTGTACGAAGAGTCATGTAAAGTCGAAAAGTCATGGAAGTAAAACAGTCATGAGAGTAGTTGAACAACCACAAGGGTAAATTTTACCATTGGCTATAAACACCCCCTCATTTGTACATGCAAAAGACTTTTCACCTCAACTCCTCTCACATAGCCTTAAGAGTCTGTAATATTTTCTTGGAGGAGTAAGTAGTGGCTCTAATTCTCTGTACACGGGGTTAGTGATGTATGGTGTAAAGATGTGTCTTAGAACATTCGCTTAATTCAGAAGCCTGCTAACAAGCCATCACATTTTCAGACGTATTGTAATTGTTGTAACATTAATCTTACAGACTTGTAATTCATGTTGCTTTGACTTGTGTTAAACACTTGAACTAATTCACTTTTTGTAATACACATATGTTAATGAAAATGTGTTGTATATTATGTTAACATTATCTCTCCCGTGTAGACTACTCTCCTGGACATCAGACAAACCTTTCACATAAAACTTGCTATAACAATCGTTGTACTCACTCGGACTAATCCGTTAAGTGTTATACATGTTATATTCCCTTATGTGTTATGACCGCCACATCCGTGTGGACTGTTCCACCAGAAGCTCTACATGTCCTATTGTGTTGTGTGTTCCTAGCAGAGTTAGGAATACTCCCAACTGACTTGGGACTCACTCCCACTCTCTCCCTCTATGGTGAAAGAACCATTGACACAAGAGACACTTACAATCACGAAGCATGCGAACCTCACTTCTCGCAAAACAAAACAGACCACTCTCATGTGCTGACAAGCAAGAGTCGAGACAAATATTTAAGATAATTGAAATCACGCCATCATACCGAGTGGGACTCTCACACCAAATGGTGTGAGATCTAGTTGGGATTTCATACGGGGTGAACTCCTGAATGTTGGCAGGTCCAGCACCATCAACATGTGCATGGGAGAATTATGATGCTACATTACATTCCAACTGAGAAGCGGGATGCAGATATATTGAAAAAGGCATTGTCAAGAGGAAAATTCAAATTCCACAGGTGCAGGATATGGGTGGTTCAAAATCCCTTTCTTGCTAAGAGGGAGTGTTAGAAAATGTAGCAAGAAAGGATAAATTTGACTTGTTCCTTAGTCAAATTTAGTAATTCGATTTTCCAAATCAGCAAGATGGCTTGGATGGTAGTTAACTTGTGTGGCATTGCCTTGTCTATTTGTTTACTCAGTAAATTCTAGTTATATGTTAGAAGTAGAGTTGTGCATGTAGTGTTGCTAAAATTTAGCAATCTAATTCAATTATTTTCAGTTTGACTTAGTTAACTGAGCTCAAGCAACTAGTTGATTCAGTTGAAGGTCAATTGAGTAGTATAATTTTTGTTAACTCAATGATCTCTCAGATAAACTCGTCAATTAGCTAAAAATAGCCAGATATGGATGGAATTTGAATTGCCAAACCGAAGTGGACGAAAAGGCACATTGTAATTATTAATTGTATACTAGTTGAGTGTACATGTTGGGCATTAAGGTAGGTGATTGATTACTTGGGATTTGCACAAGGGAATAGTGAATTCCCCTATTATTTATCATTTAATTTACTCGGGAATTGTGCAAGGAAATAGGAGAAAGTGGGCCTTGAATTAACTAAGTGTTAAAGGCAGAGCAGGACAATCAGTAAGAGAAGAGGTTTACAATGCAAGGTGTGCTTTAGGATTGAAGCAAGACATTGTAATCGTTTTTCATTCTCATACTATTAATGAAAAGAAGTGGAAGGGTTTTCCCCTATTGGGTTTCCCTATAAATAATTGTTTTCTTGTGTTGTTTTGATGGTTGCATGTCATTGCATGTGTTTCTAAATTGGGATTTCCATTTCTCGGAATAGTAAGAGAAATTTATAATCTCTTGTTTTTAGTTTGAATACATCAGTAGTAGCAAATTTATATTAATTTTTACACTCTTAAGGTGTTGTAGGGTACAAATATTTCAACGATGGGTGGCTAAAAATGTTCCCAACACTCCTAGTTCTACCTGTACCACACTCTTGCCCTTTAGTATTCTCACCCAAAATAAAACAACATTTGGCCAAGTGTATAGACCCTTCCCTTACCTCAGATTTGATTACTAGATCGATGGATTAAGATTGGTGTCTATGCACACAACATGGTTCCAGTAGGGTGTGGTTTCACCATCGCCTACTAGGTTTTGGACCTGCTAGCATGTCAACAAAGTCATGTTCTCCCACTTCCTCTCAACCTCGAAAACATATCGTATATGGGCTAAAAAGAAACCTATGCTAGGTTCATAAAGAAGAACTACAACTGTTGTGCACCCACCCTCATGTAGTTTCAAGGAGAGTCATTACCCAATTCCTGATACCTAAATTCTTTGTGTTAACAAAATAACTAGCATAGGGATTAGTTAAACTAATTATACCATTAATTTAGAAATGAACCAACTGAATATGAACACATAATTGTGTATTCACCATGCACATGATAATGAATAGAATATTCTAGGCACACTTTAAAATTCATGTGCATACATTACACCATTGTAATCATGAAGATACATTGAGTGTCAAAACTCATACATTCATTTACATTTACAAACACACAAGATCTTGCACCATTCACAATGTGACAAGATTCATCACACTCCATAAGGTAATACACATAAGCAATGTACACTTATTTGCGTGTTTAATTATCACTAGAAAATGAAGCAATGACTTCAACTCTCCACCCAATTGTAAGCCAACCACATTGCAATCTTTCTTGCAACTGATTACCCTGAGCTAGATCCAAAGTTTGAGGGGATGCATATCTAGGGAAATTCAAACTTGAGGCTTAATCCCATAACCAGGAGAAGGAGTCCACAGTTTAGTTAGTTTATCAACTGCTCTGCAGTAGTAAGTACTAAAGTGACTCACCAGTTGAACGAAACAATAGACAAGTTGTCTCTAATCGTAACAAGAGAGATCGAAGGGAGAGAAGTGGAATTGATGTCCAAAAAGTCTTGCCAGGAAAAATTGTTGTGTTCTTTAGAGTGGGCTAACCCCACAAAGCAAAGAGTCCAACAAATTGTTGTATTTATATAAGATAACGTGAATGGCAAGTGAAATAACAACTTCAGTATAAGCATGAGACAGTAGTAGCCTGCAAACTAACAAACTTAGGGCACACTGTCAAAGTCAATTTTGTAGTTGTTAGATAATATTGTCTTAAATTGATATGTTTTTGTTTTAATTGTTAATTGTTTTAAATGAGTTTCTTCTTAAGTGGCCATTGTCTTAGATATAAAGTTTTGTCCTAAAATATTTTTGTCTCACACTGTTTGTCTTAAATATAAAGTTTTGCTAAAATAAATTTTTTTAAACTATTTTTGTCTCAAATATAAATTTTTATCTTAAAATATATTTGTCTCAAATATAAAGTTTTGTCTTAAACTATTTTGCCTTCCAATATTTGTGTCTCAAACTGTTTTTGCTTTAAATTTAGAGTTTTGTCTTAAAATATTTTTGTCTTACACTGTTTTTGTCTTAAATATAAGTTTTTCCTTAAAATATTTTTGTGTGACATTTTTTGTCTTAAATTTTATATTTAAGACAATTCAATTGATATTAAATTTTAATATAAAATAACTAAAATAAAAAGTGACTTTTTAAGGTAAAAGATTTCTTTTGTTTTAAAAATGTAGTGCAGTCATGATCATAAAATTCAAACCGTTAGATAGTTTTCGAATTCGTCCACGAAGTGCCAGTTTTTCGAAAAGGGATTTAAGATTTGGATTCGTCGTCAAACCCCCTGTGTTTCCTCTGAAGATCGGTAGAATTCTTCTATTATGTGCCAAACAAAGCTCGAAAGAATGCCGAGATCGTTGTCTGAGGCCCCCATGAGATGAAATAAATCAATGCCCGAGTTTGTATCTCAAGTTAGGCCTTCGTGGTTGCCAGAAATATTAATGGCTGCAGAATCATACCTGGAGTTAGGGGAAGGATAAGAAGTGGAACATGTCGTGGCAATCTGTATATGTTTTGAACTGGTTGCACGAACGTGATAACATGTGGCTGGACGAAAACGAAGTATAATTTAATCCAGCGTGTTTCGTTTGTAACGCATCTTTTTGTTACTTCGGAGTTGGGGCTGATTGCCGGGCAACGTCACTGTAATTATTGACAAATTATATATAAATTTCAATTATTATAACTGAAGGAGAAGCTGGCTGATTCACACGAGGGTGTGTTTCGTAGTGTTATTAAAGAAAGAAAAGATTGGTGATTAACTTTCTACAGGTGGGTTACTTTCCACTCTGGCTACTATTTTATGCTTTAAATCATTAATTAAAATCTTTAAAGAGAAAAAGCGGAGACGATCAGAAAGAATCCATTGTTGACCGACAAAAACACCTAAAGAGTTGCCTTAAATTCAATATAGTGTCCACTGTAATATTTTAAGATAATTTTAGTATCGAAGCGATTGTTAAGGAAAGACTCATCGTGAATTGCTTTAAATTAAATAAAGAATCCACAGTAATCCTTTAAGAAAGTGTTAGTGTGATAATGTAATTTGGAAGAGATGAAATTGGAAAACATAGCCCATAGATTCAGATCAAACTTCCATGTTGAAATATCGCATCCATAAGTTTATAAACGAGAGGGTACCATTTCCTTCTTAAAAAAGTGAAGTACAGACGTTAGGGAGTGTGACATCCCTTATTGGATAGGCGGGCATACGTGGGAACTTCCCGCACTCGTTTTAAGATATGAATCACATCCACCCGTCCTGATTTAATCTTTTATGAATTTCAAGTTCAACACCGAGGCATTGGCCGCTGTCCACAGCAAAAGAAAAAAGACAATTTTAGAGGCTTTTATTAATAGAGACCATATCAATGACACCAAGCATAAGATATCGCTGAAGTGCATGCGCACCTTTCAACTTTTTGATTTGTGTGGGTCCCTGACAAGTCCCTTTATATGTTTCTATCTGGAAATATCGAGTCAATGACACAAACCATAGTTGTCGCCCTTAATTTTCCAAATTTCTCTTACGAAAATGTGCAGTGCTTATTTGTTCACCACTTTTTTCCACCGATTTGCTTCTCGATGCCTGGTTTTCAAATGAGGAACCCCACGTTCTCCATTCTGAATGAAGCTATATCTTGTGTGCCGAATCGTCTATATTCTAGTATTTACCTTGAAATAAATAAACTCCATGTTTATTCAATCACATCGAATCACAAATTGAGATATGTGGTGATATAATATAGGATTTTTTTTTAATCCTTTTATTACTTCTTTAGACTATTTTATTTTGTTTTTTATATTATTTATTATTTTATTTATTTTTTCATAAAATTAATATCCAAACAAATGAGATATATGTGGTGATATTTTAACTCTGTTTCTATGTAATGAGATTGGAGTTTGTCCAAAATGATTTTTCAAAATCAGGAACAAAAGCTGGTATCATTAATGACATGGGAGGAGTTGTAGAGTGTGAATGGTTTTATTGCAACATTGATGTTGAAAGCTTAGTAATGGTTTTTCCAAAGTTATTTATAAAAATAAGTTACATCATTTGTTACATTAAAATAATAAAATTTATTTTACATATGGTTACAAGTTAATGTAAATTATTTTTTAAAATTATTAACTTTTATAAGGCTATATTAAGCTTGCAAGCCAACAACACAATCTCCTTGAAGCAAATCTTTTAGTCTACTATTATCTCAAGGGACATAGTTTTACTCACAATAAAAATTGAAGGACACTAATAAATGGATTGAGGAACCCATGTTAGGTTTACACTCAACAATCCTTCATTAAAAGAATTACCAAGTAGGATTGTGGAGAACAAAGAGTTTGATTTAGGATCGTATGGAGGTGGAGAGCAAAGGGATTGATCTAAGGTTATATAAGGGCACAATCGGGGTATCGAGTTGACTAATCATTTGGAAGGCTTTTTCGGTAAGAAGGATAAAGTATATGAGAGACATATCCAAAATTAGCTTTAGGTAGATAGAGGTAAGATGCTTTCCATTTTTAAAGGATGATGGAGTGGAGGTATTCACACCACTATACAATGCCATGATGA